>OY992878.1:112681871-113281871 GCA_963921405.1 Cepaea hortensis
CATGGATGTTCACATTGCCTCTGTCATGATTGACTGATGTCTGGCAGCAACATAAGATAGGGCGCATGAATGCATGCCACATAAATGAATAATAATGTATGTGCATGTTTAACAGAATATCGTCTTTCTAGAACATCCGCGCCGATATAACTTATTCAGAACGTTAAGAAGTATATAAGCTTCTAAGGCTGAAAGGGGTAGGGGTAATGGAGAAGTGGAATGGAGTAGTTCACCTCCTCTTCCTCCTCAATAAAGTCAGTCATGGTGAAACCTGACAATAGTAAAACTAGAGATTCATTTGTATGGAACCCACAGAGCAAATGAAATAAAAGGAGACATAAAAAACAGACGGAGAAAAGTATTAGAAACAGAGATAAATAATATGGGGAAAGCTTGGGGAGCTGTGGGAAAAGTTAGGAGCGCTTGATGTGAGGCCCTATGACTCATTGTGAAATAAATGGCAGGGGAAGAACAAGATAAAATGCCGGAAAAACTATGAAATATTTGTGAAAACAGCAATGCATTTTGTTTCCCCTCCAAAACTACGCGCTACATTCTAGCCTCGTGTAAATGTAGCCCTATAAGTAGATGCCTGCCTGAGTGCGACCTTATGCGATCAAAATAATTCTTCCGTAGAGTAACTGGTACATTGTGCAGGTGGTTGGAAGTTGTTTTTTTTTTTTTGGGTATCGAAAAAGAAAGTGAAAGAAAAAGGGAAAATGATATAACTGTGTATCATTTGTCTTAATACATATAGAAACACTCTTTTATTTCAACAGTTTGGCCTATGCTAAAGTGATTGGATAGATCTACTGCGTTTCGCAAAATGCTTAACTGAAATGTTAATTGAAATTTACTTTGCATCTGGAAGTATTCACTTTTCCGAGATGCTTAAGCCTAAATCGCATGTTGTCCTCGCAAAGAAGACATCTTTAAAGCTGTAAGAGAAAAAGAACAACAGTATCAAGAAAAGTAAGAAGAAGAACAATAAGAAGGAAAAGAAGAGAATAATGAAAGCATGTAACGACGTATTGTACTTATTCAGTACGATGTCTTCAAAAGGCTCTTTAAATTGCCATATATGTAATATTGTCATTAATAAGACGTGTTTTTTTTTTTTTTTCACGTCGGTAAAGCAGATTATTATTGTATTTTACTCTTAATCAAGCAAAATCATCTCAACGGAATCAAAGCTTTCTGCCAGACAAATTTGGGAATCCAAATAATAATCCCCGGCAACCTTATAAATAATTACATAGACAATACGTCGAAATCGGAAACAAATGAATGCTCAAGGAAACTTAGTACAACCGACAACAGCGACTTGACTTTCTAGTTACTGCCCCTGTCAACGCACGCAATTTCCCTGGCTGTCGTGTGTTATGAAGCTGGACAAGTGTTTTTTCTAGAACATCGAATTTGCTTCCCCTTATTTCCCTTTTATTTTCCCGACGCTAGTGTCTGGGGCTAACACATTGGGTACAATGAAGAAACCGGACGGACAGTAATGCCCAGAAACAAAACTGCCGTGAGAAATAGCAGAAGGGCAGCCTTACTTCTAAAGCAATCCTCGTGTCACAGAAGACTTACATAGCCTAGAAGGTAGACAGGAATTAGTCATGAGTTCTCTTCTGTAGTGTGTTTTTCTTTCACTTTCACTTTTTTTTCGATTTTCAACCCTCCTCCTTCCTATTTCTTATTCTTGTCTAGGTACTGGACACTCTTCCGAATAATCTAGATCAGTAATTCCCAAACTATTTTGCGTCACTCAAGCCTTATATACCATAGTCACGCGCTGGTGTACAGGCCATTAACAAATACATGCAGTGGCGAAACGAATATTAGAAATATGGGTTGCCAGGACTAAACGGACATTGACAGTTTTAACGCATTGTCGAATGTTTAAAACACAGCTGTGGGAGATTTGGTAGCAGAACGCCTTACGTTGGTGTTTTAAGAAATGGTATGGGTGTCGGTCGTTCAGAAAGCAATGACAAACAACTGAACGTAAACTTGCCCAGGACTAACGAACAGTCAACAAATGCTAGGGTTGACTGCTACGTCCTGTAAAGGATATCAACTAACCTGTTTTGAAACTAATGTTTAAGAAGGCCCACTTGATTATATTCCCAATGGGCCCACTTGGCAACCTGACACCCTTTCATGGAATTAAACCTACAACAGATTCAGAACGTTCTAACTCAGTAGATCACTTCATCTTTCGCTCACAGAGGAAGCAACTACCCACATTGTGAATAATTATCCATTATGAAGTTACATAGTGTATGTAGGTCTTAGTGAATGTTTGTTAGTGTGTTTGCCTTGTAAATAACAAACAACCAAACATGCTGGGTTGCTTGCGACGTTATGCAAATGTCATGACACTAACTTTTAAATTCCGCAGAGTAGACTGCCAAAATAGTAGCACAGAGCATGATCTCCGCAGCTCCAGCGAAGGGTCTCCGGGAATAAAAACTGCACTCGTGAACAGAATGATTGTGTTTCAAAATGAACCCACGAATTTCGGAACGTGAGGCGGGAGCTTAACCACTTCGTTACGGAGACCCCTATATAGTTCTCTCTATCTATCCATCTATCTACTTACCTACCTAGCTATCTATCGTCCGTACATCCGTTAGTTCGCTCGTTCGATCCCTCGTCCGTCCATCCCTCCATATGCTTGTCCTTCAGTCCGCCTGTCTTTAAGTAGAAAGATAACAACTTACAAGAGAGGGAGCTGGACAGGACAGTAAAAACAAAGCCCAAACCCACAGATCAAACTAGAACCAGCAGACTATCTACAAAGACCAAAATGTCTAAAGGCAACTCAGTGTCTACCCTTTCAAATATCCGGGAAACGGATAGCAAGCTGATGGCGGAGATAAGAAAGATCTTCCGAGAGATGGAGAAAGAAAGAAAGTAGCAGCCCCAACGGACTACTCCTGCGAAGTTCTACGCCCAGAACCGCATTGAGCCGTAACTGACAGACTTAAAAGCACAGTGGGAACCGCACCAGCTGACGTCACATGCATCAGATCTACCACACGAGAGAACAGAATTTAAACAACGCAACAAGAAAGAATATAGGACCGCAATATCCGTAGGTAGGTTGAACGAAGTGGAATTTTTAATTTTTCTTTTCTCAAACGAATCAACCAACTAACCAACTTTAAGTCTGCTTCTATCTCTCCCTTCTCTTCAACATCAGTGTTTTCACACCTATAACAGGGCTGGAGGCGAATGTATGGTGGTGTGAATAGAACAACTCGAAGCCATGATAGAAATTGTGAGTTCTATTTTATTTTCTCATATCGTGGATGTTAACAGTCAAGGACCATATGTGGACCATACAACTTGTCGTCTCGAGCTATCGTTGGTAACTAATATGTTTCCTACCCTTACGTCAGCGCGTGAGCATCCCTAGTTACCTTTACATCACACCGGGGTGCTCACGCGTGCATTGAAGGTTAGACCCTTTTTCTCTTGCACGCCCATCTAGATCCCCTTAACAGAGACAGACACTCTGTTATACACCGTCTGTCTGTGTCGTCGCATACTTTTAACACTTCTACCAGTAATAGTCCTTCCCTAGAAACTGCATACTCTACAAGTCTAAATGTTTGGCAGGGCCTCGACATCAAGATTGAAAGATGATTTCAAAAGCTAACCCAGCACCCGTCTCAAGTGTCGCTAGCTAGCGTTCGATGATAATTTTAGCCTCCGCTATTTCCTTGCATTATTTCTTCTTCCGTCTTCACTACTTCTGACTTCATTACGCTTCCGCATGAGCGGCTCTGAAACTATCATCAAATTAATAAATGATAACCAAATTCAAGGGAAGTTGAATAGCCCTAATGGAAAACAGAGAAAAATCAGTATGACTGCAAAAGTCTAACACATGTAATGTCACGGAAGTCCTGCATCTATTCACAAGAACTTACTATTTAAGTATTTTAGTATGCCGGTTCTAAGAGCAATAAAATGCTGCAGAAAAATGACGAAGTTTACACATGATTAGATCACTTTATAATATAGAATACTAGCTGACCCTGCCCGGCTTCGCCCAGACCCTGGTGGGGAGCATCTCATTTAATTCATATAAGTAGTCATATAAGTTCTCGTTCCCGTTACCGACTGACTGTCTGTCTGTCTGTCTGTCTGTCTGTCTGTCTGACCCGGCCCGGCATTGCCCAGCTCCTGGTGTGGAGCATCTCATTTAATTCATATAAGTAGTCATATAAGTTCCCGTTCCCGACTGTCTATCTGTCTGTCTATCTGTCTGTCTGTCTGTCTGTCTGCCTGACCCTGCCCGGCTTCGCCCAGTCCCTGGTGGGGAGCATCTCATTTAATTCATATAAGTAGTCATATAAGTTCCCGTTACCAACTATCTGTCTGTCTGTCTGTCTGTCTGTCTGTCTGACCCGGCATCGCCCAGCTCCTGGTGTGAAGCATCTCATTTAATTTATATAAGTAGTCATATAAGTTCCTGTTCCCGACTGTCTATCTGTCTGTCTGTCTGTCTATCTGTCTGCCTGACCCTGTCCGGCTTCGCCCAGTCCCTGGTGGGGAGCATCTCATTTAATTCATATAAGTAGTCATATAAGTTCTCATTAAATTCATACAACAAAAAAAGTAACTTAAAAGAATGTCCTCACCATCCATTATTTTTAATGAAAACTCTTTCTAATCACCTGCATGACTACAGTAACTTCTTAAGCAAAAAAAGATGAGTTACAATGTTATGCATTGTGCATTATTTTTATGAAAACTTTGAAAATGCCTTACAGATTGTATCATTATTTATTATAACTCATATGCCGGTACATAACTATGGACAAAGAGTTTATAAATCTTTGAAAACGATGCCACAATATGACTATAAGTTATACAGAAAAGTTATGCCCCTTGAAATAACTTTTACAGAGTTAGGTCCCCTGAGATATATGAAATTATGATGAAAAATGAAAAATGAAATAATACTGAGTAAGCAGGCGATTTCACACTAACAAAATATCACAGTTGGCAGCGCTGGATTAAAAGGAAGGCGTGTAGAAAATTTCATCTCAATCGGATGGGCCGTTCGCGAACAAATAAAGGCCATACATACAGACAGAGATACATAAATACATACAGAGATACGCACATCCTAATTTATATATAAGATAATGTGCGACACAAAACACAACAATGCTGCATTTCATAAATCATTATCTATCTGTCTATCTTGCTTGCTTGCTTGCGATCGCTGGCTGTGAACTCCAGCGTGCAGTCCTATATGTCGGATGAAGACATCCTGTTGTCCAAAATCAGTGTGATGTCATACAAGACCTGAGGTTTTCGTGAGTATCCGTTGTCCCATGTCTAGCTTATTGGTGTGCAGACTGGTGGTTCCTCGCCGTGGAGGCAGACACTCTCCGACTTCGGAAGAATCAGCGATCCTACTACGTTAGAAAGGACCCCGAAGGGACCTGTTGCCCAGGACGCACGACTAGGGCGTGCTAGTAGGTCTTGGCCAGTAGAGAACTTGGCCCTGGTGCCTTGGAAACACCTCTGCGTCCCATCTATCTGTCTGTCTGTCTGTCTGTCTGTCTGTCTGTCTGTCTGTCTGTCTGTCTGTCTGTCTGTCTGTCTGTCTGTCTGTCTGTCTGTCCCTCTGTCTGCCTTGCGCATTCTGCGATTATATCATACTTCAAGAGCGTTATTCATAAAATAACCTTTACGAAATATGATTACAGTATTGACAGCATTTCGGTAATATTACGGTGTTCACATTATATCAAGCTCATGGCTGAAAATACTATTTCGGGTTGTATTTTCTTCCTAAATCTTTGCATGATAATTCTCACCAGAATCTTTGTGATGTGCCTCATTATACTAATTGTTCGATGTTGATCGCATTCCAAGGCTCCTGATTTCCTCGGGATTGCAATAAATATAGAATTACATATTCTCTTGTTGTTTGATTTAGTGTTATTTTTAAATAACTTTCGGAGAGATGTTTGCTTCAGTTATTTGCTCTCTCTCTCTCTCTCTCTCTCTCTCTCTCTCTCTCTCTCTCTCTCTCTCTCTCTCTCTCTCTCTCTCTCTCTCTCTCTCTCTCTCTCTGTTGTGTTCCTGGCATCTTCAAATTTGTCCACCAAAATTTGTAATATTTCATTCCAGTATGGTTTGTAATTATTCCTCGCCCATCTTGGTATATATTTAGTGGCCTCCTATACTTTGTAAAGACTTTTCCCAACAGTATTTTATCTATTAATATGGCAAATCTATCCCAGTCAGCTTGTTTGTAATTCCAGCGAGGCAATGGCTTTTTCTCCTGTGGCATATAAACGGCTAGTTTGAGGAGGGCGTTCTCAGAATGTCAAAGTGTAGGTCGCATGATCTGAATACAGGAGGCCAGGCTGAGGTTGTTGCAATAGGCAGAATATAATCTTCTTTTTCTTCTTCAGCGTTCCGAGCCATTGAGGTTCTTTGCTGCAGATACAATCCGTCTCCATTCGTCTCTCTGGTTGACCCTCTCTTGCCAGTCGTTGATTCCAAGTGCTTGTAGGTCTGTATATATATTATCTCTCCATCGTCTTCTTGGTCTACCTCGGGGTCTACGGTAATTTATTTCCTGAGTGTAAGCGAGTTTTGTTTCCCTATTATCTTCCATTCTTTCTATATTCCCCAGCCATTGTAGTCTATTAGCCTTCATGATACCAGTGATTAGCGGGGACTTAAACAGATCATAAATGTCTTTGTAATTTCTTCTTTTCTACTCTCCACTTTGTGTATCCCTAATGGGTCCAAAGATGCGTCTTAAAACTTTGTTCTCAAAGGTTTGTAGCAAGGCTTCGTCTCCTTTCGTTGTACTCCAGGTTTCAGAGCCATACAGCACAATTGGTCTGATCAGTGTTTTGTATATTGTGATCTTGGTGTTACGAGATAGCGATATATAATCAGTTTATGTTATTTTGAATAACGAAAACACAAACCATAGATTGTACAATTTACTGCGTGGCGTTTTTCGCTGCATCTCGTCAAGTACATACAGCAGACGTCACACAACATAGAGTAAAATAATTAGATACATCTTCCAAGCTGAAATATGCACATGATCGCTCAGTAATATCAATTGTTTACCATGGTAATTTTAAATGGATTATCATGTTGTTATCTTTGCACAAAATTGGCCTATATAGCCTAATAATTATGGCTTCTGCAAACTTTAACAAACGACTATTTTGTGTATGAAACAACACGCGAAAAGCGCTGTCTCTATCAATTACATGACCGGTTTCCAAGACGTGACGTGCAATGGACGACACCAAAAGTTCATAATTGTGGTGTGTCAGCCTTCCCATGATCCCATCGCCTGTGTGTAATATCTTATTAAGCCAGCTAGGTATGTGTTCAACAACCCTCCCGTGTAACTGCCGCTCTGTTCTGCCGATGTAGGTAGACTCGCACCTGCATGTGAATTGATAAATACAATTGGATTTGGCGTACAAAAGGAGTAGATTATTTTACAGCTAGGGTGGGAATAGGTGTGGTTCTGTACCTAATAACTGGAGTTGCCGCACAGAATGTTCAGCCGACTGCTGTAATGAGACGGTCCTGTAGACGAAAGGTTTAGCTGGATAAATACCTTGAGCTTGGGGATCGAAGTTACGTCTGGTTTAGTTTCGGCTGTTGGCATGGCGCTTTATAAATCCCGTGGAGTACCGATTCAGGTGTAAGACATTCTTCAGAGTTTCAATTTCCTCTGCAGTGTGTCCTGGGTGCATATCTTTCTAGCACAGTCAAACAGGGTCTGTACTGAGCCCGGTTTGTACTGGACAGGTGCGAAGCTATTAAAATTTAAGTATTAGCCAGTCCATGTCTCTGCGGTACACCGATCTTTGAATTGTGCCGTCTGCTCAACGTCCTATCCTTTGTTATCCCATTCCCCTCTGTCCACGTCCTCCCCATAATACTCCCTTCTGTTTCTGCTTCTCACCTCCATTTGCTTTTAGGCCTTCCTCTATTTATTGTGCTCTGTAGATTTCAGGAAAAGGTCTTTCTAGTTACACTATTTCCAGGTTTTCTCAATTTATGTCCTGTTCGAGTCTCTTTACGCAGCAAAGGTGAAGGGGTTTTTTTTTTTTTTTGTCTCAGTTTGCATTTACTATTAAAGATTATTGATTAATATTTCCATTTTTTCTAAAATATCATTATTATCAAGTGCCATGCCGGTAGGCGTGGGCGGTCACGATTCGCCATCTCACACGATCACCAAAGTCTCTAATCAGGTCTGTGTTCTTGTCCTGACCATGCCAAGCTGCCAAATCATCACGGTATTTATATCTGTATCTTCTTCTGCTCTCTTCCCATCAAGCTTGCCAATTGTCACCAAACGGTGTAGTCCATTTCTCCTAACACATGTCCAAATAATCTTGACTGTCTACGTCTAATTTCTCCAATCAATTCTCCGTTGTATTCATTTATCTCTTAAAAGACTCTTCTCATTTGATTTGTTTGTCAGTCCATGGTATTCTTTGCATTGTTTTTTTTTTCAAAAACCATATTTCCAGCGCCATTAGATGCTTCTCATCTTGACTGTTAATTGTCCATGTTTCACACGCATGCAAAAATATGGGTTTATATATAGCACTTCAACACTCTTTTTCTCACTGAAATTGACAACTTTTTGTTGGTATGTTTCCATTTTTCCAGAAGGCCATCTTTGCCGTGGCAATTTTTGATTTAATCTCTGCAAGGCATCTTTGATCAGATGTTACGACTTGTCATAGACTCACTGATACTAACTATTACAACAAAATGGTCTATGACAGATTAACGCTTATTCTTTCGTTCACAAAGTGCACACCAAGGCAGGTTCACAATTTGGTTCAATCCGGACCCTTTAATCAAATGATAGCGAGTGTCACGAGATCCTAACATGGATTTGTTTGCTACGCAAAAGCCATTCCTACTCCACACACCATGGGCAAAATATAAGTAAATCATAAATATATACAATAAGGAATTCACATATAAATGTTCATTCAGTTGCACAAACTCGCCGTAGCATTCAGCTATCATACAGTTAGCATACACTGTCTATCTCAGCCGTGCTCGCTGGCGTACTGTATATTATACACTCGTCATATTCTCAGTCACTTTCATACGTCTGTCCCTGTCTCTAGTCAAACTCCGTCTGTCTAAGTTCGGGTCTGCTCTCCCGTATCACGGGTTCTCATGCCACCGTGATTCTCGTCTCACCTGGTCTGGTCTGTTCTGAGTTAAAGCTCAACTGCCCTTAACCCTAGGTTGTTGTCAGTCGCCGTGACCTGTCTCGGCATTTATCCCTACCTGTCTTATCGTGTGGTCCCTGTCACCTACTGTCATGCCTGTATGCTGTCCTGTATGCAGTCAGTACTGTCTCTAACCGCTTTGGGTCTCTGACACGACTGATAATTATACTGATTCACCTGTTTAATAACATTTCCATTCACTTGGATGTTACAATGTGGTATTTCTTTCGTTTTGCATACGATCATGATCTTTGTTTTCTTACAATTCAATTCGAAACCTAGTTTCTCATTGTCAGTAATAACCGCATTCACAAAATGTTGTAGATCTTACTCGTAGTCAACAATCAGAACTGTATCGTCCGCATATCTTTCATTATTTATGTTTTGTCCACCGAATGCACCTCTCTCCACATCCTAAGTTTATCATATTTTCAATATAAAAGGTGTATAGATCTGGAGACATTACATATCCCTATCACACACCTCTCCTGATAGGCTGGAATTGACCCACTGCTATATTAAATTTTATGGCAGCTGCTTGTTTCCAGTTTATGTTCTTTGCAAAGCTAAGATCTTTTCCATCCAATTGGAGGTATGTCAGCATTTTCATCATGTCACTATGTCTTACTCTGTCGAAAGCTTTCAGGTAATTTCAACAGTTAATAATTTCTGTCATTGAGTATGGTTTGGGGCTACTGACAGTATCAAAGAGCCAGTTTGAAAGGTTGGAGCGCATACAGAATGTTGCCATGCGGCTAATCCTGGGGTGCACAAAGGACACACCAATTATATGCATGAGGCATATCCTGGCGCTACCAACAATGACGGATAGGCATAGGGTCCTTCTGGCCAAATGGTACCTGAGAGTTGCTGCAGACAGGGATCACCCGCTGAATGAAGCCATTGATATGGTCAAGGGTCATAGACTAAGACGAGGCAGGTCCTGGATGGCACAGGCAGAACTTTCTATAAGTCAGGTGTATGATCTAGAGACAATCAATCGTGAAAGAGAGTGGGTTGAAGTTCCGAAAGACATGACGGAATGGCACAATGTAATAATAACACTGGGTCGTGAGTGCAGAGAATGGGCAGCGGGCCGCACTGAGTTTGAAGTGCAACAGCTGATCCAGAGTAATACACATCAAGGTGACATAGTCATCTAAACCGATGGGTCAGTGGTGAGAAACAGACGTAGTGGCTGGAGCTTCATTGCAAAGGCTAATGGACGAGTCTTGAAAAAGGAGAGTCTGACATATGAGACTACGACCTTTAGCATTAGAAAGGAGGTGGAGGCAGTAACAGGGCATTCCGGTGGCTAGAGAAGACTACTGCAACACACGTTGTATTCATTACGGATTCAAATAGTATGCTTAGTAAGGTGGAGAACGGAATGTTTCGTGTGGAATGGCTCTCGTCGCTTCAGAGGTCACAGATTGTGAGAATTGTGTGGATATTTTGTCTTGGCCATGCGGGGGTACGGGGGAATGAACAGGCTGATAGGCTAGCAGGGAATGCACCTCTTGGTGGTAGATTGCCTATGGACAAGGGAGAGGTGGTCGTGCGCTTGTGGGACCAGGTGGAGAAGGCGGAGGAACAGATTGAGAACCCATGTGTGGAAAGAATGAGATTGCGAGGGAACGGCAGGGGCTCTGGTAGAATCTCAAAACAGATGGAAGACCAGGAGAACTTTTAAACAGATAGCGGTGGGGACGATTAGTAGTATGAATCTTCACTGGCTGTTGAACGAGGGGACGGAGCATGTATGGGAATGTCCTGAGTGCAGTGATGTCGGTTCTTAACTCAACTCAACTCAACTCAACTCAAGTTTTCAGGTAATCGTTTTAGCAAAGATGAACGTATTTTCAGAAATATTGAAGATATGGAAGGAATCAACATTGGGGGACAATGCATCAATAACATTAGATATGCAGATGATACAGTCTTGATTGCAGACAATGAACAGGACCTGCAAAATTTAGTAGATGCGGTTGTTACACACATTTACTTGTATATTACATTGTGGCACTTCTTCCTTCCTAGTGACGACCATAACCTGAGTCTTTTTACAATTTAATTCTAACCCCAGTTGCTCACTGTGTACAACAACCGCATCTACTAATTGATGAAATGAAAGTAGCCTTTAGCAAGATGAAAAACATACTGACCAATAAAAAGATGTCAATTGAAACGAGAAAAAGAGTGTTCAGATGCTACATAGAACCTGTACTTTTATATGGATGTGAAGCTTGGACAATGAGCAGTCAGGCTGAAAAACATCTGATGGCTGTAGAGATGTGGCTTCTTAGGAAAATGCAAAGAATACCATGGACAGCCAGAAAGACCAATGAAAAAGTCCTTCAAGAAACAAATGAAGATCGTAAACTGATTAGAGAAATTAGACGTAGACAGTCAAAATTTTTTGGGCATGTTATGAGAAGAAATGATTTGGAGAACTTGGTGACAACTGGCAAGATCGAGGGGAACAGACCATGGGGAAGACTTAGAAGCAAGTACCTGGATGGCTTGGCCTTGTGGCATGGTCGAAACAGAAACACGGAGCTGATCCACGACTCTGGTGATCGAGTGAGATGGCAGAACATGACCGCCCACGCTTACCGGCATGGCACATGATGGATGGATGGAAGGTCTTTACTGAATTATACTGGACGCTCTATTATTGTTCTCCGCAAATGCACAACACTTGTTGTACCTTTGCCTTCTACAAGCCCACACTGGTCTTCACCTATTTCCAGTTTTATTTTCCTCCTGACTCTGTACATTATTATCCTTAGTAAAATATTTGTGATGTGACTCATTATGCTGATTGTTCGATGTTTATCATATTCCATGGTTCCTTACTTTTTTTTCAGAATTGCAGTAAACAGTGATTTATATAAGTCAATGGGAATATCACCATTATCATATATACTGTTTAGCAGTCGGTAACTTGGTCTATGCCATACTTTTCTAAGGCATTAATCATTTCGGTTGTGATGTCTGTACCCGGGGTCTTGTCAGTCATTTAATTGAGAGCATGCTTAACTTCCAGCTTCAATATTGATGATCCTTCAAAATTATGGAAAATATCCAACTGTTCTTCACGTGTATCATTAAAAAAGTTCTTTCGCGTACCCTAACCATATATCTAAACTCGGCTCCTTTTAGATTATTACTTTTCCATCTTTTGATCTTAGGCAGCCTATTAATTTAGGTGTTCTTTTATTGGTAAGTTCCTGAATTCTTTTGTGCATTAATTTGGTACTTTCACTGTGGTTTTGTTTGCCATAGGCGAAGAATTGTCGTTTAATACGCCCAACGCCGATACGTGTTTTAATTGGTAATTGGTGATAATTGGCATCAACAATACTTGGGCGACCCATGGTCTTATACCTCATGGACGAGATCACAACCCAGATGAGAATGATAGGCGCATAGAGCTTTCGTTCTGCCAGATACACATCTTGCCCGATATTGACACTGCGCTACAAGTAATTGGGGAGGTTTCGCTGTGGTGCAAGTCTTTCTGACTGTGCGGTCGCACTTGTGTACCAATGCCTTTCTGCCTGGCGATGCTGTGATTTTCTCACTGTAGCTATTTCTATTGTTCTCTTAAGTTCTGTTTTAGCTCTTCCTCTCTGCACAGTTCATAACAGCTACTCTCTAGAACAAATTCAACGGGCCTTGAATAACACAACACTAACGCATTTGTTTTTTCTCTTTCTATTCCTCGGAACATTACTATGTACATTATCAGTTACAGTATGTCCACAAACGAATGCCGTCATTCACGATCAATTATTTTGAAAACTGTCTGTTGCATCGTTATGAAATTTTTCCTGCCGTCTTATATTTACCCCCACCCAAAGGTCCAAAAGCAACTTAAATCATAGAAAGCGGCGACATTTCTTTGATGTTTTGCTGAAAAATTAGTGATTTCTCGCTAACAAACTTAATTTTACGGTAATGAATGCCCCGCCAATTCACATGACGACACAAGGCGTATCCGGATTCTTATGGGAGTAGGTGCACTAAAAGAAGTAAAGTCGATAGGGTCGGCTGCATTGCACCGGGTTTTTATCCCATATGGCTCCGTTTCTTTCCGCAGCGCGGAAAGCTTCGCACAAAGCACGAACTCCGTAGCTCCAGCGACGACCCTCGGGAGTCTCCGAAAAAAAATGCACTCGTGAAATGAAGGACGCGGCCCGGAATCGAACATACAACCTTCGGAGCCCGAGTCAGACGGCTTGACCACTCCACCACGGAGAATCCCAAGAGGGGTCCAATGTGTAATATTAGTAAAGACAGAGAATTTAAAGAGGCATGGGGTAAATAATTTGTAAATTGACAGGAAAGAAGAAGGAATATATTTCTTACCTTATTTTTCATTTCCTTCTTGTTTCTTCAGCTGCTGGTTAATAATGTGTACACATGTATTCATGTTAGCTTTTTATATTGAGTTCGTGAAAGCTTCCAAATAGATGTGTGTTAAAGTGTGTATGGAGTGACCAGAAATGATATCGCAATTTAGTCGTCATGTTTCCATTTTTAAGGATCTGTTCAGCTGACTGTGTAGTTTGTTCACACGTACACATGGGTGACAGAACCGCTTTGAGTCTTCGTGAAAGATTGTCTACTCTGCTGTTTACCGTTCAGAGACCGAACATAATTACCTGTTTTGCACAAAGAAAATAGTTGTCAGTGTCTCTGTAGTGGGCTTTCTTCTTAACGACCAAGATGTTGGTCCTCTTTTCATTGTAATCTATAGATTGATTCGTATGTACGTGTGTTGTCCCATAATTTTACAGCGTGTTTGCTCTCACGTTTCTTGTTATGCCACAATATGTCAGTTTCCACCGCAATATTATTCTTCTGTTGGTATTCAATGCCTTTGGTGTGTGTGTGTGTGTGTGTGTGTGTGTGTGTGTGTGTGTGTGTGTGTGTGTGTGTATGTGTGTGTGTGTGTGTGTGTGTGTGTGTGTGCTGTTGTTGTTTTTTTTTTTCTTTCAATACAGTTGTTTGTCACCGCTGAGGGCTTGCGGAATTGAAAATTCATCACTGTGGAATACAAACTGTTGCCATTGACATTATGCTGATGCTGTAATGTTTAGGGCCTGCAATTCTTCTGAATATTTGTAGCAAAATATCCCAGTTGGTGTGCACGTGGATTAAGGTCTGCGATCTGCTCAGACCTTAATCTGTGTCGGACGATTCCAGTAGGTTGATGACTGCTCTCGGTTGCATAAAATTCAATCCATCCTTTCTCCAATAATCCTCTCCCTCTTTCAACACATGATCCTCACATTTTTCCAGTAACTGTTATCAATATTTAATAGCGCGGAATCGATTAGTATCTTGACGTCAGACAATTTGAATATAGTATTGTCAGCTGCCACCTGTCTTTTAATTTTAGCCCACACAAGTTCTATAGGCACCAATGACGATGATCTTCTATCAACTTGTCGATTTGATATTTCTTGCTTTTTGGCGTCTGTTTTACAAGGGACAACAATTCTAGCTAGAAATATGTTTCTGGAAATGGTATGTTTTCTATTCGGAGTCATATCTTTATTGCTCCCTTTGTGCTCGATGCTGTAGGTATTTTGTCTTCTTGGGCAACAACATTAATATCATACATTGTCCATAATTGGACACGACCGTCTATCTAAGGATGGTAGCACAGTATTCTCGAGCCAATCTCTAAATACATTACCATTCGTCTTATTATGATAATCGCTATTGTCTGTATGCTTTGATACGAACACGAGCCCAGCATTCTGTTGTAAGCCATTATGCGTATTACCAGCATGGGCCATGACCAAACGCTGTCCTATACTACTGGGCACATATCGCTTTATCTTTCCATCCACGGATTGCCATTCCTTATCACTTGTGTGGTACGCATTGATCCACATTTCATCCAAACACACTATGCCATAATTGTCTTAGCGCATTTCCCTTATTTCACGTAGGTATCTGCTTCTCATGGCTCCTAAATGGGGTTGCTCGCAAAGAATATTTCTACCGCTTGTACTTTCAAAAAGTGAAGATAATGTCCTTATAATTTTCCACAAAGTTGTTTTGGATAGCTCTATGTTATTGTTCTTTCTCAACCAAACCCTAAATTTTCTTACAGTCACTGTTTCTTTGGCATCCAGCATTTTTATAATGCTGGATAATCCTGGATATAAAATCCTAAATTTTTATAATTTTAGGAATCTCCGTGGCGAAGTGGTCAAGCCTTTTGACTCGGGCTCCAAAGGTCGTGGGTTCGATTCCGGGCCGCATCCTTCGGTTCACCAGTTAAATTTTTCGGAGACTTCTGTGGGTCGTCGCTAGAGCTGCGGAGTTCGTGCTTTGTGTGAGACCGAGCCATATGGGATAGACCCCGGTGCAATGAAGTCGACCCTGTCGACTTTTAAGCGACTTTTTAAAGCATTTTTATAATAGCTCGCCTTATGACATCTTTGTCAAAGCTGTCTACAATAATCTTTCTACCTACCGTTTGGTTATTGCATGGTGGTTTAATTCCAGATTCTTGCACCCATCGTTGGAGAACATCGTGACAACTGGAAAGATCGAGGGGAAGAGAGGCAGAAGCAGACCAAGAGAAATGATGCTGGACGGATTTAAGTCGGTGGCATGGAGGAATATCATCAGCAGAGTTAATCCAGAACACCAAAGACCGAGATCTGTGGAGAGCCATGAACGCCTACGCCAGCCGGCACGGCACTTGATGATGATGATGATAAAACAGTTTCCTGCGATCAGCTTCTTGACAAAAATATGTGTACAACTTCATAGCGATTCTTTGAAGTGTATACACAATTTCTCATTCAATCCCATTGAAAAATATTCACACATTTCAATGTTAGCGATAAGTGGTAAGATTTTTTTTTTTTTTTTTTTAAACCTATTAATCAGGTTTCATGAAATAACCCACAGTTTGAGACACCTCTGAACAGTCCCAGTTTAAACAACGCGGGGAGTTGGCATAAGGCCAATCCCGTGAATAACTTAAAATATTCAACATTGAGCGCTGATTGTCTGGCTACGCTGTAATACATTTAAAATTATGAATTTCATCTCAGACTCGTAAATTATATACTGCATATAAACAAACTTTGAAATTTGCTGTAAAATCTCCAGAACAAACATTTTTTTGATGGGTGGACATAATGATAAGGTTATATACTAAATCTCATCATTTTCCCTCAGTTGGTTACTGAGATATGGATATTTATATTGAGGCAAACAAATGTGAATGCACTACAATCTTTCCAGCCGTACCACAATGTTACACGAATATACACTGCATTTCTAAAAACTCTCGTCGCGGCGCAATTTGTGACCGTGCTATAATCTTAAATTCTTCCCCTGTCTTAATCCCTGTCCCATCTCGTCTTACACATACATAAGACATTAAAATTATCTCTTTCCATTTCGTCTTTGATGTTATCTAATTTCAGTGTTGCTATCCTTTAGTGACGTTCTGTGATTTTGCGAATCATGTTGAACTAAGCATAGTTGAAAAATGTAGTTTGCTTTACTTCCTGGCAGTTACCATACTGGTCTGTGCCCGTAGCCATTGTCTCTTTAAAGAGATTCGCTTTCTACCGGCCTACCGTCGCGAAATTTGAAACCATAACCACCCACTATCTATCGGCTGCCCTCAAAATTCCATCTACCATTTACCTTCCGTGGTTTCTTATGGAAACTTTCCGAAAACGGTTAAGAAATACACCAGAAGAAAAACACGACAGCATCCTTCTAAGAAAAACTCATCTCCTCTGTCGCCATTTTACCGGAAGCATCATCTAAGTTACATTAACATTATAAGTTGTCAACATGAGGCTTTTTCAAATGTACAGCCAGGACAAACAAAAGAAAACGTTCAGTATTAGTTATTCCGTCTGCATATTTTGGGAATGTCGGTGTGTAAGCGTTAAATATTCTAATTGCTAGAAGAGATAGAGGACACTGTTTCCATGCAGTACTGACATGTTGGGTGCATGGTGTTAAATATTCTAATTGCTAGAAGAGATAGAGGACATTGTTTCCATGCAGTACTGACATGTTGGGTGCATGGTGTTAAATATTCTAATTGCTAGAAGAGATAGAGGACATTGTTTCCATGCAGTACTGACATGTTGGGTGCATGGTGTTAAATATTCTAATTGCTAGAAGAGATAGAGGACATTGTTTCCATGCAGTACTGACATGTTGGGTGCATGGTGTTAAATATTCTAATTGCTAGAAGAGGTAGAGGACATTGTTTCCATGCAGTACTGACATGTTGGGTGCATGGTGATGTGTCCGTACTTTACTAACGAAGCCCATGTAGTTGAGTAGTTCAAGACCGATCTTCACAACTTGAGGTGTATTGGGTATGTGGTTCTACCACAATATTTTTATAGACCATTCGGTACTCGGTGTGTGATGTGGTCGTTATCATACCGCTCGCTTTTACCTTCCATAATATTTTATGGTACCCATTTTAAGCTGGATCAGCCTAAGATCCTAGGTAAGGTTAGAAATTCTCCCCAATGGCGATTTGAACACATCACCATCACGCAGACATGTAATAGGGTCCGTGATCAGAATTAGATGGCCACTTTGCCTTCGAGAAATGGTTACGGTGCCTATGTTATGAAACTGTGCGGACCGCTCATCAATGTGGTTACATAGACATCTCATCTCGGGTAGGCGGATTTGAACGCAGAACCACTGGATTGACACACGAGTAAACTACCACGTTACCGCGGCATCTATTCTAGCTGCTTATCAAGCAACAACAAAAACACATATCACAGCCCGGTAATGAAAATGCCAGACATAAAAAGTTTTAACAAAGAAGGAAAATGAGAGAATTAGTTATAAAGAAAGAAGCGCTTACATAAAAGAGAGTGAGCAGGGAGGGAGTGTGTACAAGCGTGTAAAAGAGAGAATGTGAGGTAGAGAGAGAGAGAGAGAGAGAGAGAGAGAGAGAGAGAGAGAGATAGAGAGAGAGAGAGAGAGAGAGAGAGAGAGAGAGAGAACTAATGTGCTTTACGGAATAGATTATTTCTAACGGTCAATATAATGCGCGAGTTCTGATTAATTACCTCTGGCAATTGTGTAGGGACGTCAGACCATGTCCAGATAACATTGTTCGGTAACTCCCTGGGACGTCTGGTGGATTCCTGTCACCAATACCGCAGCAGATTATTTGTCCGTGACCTTCACATCTGTAAATCACAATGGCCCTATAAATCACCAATTTCGACTCCAGAGCACTTGGAAGAAGGAGAAAATACGAGAAGTCAGTATTTAACCCAACGCATGCCACGATTATTTCTATAATTTCTTCTAGAGTAAAGTAAGTACATAAGTCATGGACCCGTTTGCTTGCCTTAGAGAGCACTGGGCATATTGTGCTAGACCCAGGTTTTTATAGATAAATCAGCACTTTTTTGCACTCGCTTTGAACTTCAGCGTAATCCATACACACTACTTCTAGTAGCACTGGACTGAGTGTTGCATGTGGATTAGCTTTCCCTATTACCAATGTCCCTCGCCATCAGGCGAACCCACTCCGACTTAAAAGGTACTTTAATTATCGTCCCCAAGTCAAGGATGAGAAGTCAACATTTTGGTTCAGCTGACAGGTGTGGGGGTTGAACCCCCTACCTCAACATCAGCACACCGGATGTTTCTGAACGATTGCTTGTATCCATTCGGCCACGCTGACCTCTTCCAAAAGCAATAACTGAGGCGACATTTTAACAAATATGTGACCATGACCTTGGGCTGTCCTTATTGCCAACTGCATATTCATTCTGTTCCTCTTCAAAGTCTCAATTATAGGTGCTTTTCAAGCATGACCTGAATAATAGATCCACACTAAGGATTAAGGAGTCCCACGTAGCCACTCATACCATAGCTACCTACACTGAACTTTTCAAAACATTAACTGACAGTCGGGGACAATATTCGTCTTTGTAAGTCATGCATTGGCCTATCATTTAAAGACGCAAGTGACAACTCCGATCTAAATTCTACTATTCCCGGTTTTTTTATAAATATGCTCAGTTCTGTTAGGTAATGATCCTGCCTCTCAAACCAGCTGGGGGGGGGGGGGGGGAAACATGTCCCGAGTTTGGCCATACAGTACTGGTCCATCAGTGTTATCAGCCCCAGGATGAGAGTCTATCACATGTTTCATTTTCAGGTCTGGCCTCTCATGGCACGACTCTCTTACAAGCGTGTAGATCACCTGCAGGCAGAGGTTCCGGTAGCTGCCACAGAGTATCTATAATGCAACCATGGAAACATATTCTATTGTATCATTCCTCCAGTCGTTGTCTCTTCTTGTGCTATCTATGACCTCTCGCTGTGTTGCCGATCAATGGTCTGCCCTTTCAAAGTGACGTCAGTTTTGTTACCTTTTGCTGTGGAGTTCTTGTGGAAATGTAATATAACACATGTTTTATTGGCGTTGCTTTGGGGAAATCTGACTTTTCACCTCTAAAGTACACCCATAAATGTCGCCGAATAGCCCTTTATATTTCGTTTCTGTTGGAATCAATTATTTGCATGATAATGGCTTGTGCGAATACCATGACAGACAATTAGTCATGTAGGTGGCTGACTAGGTAGGAGGATTGGTACTTAGATAGTTGCAGGTTTATAGATAGGTAGGTAGGTAGGTAGGTAGGTAGGTAGGTAGGTAGGTAGGTAGGTAGGTAGGTAGGTAGAAGGCGGACACGTAGGCATGTTGGTAGGCTGGGAGACCGAGAGAATATAAATAAATGGAGAGATACGCAAACAAACAGACAGACAAACAGAAAGACGGACATAAGTGTATGTCACGCGATCAAGTTTTCATTGGCAAAAGTACTTTCTCTCGGAAATCAGTTCAGTCAAGCATTGATTTATGATTCTCTGCATCGGAGTGATTCCGTCCGCTGCTTTCCTTCTCCTCACAATACCCGTGGAAATATATCCGTCTATCGACTGAGTTACCCGGTCACTCTATAATCCATACTCACTGTTATCTGGGTGATTCGATTTACAGGCTAGGCGGGGCTGGAGATGGAAGTCTGTTTCCGTGCGGCTTTAAATGCGAGAATGTGTTAATTTGCGTGAATAGCGATGTGTGCACATTAGCGAGAATTCATATATTTTGTTCTACATGTCACACAATTGTTGATTTCACTTGTACTTTATGTTTATGTTTTGTTTTGTTTTCGTTGGGGGGGGGGGGGGGGGGGTTGTAGTTAATGTTTTGTTGCGTAGTCCATACACGAGCTATTATTTCTAGTGTACTGCATTGCTGTTTGCGAGCCGGCTAGCTTTTCCTATTACCAGTCTCACTCGCCACCAACCGAACTCACTCCGTCTTCCGAGATACTTGTAATTTACGTGCCCAAGTCAAGGACGAGAAGTCAATATGTTAGGCCAACTGACATGTGTATGGGTTGAACCCGCTACCTCGTCGTCAGCATCCAGATGTTTAAGAGCGAGAGCTGTTGTCCATTCTACCATGCTGACCTGGTTCAGGTGTTTTATATTGAAGAGTAATTTTCTTGTACATTCAACATTATTTTCTATTATGAGCATAACAGCGTGTTTAATGTTGAAATGCTTGCATGGGTAATAATATTGAAGTAATAACAATGACAGTATGACGTTTACATTCTTATCTCCACCAGGCACACACCAAAAAAAAAACAATATCGGGATTCTGGCCTATACAACTTCAGTAACGCCAATCAGTTGAACATTTCGTAAACAAAATCATGGAAATCCTGCTTCTGAATTATTCATCCTGGCTTCTCCTTGTCAAGTTTTATTCAGGAAGATCTTGTTCCAGATATCCTCAATGTTAACACTATTTTAATCATCATTCACATGACCTAACCTGGTGATTGTCTAATGTTTCTCTTGTACGCGTTTGTCTCTGTTCACAAAGTTGCAAGTGATGTACAATAGGTAATGATAAGCATTTCCGTTACCTCACATCTGTCGATCCATAACACCTCTGTCCGTGTTCACAGATTCTTCGATCCAGTCTCAGAAATATTGGTTACAGACAATTTTCAGAAATGTATTGGAACTGTCTTGGAAAGACAGGCGATGAGGAAAGGAACAGATCACCCAGTCTCATACTTTGTGGCCTAGAATGTGTCATGGTCTAATTCTTTACAATCCAGCTACAGTATCTGCCATGGGGTTACCTCTACTTCGTGCAATAAACATGGGAGGTCAAGAATAACATTCACTAAGACACCCCGGGGAGAAAACTGCCTCACGGATGATGAACTAGTTGTTGCAGATTTTAAGGTAAAACAGAAACACGTATATATAAAAGAATCACGACCAATAGTTTTCAGTGTGAGCTCAACTGCCTTAATTCTACATTGATGTAAAGAAAAAAAATGAGGCGCTGTTTTCAGTGCAAGAAGATATGATACCGTGATAATGCAGTAATGGAATGCATTGTTTCTGGAATAAGGGGGGGGGGGGGGGGGCAGAGGTCACCAACACACGACAGACTGTTGGCACAGCGTATTAGTCACATCCTGGGCATATAAATGCATGAGGCAGGGAAACTAGGGAAGAATTTAAAGTGGTCTAGAGCTGGGAGAGAGTTAACAATTGCTTCAGATAATTTGTTCGGGTTTATGTCACTTTGTGATAACTTACGGTATGAATGTCCATTTAAGAGTGTCGTGAAATAAGAAATCATCGCAACAAGGGATTGAGAGATTGACCAACACATATTATTGTCCCGGTGTAAGGATGCCTATCACTGAAGACCTATACTGCACTGAAGAGAACGGCCAAGAGAAGAACTATTGACGAAGGATGAATAAATAATGAAAAGGAACTTTTGACACGCCTTTTGGCATATTGGCTTTTGTCGCTTGATCAACTACTGTAGAGAAAAGTCTCACAGGTACAATAGAAGACAATGAGACTAACCGTTAGGACAGTCTCTCCACTGAAGAAATAGCCCACAAGTGGCTCGTAAAAACTAGTTAGTGTGTCTACTGGTCCCAGAAAAAGTCAACTATTCTTACAGTGTCACAGAAACTGCAGATAATGGTGTACAGCTATACACACAAAGATGACAGCAGACTTAGTTAGCAGAGACACGATGGTCCTGTTGAAAATAATTTATCCCCCAGACTTGACTTGAGCTATGTAGCACAAGGACATCGATAAAGATGAAGATTCAACTTTCGTCCTACTCTTACACTTGGATACTAATTAAATGTTGGGTTAAGAAGCACTAACTCTCATTAATAATTAGCAATAAGCGACGACGCCGCTTATCACTGGTTTAATTCTTAAAATATAAATTAGAAGCTCCCACATAGAGACGTTAAAGTAGAATAAGAGATGAGAATTACTGTATATAAAACAGTTCTATTTTATAGCATTAATGGGCGTATTCATACGCGTGGGTATTACATTATACATTGGCACCTTTCCGTCTTGACAGACGATAGTTTGGTACATTGTGCTTCAAACAGGCTTAATAACTACGAACCATGGCGGTGGCGAGTGTGGCTGGTAAGGCCAATTCTTGCTGCAAATGTTTGCCCACAGTAGATGCATGTGAAAACATGGTCATTTCCATCATTTTACACCATCTTACGTCTTTCACGCTCTGTGTGTGCTTTATCTGCAATCATTTTCTCCTTTGTCTTTATTCCATTTCTGATAGTTGCCCTCCATGCAACACGTTCAGCGGCGACTTGCTCCCAGTGTGCATTATCAATGCCTGTATCAATCATGTCTCGCTTACACACATCTTTGTATCGTAGTAGAGGCCGACCCTGAGATCTCCTACCCGTCTGTAATTCACCAAAAAAAGATGTCCTTTGGTATTCTACCATCATCCATCCTCCTAACATGTCCTATCCATCTAAGTCTACGAAGACTGAGCATGGAATACACCGTCACACAACCTGATCTTTCCAATACTTCAGTATTTGTGATTTTTAGGGTATTACAATGTCTTATTAATCACAAGACGGAATGGTGATCTTTAAGCAATGTGGTGACAGTTACTCCAGGAAGGTGTTCGGGCGCTCATCTGCAAATGGCGTTTCCAACGGTGAAGCTGGTCGTTCTCTCCGTCGTTCCTCCTCGGGTTACTCTTTTCGTCAGTGACCAACAAGTCAGTTCATTTACAAGTTTGTAGTATAGGATGTTGCTAGTTCGCAACACTAATGTTATGTTTCTGGGTGGTAACACTAGCTTGATGCTGCTTGTGAGTTGTTCCAGTTCTCGGAGATATCACAACACTCTGAAACAGTTAACCAAAAACGACTGGTAAGTGGTGGCCTGGGATGGAATCTCGTGTGATTGTCCTAGGCTGTGACTACCCTTCGCCTTCATACTTCATCTAACCTCACTCTCTAGAGCAACTCCCTAACTGTGGCTGTACTGATGGTGTGATAGGAAAGGAAATTGATCACTAACCTGACAACCAAACTTGACGCTTCTAAGTGTACAAGAGACGTAAGGGTGTATTGCAATGTAATGACAATTCTCCTGATACGAAGGTAATTGAATATGCCACTGAGCATGTAACAAATGATAATATTCAAGAAAGCACTATGATATACTGTAGAGCAGTGGAATGCTACTATTCAAGAAACAATGCGTGCGATGCTACGAAGCGACACACCAATATTCGAGACATCTCTATGTAAAATCAAGAAATACTTCTGAATCTAAGCATCTTCTGAATTCTAAGTAGTTAAACAACAAGAGTCATAAATGTAGTTGCTTAAACTGTAAGGCAGTAAATTACCATCAAGGCCAGAGAACCGTATAACGAATATAATCACTAGGTCTGCCGTCGACCGCCAATGTGAAATATAGGCTACGCGAAGCGAGTGGTAATTTCTAACCTGACGACTTCTACCAACTCCAGACACGATTAAATCACTTCTACAAAACCGAACATTAGTTGACATAGAATCCTAGCATTATAAATTAATTTTTCCAACAAGATTCGATCAATCTAATATAATAACTATCCTTCTTCGTGGCTTAGCATTCCTACCATACTGGCGTCGCGAATAACTGAACGAAACCATCAATGTCGTAAAATAATATTAATCGCGCCTGTCCTACATCTAGGCCAAATATATTAAATGAATTCTCCCGCCGGTTGGGAAATGAATTTATAAAGAACGTTATTCTTTACTAGTTCTCTTGACTATGAGAAATTAGATTTCACTCCCCACGTTTTGTCCCAACTTGGCTCGACAAACTAACATGTTATGAACATACAAATACATGAATAATAATCAATTGGCCTTACGTCGTTCCAGAACCAGATCTTAACTACCACAGTCGGGGCGCTTATTTAACTGAAAAAAAGTTTAATGGAAACTAGTACTGTGTTCAGTAATATACTTTTAAAATCTTCACCTTTCGAACTACCAAATTGGCCCCGACCGTTTTCTGCGATTTCTCGCGGACAAGTGAGACAGGAAGTGGAAATAGGATTAGCAAGTGGCCGTTTCCGGGCCCAGTTGTCAGGTGGCTCCTATTTGGCCAGAATAAGTAAGCCAAACGTAAATTACCCCATTATAGGTACCAATATACTAAGTAAACGTAAATAAATATTAATTATATTTCTAACAAATATTAGACTATAGGCAAAAGCAGTCGGATTTACAAGGGCTTTGCCACAGCTATATGTGATAGCTACCATAGCGTAGCGGCTAAATGCTCTCCCGCCCTATTGGTGGCATTGGGTTCGATCCGCCACAGGGCGATTTCGATTGTTTACAGATTAACAAGGAATAAAATGAGTACCAGAAAATGTCTTTGGAAGTAAAGGTAATGAAACCGGTCGCATCAGCCACTGAGTAACGTTTGGTCTATAAAAAATATGGGTCTAGCCCCATATGCCCCATGCGTTTTGAGGTGTAAAGGGGACATTTACTTAGGTGTACTATATATACATAATTTTATTGTCCACTCGGCACTCAGTCCATGACGGGGTCAATATTATGCCTGACAACTTAACTTCCTATGACATTTCCTGATACCAGTTTTAGACTGAGTGGACCTGGGAGCTCAGGTCGGTTATTTTAAATCTGATTATATGGAGATTCCAACACGTGTCCTCCGGACGGCAGACAGGCGTTCTAGCCACTATTTTAGTTCGGATCCCAGTCATCTTATATATAAAAGGCGATCTCCGTCCATCTGTATGTATGTATGTATGTATGTATGTATGTATGTATGTATGTATGTATGTATGTCCTTTATACGTTCGCGAACGGCCTATCCGATTGAGATGAAATTTTCTACACGCCTTCCTTTCATTCCAGAGCTGCCAACTGTGATATTTTGTTAGTGTGAAATCGCCTGCTTACTCAGTATTATTTCATTTTTCATTTTTCATCATAATTTAATATATCTCAGGGGACCTAACTCTGTAAAAGTTATTTCAAGGGGCATAACTTTTCTGTATAACTTATAGTCATATTGTGGCATCGTTTTCAAAGATTTATAAACTCTTTGTCCATAGTTATGTACCGGCATATGAGTTATAATAAATAATGATACAATCTGTAAGGCATTTTCAAAGTTTTCATAAAAATAATGCACAATGCATAACATTGTAACTCATCTTTTTTTGCTTAAGAAGTTACTGTAGTCATGCAGGTGATTAGAAAGCGTTTTCATTAAAAATAATGGATGGTGTGTGGAAGGACATTCTTTTAAGTTACTTTTGTTGTTGTATGAATTTAATGAGAACTTATATGACTACTTATATGAATTAAATGAGATGCTCCCCACCAGGGACTGGGCGAAGCCGGACAGGGTCAGGCAGACAGATAGACAGACAGACAGACAGACAGATAGACAGTCGGGAACAGGAACTTATATGACTACTTATATAAATTAAATGAGATGCTTCACACCAGGAGCTGGGCGATGCCGGGCCGGGTCAGACAGACAGACAGACAGACAGACAGACAGACAGACAGACAGACAGACAGATAGTCGGTAACGGGAACGGGAACCTATATGACTACTTATATGAATTAAATGAGATGCTCCCCACCAGGGACTGGGCGAAGCCGGGCAGGGTCAGGCAGACAGATAGACAGACAGATAGACAGACAGATAGACAGTCGGGAACGGGAACTTATATGACTACTTATATGAATTAAATGAGATGCTCCACACCAGGAGCTGGGCAATGCCGGGCCGGGTCAGACAGACAGACAGACAGACAGACAGACAGACAGAAAGACAGACAGTCAGTCGGTAACGGGAACGAGAACTTATATGACTACTTATATGAATTAAATGAGATGCTCCCCACCAGGGTCTGGGCGAAGCCGGGCAGGGTCAGCTAGTAATCAATAAGCTTCTAAGTCTGTCTATGGTGAACCACTTTTTAAACGGAGAACAGCTTTTCTTAACTGCGTGCCAATAAGATATAGTGAATTGTGTACTATTAAGATATACTATATTGTGTATCATTAAGATATACTGAATTGTGTATCATTAAGATATACTGAATTGTGTGCCATTAAGATATACTGGCTTGGGTACCATTAAGATGTACTGAATTGTGTACCATTAAGATATATTAAATTGTGTGAATTGTAAGAAATACTAAACGAGTGCGTTAATATAGCTGATAGGGGAATGCGCTGATAATGACATAAGCTCAGTTTGACGAGGGTTTGGTGCCTGCCTTCGTCGTCCGCTAACAGAGGAAAAAGACTGGCCACCTAGACTTCTGTGCATTCAGACCTACAAAATGTGTTGGTCCTATCAAACCACAAATCCAAAGCTGGAAACTGTTGAATTACGTGTCATTAAGATGAGTGTGATATCAGATCTATATTTTCCGTGACTAAACTGCCCACGAGATGATCATTTGTTCAGAATTATATTGACTGCGGTTATGTTCGCTGAGAAATCTAATCTAAATTTTCAATTTACTAGACTGTTTTAACTCATGAGCACTACAGTAAATAATCTCAACTGCCACTAGGGTTTTGGAACTCAGGTCACTATTTTGATATGCAAGTGCGTTAACAACAAAGATACTACAGCTAACATCCATTTTAGGCTGGGTCGACTAAGCCTACGTCAATTTTTAAAATTCGAGTTGCCTATGAGGATGGAACCCATGACAACGGGGATGAGAGGCGAGTGTCTAGCCACTATGCTCCAAGGCTCCCAACACTATCAGAACCCGCGTGAAAAGTGTGCACGATCGCACACTCATACACACACAAGGTAAAGCAAATGATTCGGATATCGAGCAAAACATATTGCTTTTCTGTTTTGGCCTTGAAAATGTGAGTGCAAGAACCTGGGATTGTCCAGCCGAAATTATATGAAAAAATCGCGACGACTGGAGTGTAAACAAGAGAGAAAATAACCCTCATATGCCGCGTTAGAGCATGGCATTCAAGCGAGTGATAAGGTAGATGGCCTGGGCGTGTGGGCGTAACCGGATGGGATTTTCCTCTTTAATAACTTGTGATTTACTGTTGCGGGACGGAATATACATATGTGAGAGATGAAGTGCGTGGGATACAGGCAATTTATGTCTGTGTGAAATGTTTGCCTCTTGGAATTGTAACCACAAGCCGGACAATGTTCCCCTGTTGTATATTGTTGTGTGGTAGTCACAACTTACACCTTATTTTCTAGTATGGGTGTTAAATATAAATAGAAATATGTTGATCAATATTGGGTGATAGCTTCAGAATGGTGCATGTCCTTTGCACGAACTTGTTAACAAACCTACGTTGATTTTCTAGGTAGTTTAACCTTTGTAGTTTGTCATTGCTTTTCGAACAGTAAGTCAACGATTAAGTTCAAGTAACATGTTTAGATAATAAACCCATTACACAGTCATCGGCGCACATTAAGTTTTAACCTTTCGGCCACGCTGATCTCCTTTGTCTTTAATCAACATCAAACTGACAATTAGTGTACCCAGAGAGATATACGTATTACGAAGCAGATTCTGAGCACCGATGCACTTGCTCGGATTACAATGATGATAATTCGCACAGAAATATATTTACTTATTTACATAGTTGTGTCTGCAGCATCAAGGAATTATGATTGCTGCTCTTTTGTTACATCAACCTTCTAAGCAAGACGATATATACATAAACTACATAAAAGCTTCAAAACATGCCATAAATATCTGTAAAGAATATTTGAGTTTTGAATAACCTTTTTTTGTTTACACTGTCTTCTGAGAAGAAGAATATGTTGCCATACATATAATACATACAAGAAATCAATTTGGGAACCAGTTGAGGCCACTGAAACAGTTACATAAATAAACACACATAGTAATTGTTGGCGCTCACAGAAGGAGAAGAAAGAAGTAGAGACTAGAAGACGCACTAGAGAACATAGTAACCTCTAGTCCTCTAGTATCTACTTCTTTCTTCTCCTTCTGTGAGAGCCACAAAATACTACTGTGTTTATTTATATAATACATACAAGAAACATCACTGGTTCCACATTCAAACATATTCTAACCAAGTGTGTAGAAGTGTCTGTAGCACATAACTCTGTCGCCACTTAACGAATTAAGGCTGGTTTTGGTGTGTAAATGGAAACTTTAATTGCACCGGATATATCAGTAATTGATGTAGCTTCACCGAAGAGATCTCACAAGAAGAACCTTAGCAAAGTGTCTAATCTCCGTCCAATTGGTGAAGATCTAAATTCGTGTATACCAGAAATACCCATGTATAGGTTTTCCATTATTAAATTATTGTATATTCTTCTTCTTCGGGTGTCTAGACTGGAGCAGATATCGGCGATCATTTCTCTAGAATCTTCCCTGTCCTCTAATATTTTTATGTGAAGCAGGTTTCGTATACATTATTATTGTTTCTTACATAGCTATTTAAGTTTAACACATATATTTCTCTGTCTTCCTCGGTCTTCCTCGCCTAGTATTTTACCACGCATAAGGCTAATTTCTCCATTCTACCTTTTCTGATTGTAATCTCGCTATACATTTCTTATGGGTTTGGAACGTTGTATCACTCTCTCAACACCTCGCCGTGTGTTCTCTTATCTGCCCTTGATAGTCTCTATATTCTTCTAAAATAACAAAAACACTACTCTACTGCCTCCAGTTTCTTAACCATTCCGTTGTTAATTGTCCAGGATTTACATCCACGCCGAAGACCATTTGTGGCAATATGGGTGCGGGATACCCATTCCTTGCATTTACATATTTTTTCTCTCGGTTATACTTACGTCCCCCTTCTATGTTTCTGTCGTTCGTCTACGGTTCCCGGACAAGTGAGTACCGACTAAGGCCACTATCTGTAGCAGTGTTTCCCAACGTGGGGCCCACGCCCCACAGGGGGGGGGGGGGGGGGAATTCGATTGTTAAGGGGGGAAATTCGAAAATGGAAGAAATCGGCTGGATATTTTAAAAAAACGGGGAGACTTGAGACTTTAGTTAACTAAATAGGAACCTGACATAAAATTCTTTGCAGCAAACATCAAGCGCAAGGATCTCACTAACTTTAAATAATTACTAATAATTAAAATAATATAGAAACATCTTTCAATAACATTATTTTGTACTTGAATTTCAGTTCTCCATTATATGTTTTTAATATTTACTTACTGTGTTTGCTCAATAATTTCCTAGTGATTTCTTCCTAACACCTATCGGTCCTTTGGCTAGGATCGGGTGGATTTGCTGCTTTACCCCCAGTAGTGCGCCTGGTCTGGTCGGGGGCCGGGATGATCAAATAAAAACTATCACATATCTTCACCTTAGATGTGGGCCTGGTGGACCACTGTGGGCAATAGCTCAAGGGTCCAAACAAAAAAAGGGGGAGGCGGGGGAACCAGCTTGTCTGGGGTAACCGCCAAACCAAAAAAAAAATAATTCACCCAACACAACCGACACACAGGGACGCTGGACTTTGGGAGGGGGGGGGGGTCTCTGGCCCCTCTGGGAACAGTGAGCCCTTCTAAAAAAAAAATTCAAGTTTCTTTAGTGAACATTTCAATATTTGAGTATTAAAAATGATGCATATGTTTGGGGGGGGGGGGCATAGGAATTTTAGAAAGACTTAGGTGGGGCATAGCACAAAAAAGGTTGGGAAACACTGATCTATAGCATATATACTAAACAATACTAACAATCCACTTTGGGATGAGAATAAGAAAGAATGTCTACGAGACCCTGTCCCTGGAAGCAAAAAAAAAGTTTGTTTTGTTTTCAATAGAAAATATATTCAGGGGCTAGACTAAACCGGTTGGCGCGCTTTTCATTAGGCTTCTTAGAAACATCTGAGGATATGTCAGTGGTAGTTTATTATGAGGTCTGTTGGTATATTGGGTCACCTGGGGCTTGTAATTGTTCTGTACGAGGCACTCGACTGAATGAAGGCTGATAATGTCTCTTTTCAGGCCGGGGTTGTATGTCCCGGTCGGTGAGTCTTCTCTTCAAGTTGAGACTTCGTACTAGCTCTGAATTAGTGGTCGGCTCTAGCTCTCAGGTTGACTTTAGATATGGATCATCACCTCGTCACCGTCTAGGCATACAGGCCTATCCTGGAACAAGAACAACTTAGGTGTATCTATCCACACAGACCATTACTATTTTACTTACTTATCTCTTATCCTCTCACTCGTTCTTGGGTCCTGCGGGTAGGTTAAGAACAGACCAATATAAGAGGCCTGTCTAACCGGACATCTTCTTTATTAGATTGGACAGATGTGGTCACAGAGTTCCTTAACCTGTCATTCCCAGCCATTTTGGGACTCAATCTCAGTCTATAGAGTGCAGTGTGTGATACTGAAGGCGAAGCCCAATGTTCTCCGGTAGAGTTCAAAGGCTAGTGAGGTATGTTTAGGACATCCTCGACTAACACACTTAGCCATATATATATATATATATATATATATATATATATAGAGAGAGAGAGAGAGAGAGAGAGAGAGAGAGAGAGAGAGAGAGAGAGAGAGAAAAGAGGGAAAATATTATTTGTGTACGGATTTTACCACCGGTGTCTCTTGGATACACAGAAAAGCCATGTGTGGAGATCAGGACCACCCAGACAATCATATCCCCTTAACCAGAAAAGGTGTATGTGTGTATGTGTGGGTGGATTCAGACAGACATGATCGCATGATGTTCCTGCAGACAAGAAAATATAACATGTATATGCGTATTATTATCATACATTAGGACAAACTTATTTATGTAACAAAGGATATCAGTGTAGGTATCATCCCAGTTCAGCTCCCTCCGATAGTTAACACAGTGTGTAGGTTATTATGTGGGTTATTATGTGGGTTATTATGTGGGTTATTATGTGGGTTATTATGTGGGTTATTATGTGGGTTATTATGTGGGTTATTATGTGGGTTATTATGTGGGTTATTATGTGGGTTATTATGTGGGTTATTATGTGGGTTATTATGTGGGTTATTATGTGGGTTATTATGTAGGTTATTATGTGGGTTATTATGTGGGTTATTATGTGGGTTATTATGTGGGTTATTATGTGGGTTATTATGTGGGTTATTATGTGGGTTATTATGTGGGTTATTATGTGGGTTATTATGTAGGTTATTATGTGGGTTATTATGTGGGTTATTATGTAGGTTATTATGTGGGTTATTATGTGGGTTATTATGTGGGTTATTATGTGGGTTATTATGTGGGTTATTATGTAGGTTATTATGTGGGTTATTATGTGGGTTATTATGTGGGTTATTATGTGGGTTATTATGTGGGTTATTATGTGGGTTATTATGTGGGTTATTATGTGGGTTATTATGTGGGTTATTATGTGGGTTATTATGTGGGTTATTATGTGGGTTATTATGTGGGTTATTATGTAGGTTATTATGTGGGTTATTATGTGGGTTATTAAAACGGAGTGCGGCTCTGTCACACCGCCTGATGATGATACTCGAGTATTGACTTCTAACTGCCCCATGATGGTAATATGATGAAAGCTCTATACTCGAGGGATCAAGAGGCAGAAGATTTGCCTTGAGTATACTCCTCCTCTCCATGACAGGATTCAGATGACTTTTCGAATCAAATAGACTCTGATCCGCCTGTCTCTATCGATGTTATTTTTATGGTCTGTGTTAAGGCTTTCCCCATTGGAAGTCTAGGTCAAGTTGACTTCCCCACCGTACTGTGTTTCCTGGCCAAGATGCAACAGGTGAAACAGGCCATCTTAGTGACCATAACACAACCTATGGTTTATCTTCGCAACACAACTGTGAAAGTGTTTCTGAACTTTAATTATGAGAATGACAAGCCAACTGGACTTCGAGATAGATCGACGCTCTGTCTAGCAGAGACGAAGCATGGAACACCTCTTGATCAGGACCCGCCTTGTCTTCACAATGAAAGCGCATGGAGTAAACGATGGCCTTAGTTGTTATAGTTGTCTCAAAATTGAGACAGCGAATACCCCAAGACAATTCTGAATTACGGAATGCACGGATTTGAACTACTGAATCATCTACGTACATTCCTACAGATTTCCTCAGATTCACGGGAACCATTGACATTTATTAATAGTAAACGTGTCACGCAATGACAGGGAATGGTATTTTTAAAGTGCTTCATGATTCTTAGATAACAGAATAGACCCCAACACACAATATGATCCCTGTGGTAAAGCATCCCCCTCCAAAATGGTAGTAAGTCTGAGGAACAATTTAGCCTGACTGGGACATGCTTGCTTTTTGTTACATCATTCCACAGACAATTTTACAGAAAGTAGAAATTTGCGCTTATAATTAATCCTGGACTACGGTTTTTCCGACCTACCCTGCTCTATAAGGCATTGCCCATATATGTTTTCTTGTGCTGTATGTAAACAAGACCTGACAGTTCCTTTTTCAGAATGGATAGGCTTTAGCTACAGGCGATCAAGGGAAACTGCGTTAACTTCGGGTTCTTATTTTGCACAAACCAACAGCTTGATTTTTACCTGAATTTCTAAAGTTGTTACAATGAACAGTTTAATCTTAAACTTGTTCTCTCCAGTTATATAATCCATCGGCTTCATTTTTTTACCTGGTTTTCTCCAGTTGTACAGTCAACAGCTTAATCTTTTACTCTTTTTTCTCCAGTTGCACAAATCAATGGCTTGATTTTTAGCCCGGTCGTCTCACGTTGTACAAATCTACAGCTTATTCTTTAAACCCGTTTTCTCGAAACAGAGGCAGAGGATGAACTAATTGAATCTCACCAGCAAGAGTACTTGAACTCCGGGGGACACTATTAAATCACGAGCGGCCCCATAAATCAATCAAAATTCAAAACAGGCACAGACACTACACAGAGTTGTAAACAGCTATCGATTTAGTTTCGCTAATTGTAAATATGTATCGTTTATGATTCCACTGGGTTGTAAGTAGGTTAGTTAGTTGTATGCACTATTCAAGACATCGTAATCAACCCAGCATTACATTCAATAGTTTATCATTGTTTTGTTTTTTTATTTCAATTATGAACATTCATATTATTGTTTAAAATCAACAGAAGGCAATCTGCTATCAAATGGTCTGTAGCTGCTTTAGAAGGCAGTATGCAGGATTGTGTATCGCGTTCCCTACCCCTTCGTCACAGGCGCCGGCTGCCAATAGGTAAAGACCCAACTACTGACAACAACTTGTGAGCAGATAAGACGAACGCTGCAAGGGTCACGTCGTGAGGCTTGGTCATTTCAAATATCTCTAAAACGTGGCGATGGCGTTGCGGACATGATTCGTCATGGCGCTTGCCCGCGTTAGAAACACGGCGGTGACCTATTTGGCAGCAGACCGTGTCGCGCTGGTTTTAACGTGATGGTATGGTAGCCGGTGCCGGTCTCTCTGGCCGAGGGGTTACAACACTTTTTCCGTAATCCCGTTTATCACGCAGAGTCTCGTAGCGGGCGAGAACTGGGAGCGGTTCGTCCCCCGCTGGTGACTTGCGGGATGCTGAGCCGGCCGCTCAGAAAGCAATGGCAAACTACTGAGCGTAATCTTGCCAAGAAATCAACAGACAGCTGAAAGATGCTGCTGTTGACAGCGATGTCCTGTAAAGGATATGCAAAACATTGTATTTATTTTTATGGTAGCCGGTCGTTCAGAAAGCAATGGCAAACTACTGAATGTAAAACTTTACAAGACATCAATAACGGTAGTAAAATGCTGCTGTTGACTGTGTAACAGTAATGGAGTACTGGGGTATTATTAGGATCTAGTGGGAAACAGATACAGCACGATTGAGCATTGAGACTGAAAGCGGGGAGAGATGCTCAATCGTGACGTATTGGGTTGGCAAGGGCAGTTAACATCAAGCATTTGACAGGAGAAGAAGCTAACTTGTCATCATGAAGAAATAAACAGTATTTGTATTAAACCATCACGTCTTGTGAGTTCCTGCTCTGTTACAGGACTCGAAAATGTTGCCTAAGACCCAGGATTCGAACCTGATATAGTCCAGTCGGTATAAAAACAACGCGAAGTAATGCCGTATAACATCGCGAAGAAGATGTTCCATGCTCCGGTCCTATAAGTCACCAGAAACAATTTCGGCACGTTGTGGAACAACTAGTGAACGTAATAAGGCGCAGTGAAAAGATGGCCAGTAAATTGTAAATTTCAGTTATCTGTGAATACAGAGGCCAAAAGCCCGCCCAGGGGTGGTCCTCTGTAAGTCTTTTTCAAGACTTGAGATAACAAATAAATTAGCGTCAAGAGGCTTGGTATAACCGTCACTTTTCAGTGTTCACAACTCAAGAGGCTTGTCATAGCCGCCGTTTTGCAGTTTTTTACCTCAAGAGGCTTACCATGGCCGGTGCCTGAATTTTATCGTTTTCAAGGGGCTTACCATAGCCGTTGCTTGGAATTATCACTTCCAAAGGGCTTACCATAGCCTGAATTTTGCCATTTCCAAGAGCTTGGTCCGGGCCGCCACCTGCGGTGACGTTTGTTTCAACGGGCTACCAAAGCCGCTGCCATACATCGTTGTTTCGGGGAGCTGACCAAGACTGCCCTGTGATCGTGTCTGATCGATTTGAAACTTGCTGTCGGAAAATGATGCTCTTTGATCATTCAAAAACTGGGACACCCATGCTCTAGACTTCACAGAACTTTGGAAAAAGGGGGCAATCCAAAAACCCAGTCGTCTGATCGTTGAGTCAGGTGAGAAAGAACATTTTAATAAAATAATCAAGTTCAGCCTCAAGGTTAATAGGTTTCATTCTGAACGCTAACAACTGGAAAAAAGACAGCAAATAAATAAGGCATTACTTCATGGATTGCCCAATGTTTTGTTGACGAGTCAGACTATCTCGGGGCTCTGCTACAGTTGAGAGCCGCTCGCTATCTCAAGACATCGATGAAGTGCCCCACCCGGGGTGAAGTCAGAAGCCAGAAGACTGGTCGGGACCCTACCATGGGTTGAAATTTATCCAGGCATCCCAAGAGACGAAGTTACCTGGGAGGAGACAGACTAACTGAACTCCGCTACCTGAACTCCGCGACTGAATTTCGGCTGACGCAGAATCCTAGTGTTTGGGTGACCTGAGAAGAGCGTAATCTGACGGCGAGTCTAGGAAAATACCTCGTGCTGGGATCGAGAAACAGAAGTACGTAAATTTATAAACCTGGTAACTGATTGAACAGTTCTTAAGAAATCAGTGATTTGATTTGTGTTTCTTAAATTAGGAAATTACGATTGTGAAGTAGTTTGCTTGCTCTGTTTAAGTACATTTCAGCATGGCGGAACAAGACACCTTAGCACAAGTTTTAACAGGTGTAGGAACAGCAGTAGGCAGACTTAATATGGTTATTAAACAACAAGGAATGGCAACAGAAATTGTGAAGTTTAGTGGACAGGCCAAAGACTTTAAGAAATGGGTCACTTCCATAGAAAAATATGCGTATTTGGTCTCAGCAACAGATGAAGAGAGAATGAGACTGGCTTATCAGACGGCAACGGAACCGGTTTCGGATCATATAAGAAGAAAGTTAGAGGCTAGAGTAGATGAGACATGGGAACAATTCAAGGAAGACCTAGCACGGAAGTATGCGGAAATAACAGATCCACAACATGCATTTTCGGTGTTGAGACAGGCTAAACAAAACAACGGAGAGACGGTACAATTGTTCAGCGATAGATTAATTAACCTGGCTGAAGAGGCATTCTTAGGACAGAATGTACGAGGAGAAGAGGTGGAGAGGATGTTAGTCGGCATTTTTGTAGATGGCATAAAATCCGATGGTTTGAAATTTAAGTTGATGAGGGAGAACCCTGAGAGGTTGTCACAGGCTGTAGATATTGCAGTACAAGAAGAAAATTTGAGACGTAGGTTTAGATTGAGAACAGGACGAGAAATAGGAACTAGTCGAGAAGATAGAGTTGAGGAGCCCATGGAAATAGGACAAACAAGGTTCGGATGGAATAGGAGGGGAGGTGTACAGATGGTACAAGGCAGAAATAGAAATGAGTATGAGGAAAGGAGACAAATGAGGTATCCTACAACTGGGACGGTAGGTAACACAAATAACACAAATATAGTCTGTTATTCTTGCGGTCAGCGGGGACACATGGCTCGTTTTTGTGGAAATAGGCGTGTCCAATCTAATACACAGAGTAGAAATGGCAATAGGTTAAATAGGAATGTAGAAGATAGACACAGAAATTTTACAGGTACAAGAACAACGCAGGAAAACCGGCGCCCTACCTATTGAATGGGACCTGGAGTAGGAAGGGAAATAATAAGGTTCCAAGGTTTAAAGAATACGTTAATAACAGGTATACTAGGACGAACAGAGAACATTTTCAACTAGATGAAGTAAAGCAGTTTATAGAAAATAAAACAGATTATAGTTCTTGTATTATAGAAGTAGGAAAGTATAGAATTCGTACATTAATTGATTCGGGAGCTCAGGTTAGTGTAGTAAAAGAAAGTTTTCTATACAGAATAGTGAGAAATTGTAGGATATTTAGGAGTCATAATAATCTTCACTCTGTTACGGGACAGAATTTACAAGTAATTGGGCAAACGATGATAAATTTCAAGCTAGGAGGGGTCAACGTAAGACATCTTTTTCATGTAGTGAAAGATTTAAATAGAAACATGCTGTTAGGAAGAGATTTTTTGATAAAAAATGGAGTAAGACTTTTCTTTGATTTACACAAATTAAAATTTAAGGACGTCTATGTAGATATGGAGGAAGACATGCATATATCAGCACTAGTGAGAGTTAAAATGTCCACGACGTTAAAGCCACAGTCGATTAATTTGATACAAGCAAAGCTAAAGAGAAACCCATATTATGTAGCAGGAGACACAGTCAGAGTCACTGAATTACAAGAAGAAGTAATTGATGAACCTGGTTTGGAAGTTCCGGATGGAATAATAGCGTTAGATAAACACTTAACCTTTCCAGTTATGGTGATTAACAACACAGGTAGAGAAATTAAATTATACAGAGGGTGTGTAGTAGCAAAACTAGAACGTAACGTTAGTGAAATAGTGGCAACGGATAGAGTAGAAATGCCGGGAACTAATTGTTCACAATCTTCTAGTGAAAGAAGTAATAACAGACGCGGACGCGGAAGTAGAGGAAACACACGAAGGGATGAATTGATCCATCCATTCAAAAGAAATACAGCACAAATACATTCACTAGATAAAAAGACAAGAGAACAGGAATTGTTGGCACAGTTAAAGACTTCACCAGAAAATAAAGAAGTGTTGGAACAGTTTATAAAGGAGAATCAGGATGTGTTTGCAATTAGTGATTTAGAGTTGGGTAAGACAAAAACGGTAACAATGGAGATAGATACGGGAGACCATCCGCCGATTAGTTTAAAACCATATAGAACTCCCTTAAGAAATAGAGAAATTGTAGAAAAGGCAATAGAAGAAATGTTGAAAGCAGGAATAATTACAAGATCAAAATCAGAGTGGTCATCTCCGGTGGTAATTGTGGCCAAACCTGATGGTTCGAGTCGATTCTGTTGCGACTATCGGGCGTTGAATAAAATTACTAAAAATGTAGCATATCCACTGCCAGTGATAGATGATATTTTGGGGTTGCTTAATGGCGCTACATTTTTCACGACGTTGGACGCAAGAGCAGGATTTTGGTGTATCCCGATGTCAGCAGACGCGCAAAGGAAAAGTGCTTTCTGTACTCATATGGGTTCTTATGAATTTTTACGTATGCCTTTTGGAGTCAAAACTGCGCCATCTCACTGCATGCTCTTAATAAATGAAGTATTAGAAGGTATGCAAAGGTTTGCACTAGCCTATATAGACGATATTCTGATTTTTACGACAGGAGATGTAGGTGATCATTTAAAACATATTAGATTGGTATTCGATAGATTAAGGGTACATGACGTTAAATTGAAACTTAGTAAGTGCCAGTTTTTAAAGACAGAAACAAAATATTTGGGTTATATTATAAATAGAGACGGAATAAAACCAGACCAGGAAAAGATAAAGGTTATTAAGGAGTTACCTCCTCCAACTAATGTTAAGGAAGTGCGTGCGTTTATAGGAACCTGTGCATATTATAGGCGGTTTGTCCCGGCGTTTTCAAAAATAGCAGAACCTATTACAAATTTAACAGGCAAATACGCTAGATTTAAGTGGGATGATGAGTGCCAAAAAGCGTTCGAATATTTAAAAAACAGCTTAACACTGGTACCATTATTGACGCATCCAGATTTAAACAAACAGTTAATACTGTACACAGATGCTTCGGACAATGCAATAGGAGCATGTTTGGTTCAACCATATGAAGGAAAAGAGTCTGGAATACCAGGGGTTAAAAATGAAAGGCCAATTTATTTTTTGTCTCATAAGCTTAGCAGGTCACAACGAAAATGGACTACTATTGAGAAGGAGGCGTATGCAATACACTACGCTCTTCAGAAACTAAATTACTACTTACATAACGCAAATTTTGTTATTAGAACTGATCATATGCCTTTAAAGTCTTTTTTGGAAGCTCCAGTGCAGAACAGGAAAATACAGACGTGGGCATTGAATTTACAGGGATACAATACGAAAATTGAGTACATTCCAGGTAGGATTAACACATGCGCTGATTTATTATCTAGGATTCTCTACCCACAGTCGTCAGGTGACACAGAAGATGAAGGAGAACCAGAGATTGACGATCGAAACTGGCAAGTAAATATTTTAGATTCTGCCATAATAAATGGAGAAGACTTTGAGAGTTTACCATCGGATCAGGAGGCTGAACATAGAGTGGAAGAAGACCCACATTTAGCACAGTTTAGTATGAAAGAAGAACAGGAATTAGATCCAAAAGTCTTACAAATAAAACAGAAATTAAGTGAAATGGAGGAGAACAATTATAAGAAGAATTTTTTGGTTTTACAAGAGGATGGACAGTTATACTATATGTGTGAAAGGAATGAACAGCTAAGGAAATATATCCCAAAACATTTAGAAAATGAAGTTTTAAAAGCTTATCACAATGATAATGGACATCTCGGGCGGGATAAGTTGGTGAAAGCACTTACGAGTAAATATTATTGGCCAAACTTATTTAGATCTGCTTGCAAATATGTGGATACCTGTGAAAGATGCAGATTAAGGAATATGAAAACAATTAAGTGTCCTTTACAAGATACAGATATTCCTCAGTTCCCTATGCAGAAAATCAGTTTAGACATATCGGGTCCTCACCCTAGAACATTGTCAGGGAATGTATATTTAATTCATATAGTGGACGTTTACAGTCTTTGGCCGGAAGTTTATGCAATTCCAGATAAGAGCGCTGATACTGTCATTAATATTTTTTTACAGGAGTTTGTACCAAGATTTAGTTGTCCACAGATTATACTCACAGATAATGGTAGAGAATTTGTGAATAAGAAATTTGAAAAATTGTTGAAGGATTTAAATATAAAACATGTAAAGATCTCATACTATAGACCTTCTTCAAATGCTAGGAACGAACGACAACACCGTACATTATATGATATTATAGCAAAGATTGTGGATGAACATGAAAAAGACTGGGATTTATTTTTGGGACCAGAGCTTAGCGCCATACGTACAAATCAAAATGTGAGCACAGGCTTTTCACCATTTTATTTAATACACGGGAGAGAACCAGTATTGCCAATAGATAACCTCTTAAAACCAAGACGGAAGTATATGGGAGAAGACTTTCAGGAGACCATTATACAAGAAATGCATAAAGCACACATGAGGTTGAAGAATAATATAAGTAAAGCTAGAGAAAGATAGAAAAAGTACAAGAACCTGAATACAAAGTTACAGGAGTTTAAAGTAGGAGATAGAGTGTATTACAAAAAGCATAGAAGGAACTCTAAGTTTGATGATCGTTGGGTCCCAGGTTATTATGTTATAGAAAGGCTAGGTAATGTGTCGTATAATATTAAGAACCAGGTGACGGGACATGTGGCAAGGGCACATGTGGAACACTTAAGAAGAGATGATGATGAGAAGGAAAATGATAATTATAATAATAATTATTGTTCAGACACCGGATACTTAGATGAACGAGTCGTTAGGGGAACTACAATAACCCCACCTTTTAGAAAAGATCCGACACACAAGTTAAAAACGGCTTCAGGTTAAGATGATACTCAAGAACAGACGATTCCGAAAACAATGGAAGAAGAAAAGGTGAATGAAACTCGTTATGATAGTATGGAAGAGGAAATAGCTGCTCCATTTAAAAATACTAGACAAGCAACAAAAAGAAGGATGGATAAACAAAGAGAAAGAGAAGTGAAAAGACAGAGGAGAATTAGAGAGTATTCAACAAGTGGTGAAGAAATGCCTTTACTAGAAAGATCCTTAAGAAATAGTGATAGACAAATTAGATGGGATATTGAACAGAAGAGGTTAGCGGCTGCTAACGAGAGAAATACAGATGAAGAAGAAGAAATGGATGAGAAATCAGAGTCAATTAGTAGTATGGAGGAGGATGATAGATTATACGGGGAGGATGATATTGATGTAGAGATAGCATTGATACAGAGAAACTTGGAGTTGTTGAAGAAGTGGAAAGGTAGGAAATAAATTGATAGAAAATATTGCAGATTGCAAGATGTAAGTTTCAGGCTTTAAGGAAAGAGATACCTGATGAAGTGTGTGAGACGGTGGAAATGGAAAAGGCTTCTGTTGGTACTTTTTATAAATGAGCTGGAGGAATAGTCAAGAAATGGATGTAGGTTCGACTGAGGTATATATATATTTTTGTTCTCTCAGTAACGGAATTGCTGGATGTTTTGGTTTCTTATTGGATAGATAAGTTAATCAATAGTACAGCAGGTAGTTGTACTATATAGTAAGTAGACAAGTTTTTACTGGTGCTAGGAATGTCGTGGTGTATGGTAATGATTAAATAGTTATAGGAATTTGTCCACAAGAAGCAATTGGGGAGTAGATAATACGGCCATTGATAGTTAAAGGCTTATACGAAAAGAGCAGATATTGTTTTAAATTAGAATTTGGTCTGTAAATAACAGATAAAGATATATATAGACCTGGCGGTGAATGGTTTTAATTTTCTGCTTGTAAAAACAATAGAGTGACTTGGTTACTTTAAGTAGTTAATTATATGTGAGTTATAATTTTTTTTTGAAGAACTTCTCTTTAGCGAGAAGACACTTGTGTTATTGAGTCTGAGTTTGTAATGCCTCATATATAATATGTTTTTTTTTCTTTGCTTAATTTGCTTTTGTAACATGATTGTTGTTACTTGATTTTAGAATAGGGTTATTGTGTTCTTAGATTTTTACGTATAAACTATTGGTCCGTAAAAGAGACCAATGGTTAGTTAGTTAGTTAGTTAGTTAGTCACGGTTCCAACTTCACGGCAACGGGTCGTCCCCATATTGCTCCGTTTCTGTGCCAGTGAATATCACAAAATGCTGCTCACTGCCCCATGTGAACAATGGAATAGACAGGAGTGTCGGCAAGCCAACAGTCCGCACAGGTACACTGTGCATAATGCCGCCGTCAGAATGCCAACACAAAAGTCCCCCAAGAACAATACAGTTCATCGTCGATGAAAACGGCAGTCACCAGAAAGACTTCATTGACCGGGGTTTTATCCCATATGGCTCGGTATCTTTCTGCAGGGCGACCCACCGAAAGCGCCGCACAAAGCACGAACTCCGTAGCGTAGAGACCAATGGTGTTAGGTAGTATTAGAAAATTGTATTTTGGTTTGATAAGATGCACGTTGTATTATTTTAAAATCTGTTTTCTTTGAATGAGTTGGGGGGATATCTTGTTTTGACTTTATTTCGTTTAAGTTAATTAAGTTGTTTGGTGTATTAGGTTACATAGTTATAAATTTAATTAAGTAAGTTAATTTTCAAGTAGTTATGGTGTTGGCTGGAATAAAGAAAATAATATGAGGGCTAACAGAGAGACACATACTGAGGGCTAATAGGGAGACATATAGATAGTAGTCATGAAGAGGTTCTTATGGATATGAAATGTTAGAGAATAGGAGCTACATTAAAGTCAGCATTATAAGAGGGGGGAGACTGTGAATGGCAGCATATAAATGGGAGTATTTATATAAATATTATGAGAAGTGAGGGGGAAAGAAATAGGTGCTGTGAAAAACCAGCGTTAATTTAATTAATAATGTTCATAGAAGATGAACATCGGCTCATGGTGAAAGGTGAGGTGACGGAAATATAGACAAGATTGTGGATGGCAATATAAAGGTTATATATATATATAAATGTTGAAAAAACGTATGTCAACTTGGTTTATAGAGAACAAAGGTTTATTTTCATAAGACGTATTTAAAAAAAAAAAATTGTTGTACAATTTTTTTTATTGGCAAGGGAGGTAAATGTGGTTGTGTGGACTATGCATTGCTTTATGTAAATGTGATCACGTTGTCTTTTCATCCTTTATGCTTATCACTGGGTGCGCACCCCTTCTTTGCTTTTCTAAGTACGTTGTTGTTCTGGTTGTCTTGTGTTGTGAGCATGCGAGGGATTTTATGATGCCATGTGTACAATAACGATTATCTGAACTATTCTTCTTATGATATGTATATTTGATACAGAAACGAGCCAAGAGGGAACCAGAAATATATATATATATATATATATATATATATATATATATATATATATATATATATATATAGTGGATGGCTATATAGTTTGAAGAAATAGATTTGGTTACTTAACATAAAGTGCTTTGGGAAGGTTAGAGGAACTGTGAGAGATAAGGAAAAAGAGGGAATAGAGTAAGGGGATTAGGAGTAAAGAGTTTTCCTTTATAAGGAAAATTCTTTAATAAACATGGGGAGGTGTAACAGTAATGGAGTACTGGGGTATTATTAGGATCTAGTGGGAAACAGATACAGCACGATTGAGCATTGAGACTGAAAGCGGGGAGAGATGCTCAATCGTGACGTATTGGGTTGGCAAGGGCAGTTAACATCAAGCCTTTGACAGGAGAAGAAGCTAACTTCTCATCATGAAGAAATAAACAGTATTTGTATTAAACCATCACGTCTTGTGAGTTCCTGCTCTGTTACAACTGCGGCATCCTGTAAAGGATATGTAACTTTAAATAAAAAAGGAAAATAAATTAGAAATATGCAAGGATTTAATCATGTAAATTCCGTCTGCACGATAAAGATTGATCTCAATTCATGTCCAACATTTTCTGTTTGAGGCCTTGTAAGAATACTCTATAAGCTATTCTGCCGTACATCGGTTACTCGCATGCTCTAGAGTTAATAATAATCAAACGTCTGCAATAGTCTCCTGCATTACTCGGATATTGGTCTTCTTAGCAGTCCAACGGATTCTTAGCATTTTACGTAGAAACCAATCTCTGTGGCCTGCGGCTTCCTTCTCAGTCTATCCATCACAGTTTCTCTTGATCTGCCTCTGCCTCTTTTCTCCACTGATCTTTCCAGTCGTCACGATATTCTTCAATTCCACTATTCTCATCCAAAGAATGTTGTTTGTCGCTTTACTATTGTTGTATATAACATTCTAGTTTCATTAGCCTCTTTCAGGCAGTTTTTATTTGTTACTCTGGCAGTCCAAGATATTCGCAGTTTCATCTCAAGACCACGTATCCATTGTTTTCAAGCTTTCCCTAATGTGTTCAGTAACGTTTCATGACTCGGTGCCATACAGTAAAGGGGGTTCTATATCACATTTCAGCACACTCTTTATTACATTCAACGATTGTGACATTGCATAAGATACGTTTCATATTCTGGAATGCAGATATTGCTTGACACGTTCTTCTCTTAATCTTTTGTCTTGTGTCTTCCATCTGATGCTAAAATCTCCCCTAGATATTTAAATGTATCAACTTGGTTAAAGATCGTCCTGTATTCTTTTCTCACATTTAGGTATCATCTTTTTCTTTGATATAACCATTTCGTCTGGGTTTTTTTTTTTTTTTATATTCAAGGAAAGTCTTTTTCTTTCACTCTTTGTTACTAAAATACCCAAATGCTGTTTTAGATCTTTTGCATTTTCCACCATCAATGCTGTGTTATCTGCATAACGTAGATTGTTTATGTTGCAACCTCCAACTTGAATTGTATGATCTCTCTTTGTACATTCTTATTATTACTCCGCTATAGAGAGATACAGTGAAGCAATAAATATTGCTTAATATGAACTAACAGAGTTTCATCTTCTGGAGCCACTCTAAATTGATGTGGTAACGTTGGTGATGTTTTTAGCCAATTAAGTGTCGGATGGAATGTTACTGAAGATGGCCTTTCAAAGTTGCCGTTACTGCCATAGCACCATTGTAATTGAAGTTTCCTTAATATTATAAGATCATGTTTCATGTTCAAATTAGAAGAAAGGAATGTTGAGACAATATAGTGCAATGTAATATGACGTTTTTTTTCCAGCGGTATGTTATACCTTTAACACGTTACATGGTACAATGAGATGAGACGGTACGATTGTGTGCATTGTGCATCTCTTAAGATAAAAACAATCTTGCTAACAATTGAAATATCTTTAAGAATACATCCAACATATTGTTTCATGATTCGCTGCCATACAGTAAAGGGGGTTCTATATCACATTTCAGCACACTCTTTATAACATTCAACGATGCATCTCTTAAGATAAAAACAATCTTGCTAACAATTGAAATATCTTTAAGAATACATCCAACATATTGTTTCATGATTCGCTGCAATACAGTAAAGGGGGTTCTATATCACATTTCAGCACACTCTTTATTACATTCTACGATTGTGATATTGCATAAGATACTTTTCATATTCTGGAATGCAGATATTGCTTGACGTATTAGGGTGCTGCGTGGTCTCGAGGTATGGTGTCCGCCTTAAGTGCTGGAGATCCCAGGTTCAAGCCCCGGTGATGACCGGGATTTTTTCACGTGGACTTCTAGTAATAAAATTTCCCCTGGTCTCTGGGTAATGAGATCGGACGCCCGTGTGTATTGTTGCGACGTAAAAACATCCTTTGGCAGATGGAAATCGAAAAGGCGTAGCCTAACGGCGCTGCCCGGGCAAAATTTTGAGGTAAAAATCTACCAAAAGTATTTCAGGACCCTCGCCGGTGCTACGGAGTTCGTGCACTGAACTGAGTTTCTCCAGACTCAGGTTTGGGTTAGGAGGAGAACGGAGCACTTCTGGGTTGCACACATGTGCCGTGATGTTGATCCATCGATTAAACTAAACTAAACATCCAACATTTCAAAACACATGACCTATGTAAGTTGTTCACATGTTAAAAGAAATAGTTTGCCACATAATATGTAAATACATTAATAAATGAACAATTGTTAGGAAATTAAATGCCAAACCATGAAGTGTTTGAAATTTGATCTTGTATGTGCTGTTAGGCATGGATAATTCATGAACAGTAAAGAATAAAATTAGAGCTTTTGACATTCTTAGAGTGCCGTCGACCAAGCAGAAGAAAGCTGCTGATAGTTTGCAGGGTCTGAACATCGAAGAGAACTAGGTCATAAACAACAATATGCCTTAGAAACTGAACACATTGGCCATAATAATTATGCCGGTCTCCCTGGCGAAGATGTTATTGACTTTCTCCGTAATCCCGTATATCCACGTAGGGTAACGCAGCTGTGCGATATTCGGTAGCGGATCGTGTCTTATTGGTTACTTACGGGGGTATGTGAGCTTGTCGCTCGGAAAACAATGGCAAACTACTGAGCGTAATCTTGCCAAGAAATCAACAACAGCGGTAAAATGCTGGTGTTGATAGCCATGTCCTTTAAATAAGATATTGTTTGTTTGTTTGCATATCCTTTACAGGACATTGCTTTCAACATCAGCATCTTTCAGCTGATTGTTGATTTCTTGGCAAGATTACGCTCAGTAGTTTGCCATTGCTTTCCGAGCGGCCGGCTCACATACATAGTAAGTTACCGACGCGATTCGAACCACTGCTGATTCTCACCGTCTTACGAGAGTATACGAGATTACGGAGAAATGTCGCTAACCTCTAGGCCAGGAAGCTGGCGTAAATAGGATATGCGGGGGAAAAAAATAATAATAAACATAACATTGATTAAGTAAGAACGACAACGGAGGACATGGTTCCTGGATGAACACGCAGGTTTCGACCGGCAAGAATCTGTACACAATACAAAGCATGCACTCTGGGCATGAAAATTCGTGAGATAAGAGAACTGTCAAAGCCTATATATATATATATATATATTCATTCAGCTCTCCGTCATTTCCTTCTGGATATAAGACACCCGATGATACCAGAACGAGTTTAGCAGCAACGCAGTGCATTATTTTCTTAAAACAAAAGGACGTGATGCCCAAATAGAGTTTAACCAATCAGTGGTTAGTCCTTCATCCATCTATCCTTAAGTATGAATACGAATATACTTAAGTGGCTGATTTTAAAGATGAACGCATTCGTTTTCATACTTAAATGGCTGATGGGTCTAAAGATATTGGTTGTCGGGAGTAAATGGTCATTCTCATTGTTAGTATAAGTCCTAATGTTTAAGGAAGCCTACTTTATCACTGATTCGCTGCCAAACAAAAAGTGGGTTTGGACAAAACAGAAATTGGTGGCAGAAGATGGGAAGAAGGGGTGTGCCACAGTAATGCTCTAAAAAAGGGGGGGGGGGCTGATTAGTCTCGAGGTATGGAGTCCGCAGCGAGTGCTGGAGGTTCCGGGTTCAAACCCCGGTGAGGGCCGGGATTTATTCACGTGGACTTCTAGTAACAAAATTTCCCCTGCTCTCTGGGTAGTGAGATCGGACGCCCGTGTGTATTGTTGCCCACGTAAAATACCCCTTGGCAGTTGGAAATTGAAAAAGAGTAGCCTAACGGCGCTGTCTTGGCAAAATGTTGAGTTAAAATTCTACCCACAGTATTTCAGGATCCTCGCCGGTGCTACGGAGTTCGTGCACTAAGCTGAGATTCTCCGGACTCAAGCTTGTGTTAGGAGTAGAACGGAGCAGTTATGGGTTACACCCGTGTGCCGTGATGTTGATCCGTCGGCTAAACAAACTAAAACTGACTAACAAAATTATCTAAACATTGTTAAAATGGTAGCAGCCATATTGTATTATACTGTATATCAAATTAAAGGAAATTGCACAAGAAACATGTCAGTATTGCAACGTTTTTTTAGCTAGAGGTTAGAAATATCTTATAATAATGTTAGATGTTCTATTTCTTTTATAAATGAAGACGGGTGACAATTATTGAAAATGTCCACTTACCAAGGTTCTACTTCTTAATCTCATCTCTCATCTCATCTCATCATGTTCCTCTTGTACCTTGCGGTGTCGAGGTGAAGTATAAACAGCGGGAGAGTACCCGCTCAAGGGCCAAGTATCGATATTCCCACGGAATATGTTATTCCCTGCGTCCATCGTTTACGTGGTCGGCATCTTCCTCTGCTTGCCTCTGGTATGTACATCATTTGCTTGTTGTGGTATGCTGTTAGTTGGTAACCTACTTGCGTGGCCAAACCATTTGACTTGCTGTCTTCTAGTGCAGCTATAACTCAAACTTTAGTCCTGATTTCTTCATTTCTGATCTTATCTCTTCTTGATACATTGAGTATTCTTCTCAGGAATCTCATTTCTATTGTTATGATTTTTCTTTTCTCTTTTTCTGTCATTGTCCAGGTTTGGCATTGGTAGCATAGAGTTGGTAGGCAGATTGTGTTGTAAAGTGCTTTCTTAGTAGTTATTGATACATGTTTGTTCTTTAGTATGGGTGCCATTTGTCCAATGAGTTGGTTTGCCTTATTGCATCTATTTTCTATGTCGTCTTCTGATTTGCCATCTGATGATATTATACTTCCTAGGTACTTGAAACTCTTTACTTGTTTCAAGGGATGTTCGTTTAGGTAAATCTTGTTGCTTTTTCTTCTTTAGTTATAATCAATACCTCTGTTTTACTTGTGCTAATTTTCATGTTATGCTCCCTACACATTTCGTTTAGACTATTCATGTGGTCTTGTAATTCAGTTTCTGATTTTGCTATTAGTGCTTGGTCGTCCGCAAACAAGAGTTCTCTAATGGTTAGATTTGCAGATGGTTCTTCTTCTGTGTTCTCGTCATGCGGTGTTCTTTAGGTCTCTGTTTGGCTGGTTTCTTTACGTATGTCGTCTATATATGTTATAAACAAGAGAGGGGACAGGACACTTCTTAATAGTTGATTATAATCCAATAAAATTAACTGAATAATGATAAATACACTACTTTTCTTCACTAATATCACAAGAACTGCTCCTTATCACCAATAAAACACAATTAAAGCTTTATATTTTGAAGCACAGCATTTTCACACAAAATAGAAATAGTCTGGAACACGTGAGTCAGATTTGTACTGAGAAACAAAATATACACTATTTTCTATTCATTTATAATTATTATTCTTTTAAATTTAATTATTTAAATACTCCTTAGCTTATTTGTGTTAGGCATGGCAAACTTAGGAGCATAAGCATGGCCCATTAGAGCAAGCATAATTCGACATGTGCCATCATATGATGGTGACGATTCTCTGTTAGGTTTGTTTTCCATAATGTCCACCTGCTAAATAATTTAACTGAATACAGCACGTGGTATTGGTTTGAGAATCTTTCATAAAGTCCCTTACATCAGAATAATTATAATATACAATTGTTTTAAAATGATAATCCAGTGTAAATCAACAAGGTCGAGAACCAGCGGGCATTGCCATTTCTAAAATCAGAAAAGTAACCACAATTACACAAATATGTCTGCTCAAATTTGAGACACTTGCTACCTCGCGTCAAGTGTTTTGGAATGATAAAATGTAATTTACCGGGCATTAAAATTTAGGAAGAAACGAGAAATGAAATAAATAACGAACTGCCAATATTCAGACAATTCAGTGTTCCACGGCAGACCAGGGTAGTTCCATTCAGACGATATAGTGTCCCACGGCAGTGAATCAGATAAAGAACCTACATGGCAAACTGACACCATGGCCAGTCCGCCACAGATTTCAGCTTAGTTTTATTCTAGATCAGGAAGATCTGATGCTGGCACTTTTATGGCCTCTGTTTCTTTTAACGAATGTTGGATCGTTAATGGGATAGTCTCGACTAGCTGTTCGATTGCCGTTAGACTGTGCATATTTCATCACTATAAGCTTGTCTACTACAATAAAACATATTATGGAATTAACTCCAATGGATAGAAATTGAGAGATTTCACAAACACGCTTAATATCAAAACAAAATAAGCGCGAAATTCATTTTACAATAATGCCTGACACATAGAAAACACATGACACTTTCACCTTCGTGTCATGTTCACTATCAAATTGTGACAAAAGCTTGACAGACATTGCAATTAAGTTACATTCGATACCGAAAAATGATGTAATTTTTATTATTATTATTATTATTATTATTATTATTATTATTTGCATATCCTTTTTACAGTATATCGCTGTCAACACAGGCATTTTACCTGCTGTTGTTGTCTTAGCAAGTTTACGTTCAGTAGTTTGCCATTGCTTTCTGAACTACCGGTTCCCATACCAACTCGTTTAAACCCAGCGTAACGCGGTCTGCGTAATTTTATTACACTAGTATAATACTCGCCCGAGTTTTAGTGGGCAAAATGAATAACAATTGTACATATTATAAGTGAGGTTTAGCGGTAGTTATCATTATAAGGATACATGTAATTTCAAGGTTATATTTATATAGTAAATGCTCCCCTTTTCACATCATGAGGAGTATTGCGTGCATGGTGCTAACAAATGGCAGACTGACCAGGGAGTAAGCTTGCTCGATGGCAAGTGGGCCTCTGTGGAACACTGATGAAGTGGACCCACTTAAATATTAGACAGTCTGTTTTAAATGTTAATGTCTTGTTGGTAACTTTGTCTCATGACAACCAATATTTTTTGGCTCAGTCCGCCATTGGTGCTAATCCTGTATTTCTTAGACCGATCGGAACTCTGCGAGTGAAGTGGTCCATGTCACACTTGCTGCCTTTACTTCCCACAGAAATTGTTGGTGCCCATATAGGTTTTGACGAGCAGGAACGTCAGATCACTGAAAACATGTTTCGACATGTGAAAACAAATTATTCAAACCAATCGACACCCACTCTTAAAATATGTTTTTTAACAACTGAAACTGAGAAATATCACCGTGACCCCAGAAACAGAAAGGAGACAGCAAGGTCAGGTGCAACTCATTATAAAAACTTGCCGCCATTAACGGTTGTGTAACATCCGCTCATTATCACGTTTTGGGAAGGAAAGTAATCCTTTAAGGTCAATGAAACCAATAAGTTCCTGCAATGTTCATTGGATTATCTGACCTCGAGTGAAGGCTTGCTAGGTAAGTCTGCGCTAACAAGCCTTATCAACGTGATGCTGCCATCTTATCCATGGATATCTTCCGTTTGATACTATATACTCTGTATGTCTGTTTGTCCGTCTGTCTGTCTGTCCGTCTCTCTCTCTTTCTCTCTCTCTCTCTGTGTTTGTGTCTATCTGATGCTTTCGGAGACTTCGGAATAGGATTAATAATTAAATTACTGAATGATCTTTACAAACAATGAATATTTACCTACTGACATGCTGAAATCTGCATTTATGGTTGTACCTAAGAGATCTGGAGCAACTGAATGCGAAGAAGTAGCGTGCAATCAACCGCATAAACCATGTCACCAAACTGCTTCTCAGAATGATAATGAGAAGATAAAGAAGGAAAACAGAGATGGAAATTAGCCAAGATGAGTATGGATTCGTGGAAGGGATATGAAAATATAATACGAGGCACACATGAACAATACAGCGATCAATAATGCCACAAAAAGACCTCTACGTGTATTTTATATATTTCAACAAAGCATATGCAAAACTGAAACGATAGATTTTTCAAAATGATGAAGGATATTAAAATTGATGGGAAAGATGTTAGAATAATAAAATATATTTACTGGAAGCAATATTATATTTACAATGGTAAAAGAACAAATAAAGCAACAAGTAAAACAAAGGTGTGCTTGATCACCAGGTCTCTTCTACCTCTGTAGTGAAACGATTATAAGATGGATCAGCGACAGACCAGGAATACGATTTGAAAATTATAATATAAACAATTCTGTATATGTAGATCATACAATATTGATAGATGACAATGCAAAACGTGCTGCAACATATATCATGCATCGTAGTGATAGTGGGTTAACATATATATATATAAACGAAAACACCAAATGGGATATTACAATACAATGGGAAAATGCTTAACCATACCAACGATAAAATTAAGTATCTGAAGGCAATCATAACATCATAGCATCAGATGTAAGATTCGTGACTGAGATTAAGAGCAGAATAGGCCAAACAAAAGCTGAATTTGACAAGATGAAAATTATATATAACAAGTCACTCTCACTAAATGCCAGAATAAACGTACTGAAATGCTATGTTGAACCTGTTCTGCTACATGGCAGTGTATATTTGAATGTCAGCAAACATATTAGGAAGAGCTGGCAAGCAATAAAGATGTGATTTCTAAGACGAATGTTGCGAACACCTTGGGCTGCTAGAGAAACTAATTACGAGTACTAATAAGAGGCTACTATAAGAGGTACTAATAATCGGTCTCCCTGGCCAAGGTGTTAACGACACTGTTCGTAATCCCGTATATCCACGTGAGGAAAACAGCAGCTCGAGAATCGGCAGCGGTTCGCACCTCGCTGGTAACTTACGGGGGGTATGTAAGACGGTGGTTCAGAAATCAATGGCAAACTACTGAACGTAAAACTTGCCTAATACATCAACAGCAGCTGAAAAAAATGCTGGTGTTGATTGCAACGTCCTGTACGGAATATGCAACATAACAACAACAACAAAAGAAATCAGAGGCTAATGAAAATAAAACATTAGTCTCAAGTTTTCCAACTATATGTAACATTGTCTAACTACATGCAACGTTGTCTAACTGCATGTTACGTTGTCTAACCACATAATGAGAAGAAGAAAGTATTGTAAAAACATTATGACGACTGCAAAGATCAGCACTGGAAGAGGCAGAGGCGCACCGAGCGGAATGATCCTGAATGACCTAAGACGGTGGGGTGGAGGAATATCGCCAACAGAATTGATCTATAACACCAAGGACCGAGATCTGTAGATACATTAACGCCTAAATAATGATGATTATGATTACGCTGATGATGATGATGATGATGATGATGATGATGATGATGATGATGATGATGATGATGATGATGATGATGATGATGATGATGATGATGATGATGATTTATAACAGAAATATATAAATTATGCTGTCCTCTATATACATTGCTCCTAATCTCTGCCAGCATCTGAAACTGTGTGATTTCTCCAAAGAAGGCCTGCAGAGAACCACGGATCACACTGTCGCATATAAGCTAAAACAGACGAGTTAGACTGTCATTACCGTCCGCGGAGATGTTGTCGGCTTCTCAGAGAGAAGAGGAAATTGGGGTCGGGTTTTGGAGGATATGAAGTGACGAAGTTATTCGCAAGCAAAATTTATGATCTATAAACCAGAAATGCGAAATGTGAGAGAAATTGTGGAATATGAATGCTAAACCGGACTGTCAAGACACTGCAGGCCAGGAACAGAATGTCCTGGACATTAAACCGGACATAAATGTGGACATGATTATGCAGTTAGCAAGAATGATAGAAAGTGGATTTTCTCCGGGTAAGAAACATGACAATTGCCAGCCACTTTGCCCGGTTATCTTGATCTTTTAAGGAAATAGGAATTATCCTCATGAGGAATGTTAAATGTCTGATTGTGTATATATGTATTTGCATAATTCTTTCGATTCTATGTTTATTTTTGCCAGATTGCTTTCCTTGTTTCGATGTTGTTCTTTCTCGTTTATTGTGAATTGTTCATTAATTATATAACATGTCAAATATTGTGTACACGGATGGATATATCCGTAACTTTTATTTATTATTTCGTGCGTATTTGCTTTTGTGTCTTATTGTGTCTTAGTCATTAGTAGTAAGCGTCAGTTTATTCTCTTGGAAATAATCCGACTTTATTTAAACACAATACTTATCATCATAAAATGCCAACTTCGCATGAAAAGTCAGTTCTAATGAGTGTCCAACACAATCTGCTTTGCCAGTTCATATTCCACTCATACAGACAAAAGATGTTAGACTTTATTGCACTGGGTTTTATGCCATATAGCTCGGTCTCTTTTCGCAGGGCGCCCTGCCGAAAGCGTCGCACAATGCACGAACTCCGATGCCCTAGCGACGATCCCCTGAAATCTCCGAGAAAATTGCACGCGTGAACTGAACGAGGTAGATCAGAATCGAACTGACAATCCTGAGAGCGCGAAGCAGGTTGCGTAAGCATTTCTCCACGGAGACTCCCTCGTACAGGCTAATTTCAGTCCGTCTTTTGGTCTACCAACATGTTACGTTGTCTAACTGCATGTCACGTTGTCTATCAACATGTCACTTTGTCTAGCTGTATGTCACGTTGTCTACCAGTATGCCACGTTATCTAACTACATGTCGCGTTGTCTACCTACATGCCACGTTGTTTGCCTACATGTCACGTTGTTCAATGTCATGTCACGTTGTCTAACCACGTGTCACGTTTGCTACCTGCATGTCACGTTGTATGTCTACATTTCACGTTGTAAAATTGTGTGTCACGTTGTCTTTTACGTTGTCTAAAATGTATGCCAAGTTGTCTAACTGCATGTGATGTCTAGATACGTGCCACGTTGTATACCTACATGCCCCTATGTCTACTTGTATGTCACGTTATCTAACTGCATGTCACGTTGTCTACCTACAGGTTACGTTGTCTAACTATACGTTACATTGTCTAACTATATGTTACGTTGTGCAGCAAAATGATACTTTGCCTAACTATGTGTTACGTTGTCTAACTGCATGTTACGTTGTCTAACTATATGTAACGTTGTCTAACTGCATGTTACGTTGTCTAACTATATGTAACGTTGTCTACCTACATGTAACGTCATATACCCACATATAACATTGTCTACCTACATGTAACGCTCATATAACATTATCTACCCACGTGACACGTTGTCCACCACATGTCACGTTGTCTACACACCTGTAACGCACACGTTATCTACCCACATCGACATATGTAACGTTTTGTTTTACCCACATGTAAAGTAGTCTAACCTGTCTACCCACATGTAACGCTGTCTACCCACATGTAACGCTGTCTACCCACATGTAACGCTGTCTACCCACATGTAACGCTGTCTACCCACATGTAACGCTGTCTACCCACATGTAACGCTGTCTACCCACATGTAACGCTGTCTACCCACATGTAAAGTTGTCTACCAATAAATAATATTGCCTGCCCTCATGTAGCTTTGTATACCAAAGTGCAGCGTTTTCTTTCCATATATAATGTTGTCTCTCAATATGTAAAGTAGTCTACCAACATGTAACGTCATCTACCCACATGTAATGTTATCAGCCCGCATATAGTGTTTTATACCCACAAGTAGAGTTTTATATCCATATGTAATGTTGTCTCTCAATATGTACAGTAGTCTACCCACATGTAATGTTATCTACCCAAATGTAACGTTATCTACCCACATGTAATGTTATCAGCCAGCAAATAGTGTTTTATACCCACAAGTAGCGTTTTCTATCCATATGTAATGTTGCCTTTCAATATGTAAAGTAGTCTATTCACATGTAACATTGTCACCATCTTACTCGTTTCCCATCCATTATTACTTACAGTCAGTCTGTAACATGAACGGCTGGCCGAGTGGTCAGAGTCCCGGGGTTATCTTCTGGGAGACCCGGGTTCGAATCCTCGGTAAGGTGTGGAGTATTTTCTGTCGGGGAAATATATAACATCATAACCTACATAATTCGCGGCGACTATACTAGCCAGGCGGCCTTAATTTGTCAGAAGGGCCGAATGTAAGACGGGCCTGCGCGCACAATTTGTGACCCTAATAAAGTTGATTTGATTTAAGGCTCAAGACCCTCTTGCCGTACACCGCAAGGTACTACAGGCAGCAGATGACACGCATACTCTTTAATAAGTATTATCAATATATATGTCCGAAACTGTAAAACTACTGTATTTGCTAGTAATTCTCGTTGTCCCAGGCAACGCATAAGGTGTGTTCAGATATTTTCCTGTGTAAACCCATCAACTTGTAATGAGCTTTTATATCTTCAACGTTTGGTTTCAGCCTACCAAAGAAGACGGGATAGATATTGTTAAACGTGGTATAAGCTCCAGCGTGGAACAAGCATAACAGAGGTATTCTTATCCTCGCATTCTTTACTCTCGAGTTGAGGTGACCCAGTCGGGTCGAGATTCCCAGGTGTCTTTCCCCGTTTGAACAGCCGAACCCTATAACCAGCTTTAATACATGTGTTCACTGTTGTTAGCATTTGTCACACAAATTCTCCGCTCTGTCAGGAAATGAAAAGTATCTTAAGCAATAAGTCACTTCTATTGAATGTCAGAAAAACTGTCAGAAATGTTAAACAGAACTCGTTTTCTCTGTGTGGCAGTGAGTTATAAAACGTACATGGGCAAATTAAGAAGGTATTAAAAGCAGCGGAGGTTTGGTTTCTGAGACGCTTGTTGCGAATACTTTGGTCTGCCAGAGTGGCTAACAAAGATTGCATGGAACAGTCTAATGAAACTAGAACATTATCAACAGCTATAAGAAAGAGATAAAATGTGTTATTTTGGTCATTTAATTACAAGAGAGGCATTGGAAAACACGACGACTGAAAAAGATCAATGCTAGGAGACACAGGGGCAGACCGAGAGAAATAATGATGGACGCACTGAGACGATGGCATGGAGAAATATCGTCAGCAGAGTTGTCTCAGATTACCAAGAACCAAAGTCCATGGAGATACATAAACACCTGATGATGATTTTGATGATGATGATGATGATGATGATGATGATGATGATGATGATGATGATGATGATGATGATGATGATGATGATGATGATGATGATGATGATGATGATGATGATTACGATGATGATGTGTCTATTTGAGAGCCACTCTGCTATTGTGAAGGTGAACTCTGTGCACCCGGTGCATTATGATTCGATACCTTTAAGTGACTATCACTGAATATAAGAAAGAGAGTGCTGAAATGCTATGTAGAACCAGTTTTGCTGTATGGCAGTGAATCTTGGAATGTAAATGAACAAATTAAGAAGAAATTAGAGACAACAGACATGTGGTTCCTGAGACGAATGTTGCGAATTCCTTGGACTGCCAGAATAACTAACAACGACTGCCTGATACAGGCTAATGAAACTAGAACATTATATGCAACAATAAAGAAGAGACAAACATCTTTCTTCGGTCATGTGATGAGAAGAGAGGCATTGGAGAACATCGTGACAACTGGAAAGATCGAGGGGGAGAGAAGCAGAGGCAGACCAAGAGAAATGATGCTGGATGGATTGAGACGGTGGAATGGAAGAATACCATCAGCAGAGTTGATCCAGAACACCAAAGACCGAGATCTTTGGAGAGCTATGAACGCCTACGCCAGCTGGCAGGGCACTTGATGATGACCTTTAAGTGGCACCTTAGACTTGAATTTAGGAAAGCTAGCTTCTCTTCCACAGTTCATTAGCCTTCGTTGCAGCCTCCGCATTCGCCATTCGTATACGACAACCAACGCTCTTACCATTATGTTGCCATCTTCGCACCCCGTCCATAGCTACGGAAGTCGCCCTTCCTTCAGCTGCAGAAAGCTAACCACGTATTGCGTCTGCTCTACGGTCTCTACCGTCAGCGATTGCTGTGGCGGTTTGTCTGTGGTTGCGTGACTTCAGATGATCTTTCTCTTACCAGGTGTCCAATGCGTTGTGGGGTATCTACCACTCTGCAATGTCCACAGCCGAGGTGCAATGCTCCTACTTGACTAGATGGCTACTTGGGCCAACAAGAGACAGTAAAGTTTCGGTTCGGTATTTGTTTGGGGTGTGAGAGCCACTCTGTTGCCTCTTGGGAAGCAATATTCTAGAGACAACGACAGAGTCACAGCAATATAGACAGACTTGAGTGTCGCAGAAAAACAATTAGTAAAACTTGATTTCTGACTGTTTATTAAGGTAACTATATTGTCTGTGTAGCTAACCGCGGTCGCATGGTAGCCTGGACGCTTGCCTGCCGACCCGGTGTACAGACCTCCACCCACCCCACACCTCCTATCTTTATGAGGGATTTTTTTGGGGGGTTATTTAATTGACAAGGCTGGCACCGTGGCGAAGGCGTTACAATACATCCCGCTTACCGCGTGCGAAAGACAGCTGCGAGCGATATGACAGCAGACCGCCTTGCGATTATTTTTTTTTTTTTTTTTTTTTTTTTTAAATAAAATGGTATGGGTGCCGGTCGTTCAGAAAGCTAAGGCAAACTACTGAACCTAAACTTGCCAAGAGATCTCAAACAGCCAAACAATGCTGGTGTTGACTGCGACGTCCTGTAAAAGATATGCAGCTAACATTTTAACTGCCATGGACTCTCATGTTGACTATTTTCTGGGAAGTAAAACTGATAGGCGTGATACTGGCATCGTTACCCATTGAATGCCCATTTATACATAAACATATGGGGCGATATTACATGCCACCGTGGCTTGGAAAGAACACTAATGGAAGGTAAGTTTGCCGGAAGGCTTGGTTCTTGGAGAAGAGGCAGAGGTCGATCAGAACGATGGTGGAACTTGGACATTAGAGAAACCCTGGTCATGGAAATTCATACGGTTGGAGACCTAGCGAGGATTGAGAACCTTTCCAGCAGTGCGTGGTGAGGGCGACGTTTAGCAAGGAATATTATGATGCTTAGGATTTCACGTTTGGTGACATTCCTTTGTGTAGTTTGAGCTGTAAGTCTGAATCTCTCTCTCTCTCTCTCTCTCTCTCTCTCTCTCTCTCTCTCTCTCTCGCTCTCTCTCTCTCTCTCTCTCTCTCGTTCGTTCGTACGTTCGTTAGTTCGCTCTAAGCCCATCTTCTGCCTCTCACCATCTCTTTTTCTTTCTTCTCCTTCCTCACCCTCGCCCACCTCTCGCTCTCTCTTTCTCTTCTCTCTTTTAATCTTAGTGCATGGGCGTGTGTGTGTGTGTGTGTGTGCGCGCGCGCGCGAGCGCGCCTAGACGATACTGGCAGAATCAGCCGATTCTAAGCGCCTGGAAGCCATGGGTCTGGCTATTGAACATCTATAACAGCCAGGCAAAACACATTTTCACACAAATGTTTCATTACAAGTACCTGACACTGTTTACATAGAGACTCTAGTTAGTGTCGTCAGACGCCAGTCTTGTCTTCCCCATCCCAGGCAAACCGCATTTCCTCCCACGTGGTACCAATTTTAGAACTAGATTGGTAGCCTGGCTTTGTTTATGGCTCAACACTCGGTGACGTATTACTCTAGTCAGTGTGCAACTACGTTGACTACAGTGCTTCCCAAAATGAGTGGTAGCGCCCCTAGTGGCCATTGGACTGATCCAGGGAGGGGGTATAAGATTTATCTTAACATTAAGCTTAATATCACGAAACATTAGAACGTGATCTGTATGGGGGAGGAATGTAGTCAGATTTATCCTAGAAGGTAAGAGACACCATCCCGAAAATATTCAGATCCTTGCATTATAACAATCATAGAAGTGTTTATAGTCGTTAGAAGATTCTACGTTCACTTGTAAACAAATGATGTATATTATTATATATACACCTTCGTACCACGACAGTAGAGCGGATGTTATCCCCAGCAGTGACCAGATTAACCAATAGGTTCCAATCAGTGTCATAAAATGGGAACTGGAAGAAAAGTTGGTTAAGGAAGGAACTGAGCAGTTCAATTGCATCAGTGACTAGAATGAATATGTAGATGCTTAATAAGACACATTCCAGCGGCAGTATCTGCCCCGGAACTTAGTAAATATTATGTTGCTGACATTATATATATATATATATATATATACCGATGTGTTGAACGGGTCATTGTTTTCAGTTAGTGCGAGGAAAGAGCAGAAAGAAGAAGTGATAGGAGGTGAAGCTAATTAAGGACCCTCCCGCTAAGCAGCGATGGCCGACATAGCAGCATATAACATAGAATCCGTTAATAAATTGATCTATGTGGGACTTACTAACGGAAGAAACCTGATGTGAGACGATATTTACTCTAAATTGCCATGACAAAGAGGACATTTAGTGAAAAATAACAAATCATCAGCCTGGAAGAAAATACAATTTGATCTACGGAGCAGAGTCCTTCTTATGTAGATCATTTCTGTCTCTTTGTGTAGCTCTGAAATATGGATAATTGGTGAAAAAACGCAAAGGTGCAGTTGAGATTTTGTGTTACTAGAAAGAGACAAAACCCAGGTGGACTGTAAAATAACAAATAACCTTAGAAAATATAACAGAACGTAGAAATTTAACGTAATCAAAAAGCGATGACTTTGATGGTTTGATCACACCCTGGGACACGAAGAAACATCAAAGGGAGAAGTAGGAAGCAAATTACTGCGTACAAGAAGGGCTAAACCCAGAAATACATTTATGAAACTAACATGCACAGATCTGCAAATGCGGACATACATACAAAATCAACGCAGAGTTCAAGACAGACAACTAAGGAATTGAAAGATCAGGAAGCTTCTCTGCCGACCATAAAGCTGGTATACTTGATGCTGATGATGATTGTGGTGACACTGAGATTGTTAGACACAGAGAACGTGCACAGGTTGTTGTAGCATGATGTCTGTAGTTCACAGATCTGTCTAAATTAACTTCCATTGTGCCCCTTGTGATTGTGTTCTTGTAAATCTGACTAATTCGTTTTCACGATTTCTTTGAATTACTCATTATACGTATCTTTAAATCTTTACCACAATACCAGCAATTTCATTTCACAGATCAGTCTAAAACGTCTCCTAAAGTTTACATGAGGGAAGAGAAAAATGACAGTATATGTCAAAAGATCACAGAAGTTAGAATAAGAGATACTCATCGTTTCTCAAGTGAGGACTGCCAACGATGCATCGCATTAGAACTATTCTGCACCTAACAGGAATAATTGCACACACTTGAATACCATTACAATGTTTTAGATGAACTTCCCAAGCTTCCTGTCAATTACAAACGTAAAGAGAATGTAGCCACTCACATTTAGTGTATCCAATTTAAACTTATTCTGATGAAGGAAAACTGTGTCGGCCGAATAAAAGAAAGAGATAACGACCACAGCTTCAACACGAAGCATTCAGTAACACAACTGAACCCAAACCTGGAAAATTCTAACCCCATGTTAACGCATATTCTATTGATCTTTCATCTGTTTCTGCTTTCAGATAAAGAAAATGCTCCATCTCCCTTGGCAGAAACATGAAAGAACAGTTTATGAGAATCATATTCAACAATCTGGCCCATTTGTCCGGTGGGAATGCTGGCAAGGTTACTTTGAATGATGGGAGAAGTTTGACGCTTTTGTGAAACTGTTATTTCTTTTTTGTTTCTGAACATGTGGTCCTTTATTATTAACTATAATATATACGTTTCATTATCAGACTTTCTCTTTGATCCCTTTATATTTTAATCTTTTATTTTCTGAGTTATATATACAGTAAAACTTCAATTAACCGTAACTCATTTTAATTGTCAGTTTCTGTTATCCGCATCGTCTTTAAAATAAATGCGTAGTATCAACAAAAGGGCCTATTTTTCCCCCACTTCACGGGCTGATTTTATAGTGTCTAACCTAAAGAATGGGTGGAACAAACTCTTGCCTGAACTTATTGGCGAAACTGGAGGAACTTAGACTGTTCGTGTTGACGAAATTGTGCAAATGTGCAACAATGTATGACCAAGTAGTGAAAACAGTACGCCAGAAGAAGTAACAGATTGGTTGGAAGGTAGTCAAATGGATGGGGGGGGGGGGGGGGGGGGGGGGGGGGCTTTAAAATTTTAAAGGATGACGAAATTGTTTCGAGTGTGGCTACTATTGAAGAAGAAGAAATTGATGATGATGAAGGATCAGTTCTTAACCAAAAACCTACAATTAGCAACTCAGAAGCAGAAACAATGTTATCAAAGTGCATCGACTGGTTTGTAACTGAGGAAAATGCAACACAGATCCTATTTCTGCATAAGAAAGCTCGAGCCTCAAAGACACAGAAGGAGATGACAGATTACGAGTATTCTAAAGTAACGTAGGTTTATAATATTACAATACATTTCTGTACACTACTACTCTTATGTTGACGTTTATATTAATCGTTTTGTAAAATTAAATGCAATATGCATGTATATTCACTTTTAAATTATTTTATTTCCATTTACGTCCTAAGCCCGCGGTGAAATCACATTACTGTACATATGTAATAAGAGATTTCTTTTATCCGTCTATTCGTTTATCTGTCACAGTCCTGATTGCTAAGTTGTGACGGTTAATCGAAGTTGTACTGTATATCCAATATAACCACCAACACATATGTCATTTAATTTTAGATTTAATAGATTTGAAAATTATTTATATTTTATACCTAGACATAAAAACATTGATGGTAAAAATCTGGGAATAATTTTAAGAAACATATCTTGACAACATAAGACAGTTATAAGACCTGACAAATAAATGGAAACTTTTCAACACATTAATCAAGGTGTTAGACAGGATTGTGTACTATTACTCGATGTGTTCAACTGTACAAAGAAATATTAAAGCGATCCACGGCGAGCTAATCCCGATGTACTGTAGTGAATCATAGACAACTAGCAGACTAGTCAGGAATTATGTGGAAGCTATAGAGATGTATTTAATAGAACTATCATGAGAACATCATGGACGAATAAAAAGCATAATGAAGATATTTTGAAAGAAGTTGAAGATATCTTGAAAGAAGTTAACTCACAAAGAAAGCTGATTATTCGATTCAGAAGAGACACTTTCATTAGGCACATTATGATAAGGGAAAAGCTGAACTACATTGGGGGAGAGGAGATGCAGGCAGAGACCGATAGAGAGGATGCTGGACAGTTTGACCGCACGGCATGGAGAAACATCGTTAATAGAAATGACTGGCAGTACACGAGAAAGATGGCTGCGGACAGACAATATAACTTACGTCTCACGGCATAGCCTATAAGAAGAAGGTAGTGCAATGGGAATGCATACGAATAATAGCGAGACCAGGGTAGGTAGTGCGCTGTGATTATATAAATTAAAGGGTGTTAAATGAGATCCCTGAGAATAATTCACAATGTATCAAGAAGAGGAAAAAAAAATCAGAAATGAGGAAATCAGGACTAAAGTGGGGGTTATAGCAGCACTAGATTGTATTAGAAGGCAGCAAGTCAAATGGTTTGGCCATGTAGGTTACCAACTAACAATATACCACAACAAGCAATGATGAACAGACCAATTGGAAACAGGTGAAGAGGCCGACCACGTAAACGATGGACAGAGGGAATAGTAGAGACCATGGGAATCTCGATACATGAAGACCCTAAACGGACACTCTACCGCTGTTTATACTTTACCTCGACACCGCAAGGTACAAGAGGAACATGATGTGTGAGATGAGGCAGGTTGCGACGGCTAGGCAGTGCGCTGTGGTTATATACCTTACAGCAGGGGTGGGGAAACTACAGCCCGCGGGCCGCATGCGGCCCGGCAACTGATATTATGCGACCCTCGAGGGCATTTAGAAATAAAAATATTTACTTCGTTTTTAAGTTATTTTGTTGAATTTTACAGAACTTCATGTACTGTTATGATTGTTTTAATATTTTTGATAAAATGTCTTTCTAATTTTCTATTGTTGTAAGCAGTCCTTGACTTTCGTAATATAATGCTAAAATGAGAATTTGTCGATTTTAATACAGATCAATATTTATCGACATTAAAAAATTTAATAAGGATGATTTTTTTTTTTTTAAACAGATATTTCTCCGGTGAATAAAATGATTTATTGAACAAGAAAATATCAAATTTAAAAGTTTTTTTTTTTTTTTTTTTTTTGCTTTCATAAATTATCTCCACATTTCTTCTTCTTCTTCAGCGTTCCGAGCCATTGAGGTTCTTTGCTGCAGATACAATCCGTCTCCATTCGTCTCTCTGGTTGACCTTCTCTTGCCAGTCGTTGATTCCAAGTGCTTGTAGGTCTGTATATATATTATCTTTCCACCGTCTTCTTGGTCTACCTCGGGGTCTACGGTCATTTATTTCCTGAGTGTAAACGAGTTTTGTTTCCCTATTATCTTCCATTCTTTCTATATGCCCCAGCTATTGTAGTCTATTAGCCTTCATGATACCAGTGATTAGCGGGGACTTAAACAGATCATAAATGTCTTTGTTAATTCTTCTTTTCCACTCTCCACTTTGTGTATCCCTAATGGGTCCAAAGATGCGTCTTAAAACTTTGTTCTCAAAGGTTTGTAACAAGGCTTCGTCTCCTTTCGTTGTACTCCAGGTTTCAGAGCCGTATAGCACAACTGGTCTGATCAGGGTGTTGTATATTGTGATTTTGGTGTTACGAGATAGCGCATTTGATTTTAGTAGATGTTGTAGTGCATAGTATATCTTATTTCCAGAATTGATTGTGGTTTGTATATCTTCCCTTATGATGTTGGAGCAGTTGAAGATTGTACCCAGGTATTTGTATGTTTCCGTTCTTTTAATGGTCATATTATCTATTTGTATGTGGCCAGAGTTTTTAGCCATCCTTTCTCTTGAAATTACCATATATTCTGTCTTATCTTGGTTAATAACCAGCCCCATCTGTTGGGCTTTTTCCTTTAAGTGAATTAATAATCTCCACATTTACAATGTTTAAATTAATTTATTTGTTGCAATAGTCTTGATATATTTCTGAACTTATTCTGAGTTTAATCCTTGTTTTCCGAATATTTTATTTTCAAACACAGCCGGAAGTGGGTTTTATTTCATTTCCTTTTTAAAGTTTTTATTAAAACAATGAGTGTCATTGAAAAAACGTAAGATTGAAGATCATTGCATGTTTTTAATGATGAATGGACAACTAAGTACTGTTTTATAAAAGTTGGTAGCAAATCAGTTTGCTTGTTGTGTCGTGAGTTAGTGGCTGTCTTCAAGGAGTACAATTTAAAAAGACAATATCAAACAAAACATTCCGATTTCGGATACAATTTAACAACCGAAGAGAGGGAAAGGAAATGCCTGGAGTTGGTGAATAATTTGTAGAAACAGCAAACTATTTTCACTAAACAATTCAAGATTCTGCAACAGAAAGAAGGCGGTCTTGTGTTGACACACAGAATTGTAAAACAGAGCATGCCATTTTCTGATGGCGAGTTCATCAAAGAATATTTGCTAGATGCAGTAAACATTATGTGTCAAGAACAAACAAACAAAACAAAATATAAAATATAAAAAGAATTTGACAACGTTACTTTATCAAGGAGAACTGTGGTCAGACATATTGCCAAAATAGGTGAAAATTTTATGCATAAACTTCAAGATCCAAGTAAGCAATTTTTGTGGTACTCTCTTGCATTGGATGAGAGTGCCGATGTTCATTACACTGCCCAATTATTGATATTTAATCGTGGAATAAACACTTCTTTCAAACTCATTGAAGAGTTACTGACTGTTAAGTCACTCAAAGACACAACCACGGGCCATGATATATTTAATGCCTTTAGTAACTGTATTGACAGAACTGGGTTGGTTTGGAACAAGATGGCAAGTGTTACAACTGACGGAGCTCGTGCTTTGACTGGGGGAAAAATGTAGGTCTGGTAAAGTTGATAAGTGACAAGATTAAAGCAGAATATCCTAACCACACATTATTAACACTTCACTGTGTAATCCATGAAGAAAGTCTGTGTAAAACTGTTTTGAATATCAAGCATGTTATTGACCCAGTTGTCAGTGTCATCAACCTCATCAGATCAAGAGGACTTAATCACAGACAGTTCAAGGCATTACTTGACAATTTGGAAGCTGAACATTCCGATGTCCTGTACCACACCAATGTTTGATGGCTGAGTCTCGGCACTGTGTTGAGGCGAGTGTGGGACCTCAGAGAAGAAATAGTGATATTCCTAGAGATAAATGGCATTGAATGTGACTTTAATACTTTTTTTTTATCCTTTTACAGGACTTAGCTGTCAACAGCAGCATCTTTCAGCTGTCTGTTGATCTCTTGGCAAGATTACGCTTAGTAGTTTGCCATTGCTTTCTGAGCGGCCGGCTCCATTATCCCGCAAGTCACCAGCGGGGGACGAACCGCTCCCAGTTCTCGCCCGCTACGAGACTCTGCGTGATAAACGGGATTACGGAGTAAGTGTTGTAACCCCTCGGCCAGAGAGACAGGCACTTTAATACTAAAGAGTGGAAATTAGACCATTGAAATTATCGAAAAGTTAAATGAACTGAATGTCAAACTTCAATGGTGTGTTTGCACATGAATTGTATGTACATGTAAAATCATTCCAGGCAAAACTCTCACTGTTCTCCAGACAAGCATGTGAAAAAAGGTTTTGTCTATTCCCTTTGCTGAAGAAGAAACCATTTCTGGTGAAATGACTGAAAAGCACAAAGCCCAATTAGATGCATTGACTGAAGAATTTGGATGGAGATTCCAACATTTCAAGAACATAGATCCACAGTTCGATATTCTCAGTTACTATTTTAGTTCATGACCTGAAAGAGAAATTCAAGTCAGATGGTTTGCTGGATTTCTATGTATCTTTATCAGAAGAATCATTTTCCAACTTGAAAAAACTTTGCAACTAAACTTGTATCATCGTTTGGATCAACATACATTTGCGAACAAGCATTTTCTTGCTTGGAGATCATCTAATCTAAGAATAGGTCTTTATTGTCGGACTGCAACTTGCATGCTGTCATGAGAATTTCAACAAGTAAACTTGCTCCAGATTTCAAGAATATTGTCAAAAATTGCAAGCAGTTACATACATCTCATTAGAAATCAGCAATTGTAGTAACAATATCGTCTGTTTGTGTCTAAATTAAAGCCATTGATAGATAATTTTAAAAACGTGTATTATAATTAAAAATAAATTGTAAAACGTGTTACCAAATTAGTAAAAGTGTGTGTCCATATTGTAAAATATAATGTATAAGTGTATAAGTAAAATAAAATTGCAATAATGAGTTCTAGCATTAAAGTTCAAAAGCCCTGATTTTATTCTTAAGTGATTGGGAAATGGCTCATGCATCATATCTTAATGCTGCCATTTAAAAGATACGACGTCTCATTTCATCTTGTTCCTCTTGTACCCTTCGGTGTGAAGTATAAACAGCGGGAGAGTGCCCGTTTTGGAGGCTTCATATATCAAGATTCCCATAGATTCTGTTATTTCCTCTGTCTATCGTTTACATGGGTGCCATCGTCTTCTGGTTCCGTTTGGTCTGTTCATCATTGCTTGTTGTGGTATGCTTGCTTGCTTGCTTGCTTGTGTTCATTGGCTTGAGCTCCAACGCAAAGTCCTGTATGTCGGATGAAGGCATCCTGTTGTCCAACATCAGTGTGATGTCATACAGGACCTGAAGTTTGCGTGAGTATCCGTTGTCCCATGTCTGGCTTATTGGTGTGCAGACTGGTGGTTCCTCGCCATACAGGCAGACACTCTCCGACTTCGGAGGAACTTGTTGTGGTATAATGTTAGTTGTTAGCTAGTTATATGGCCAAACCATTTAACTTGCTGTTTTCTAATGAAACCTAGCATTGCTTTACCCTTCTTTAGTCTTGATTTCTTCATTTCTGATTTTCTCTATTCTTTATAAATTGAGCATTCTTTTCAGGAATCTCATTTCCGTTGTTGTAATGTTTCTTTGTAATTTAAAAGCACCCCACATTAAATCCACAGCTCACAGTGTCGCTCTACACACTTAACTCCGTTACAGGGCGACAGAACCATGCACTACCAGTCCAACACGAGGAAAATGTGTAAGGAAACCGCAGCCACAAGAATAAACACTTCAGAGGCCTTGACAACCTAACCTCCATGTTGGACCGGAAGTTACTTACTCTTCTAGCCTTTATCTAAAGAGACAAAGCCTGCAAGGCAGAAAGGGAAGAAGTTATGTATGGTACCTCTTTATCCGCTGATGGTCCTGTCACATAGAATTGAAGTATTTTTATAGAGATAGCTGTCATTCAAACTAAGTCACTTATCTCTATGTGGACTTGATTTATACCTACTTCCATTGTTGGCATTAATATTAGATATAATTCATTTCAGCTAAATAATTGCAAACATCAGCAGCTTCACTTTAAGCGGAAATTGCTCACCCTTTAGCAATCAGTTCCTTAGTTGCTGTTTGTTTACTTACATTGGCTCTGTAGTTTAGGGGTGGTTAACTTGTTTTACAATTCCCCCACATAGTAAGTCCAGGCTTCGAAATTATTCGCAGACGATTTGGAAGCAGACGGTTTCGCATTGTTTTTACCAATGATATGGGTCTCGGTCGTTCAGAAGCCAACTACTGAACGTAAGATTGCCTTTAAAAAAAAGTCACAATCAACCATAACAATGATGAGGTTGATTGCAAAGTCCTGAAAACGACATCATCATCATCATGTACCATGCTGATAAGCGTGGGCGGTCATTTTTCATCCGTATATTTACTTCTGTCTTCCTTTTGTTCCTTTCACCTCAACCTTGCAAGTTGTCACCAAGTTCTGAGTTTTATTTATTCTCAAAACATATAACTGACGTTTTACTTCGGTCAAAATCTTTCTTATTGGCAGCATCTGTGTTATAATACCAGTAGCACGAGAGTTGTGGTTTGTGAATTGTTAAGAAAATCATATTTCTATAACCTGAATGTAGGGAGAAATAGATGATTCCACCCTTATCTCTAACTACCTCTTCCATGTGCGAAGTAGTCAAGCCGTATGCCTCGCGCTCCGAAATTTGTGGGTTAAATTCCGGGCTACATCTTTCGGTTCACGAGTGCATTTTTCTCTGAGACTCCTGGGGGTCGTCGCTGGATATACTGAGTTCGTACTTTGTGGGACGATTTCGGCAGGCCGCCTTGTGGACAGAGACCCAGCCATATGCGATAAAACTCCGCTGCAATGAAGTCGATCCTCTCGACTTTTAAGACTTTTAATACCTCGTTCGTGTGTCTTGACAATCGCCTCTTGAAGTCCCGAGCAAAAATCTACTTCATTTATTGATTGCCAGAGTATGGTCACTACTCCATGTCACAGACACTCCCTGACTTCCTACTTCGCTGGGATGTATCTGATGTTTCCCAGAGCTGCACATTCGTGACACTGTCACAAAACCTCAGTCTCTTATTTGGCGCCAACATCCCATTATCTCGGACGCAGTGGGAGCTGGATTCGCGTGTCTACGTGACCTGGGTAATGGTTTTGAAAGAAAAGTGCGAATCGGTCCCACTGAAAGTCGTAAAGATAGTTATTCGTGAGAATGTTTTCTTGGTACTCTTGTGGGAAACATCAGTTGCCAAAGTAGGGTCAGGTTACCTTAAATAATAAGACGATTACTTACTAGTTGTCGGAGTGTAGTAAATCACATTCTAATAGAAGTCACAATAAGGGAAATGTAGCACCTTCACGGATAACTCTGTAACTATGTAATGTTTTGAAGGGGCTATTCACATTTATACTATTTGATGGGATTTTTTGTAAACATTTTGGCAACATTTGGCAACATTTCTCCATAAAGAAATAATGATGATCATTCTGTTAGTTTGTTAATTGGTTGGTTGGTTGGTTGGTTGGTTGGTTGATTGGTGGGTGGGTGGGTGGGTTGGTTGGTTGGTTGGTTGGTTGGCTGGTTGGTTGGTCACTCGATCAGATGGTTGATTGATTGGTTGATTAATCAGTCGATCGGATGGTTGGTTTCAGCGTCATGTCTTAGTTAGATATGACAGTAAGCGGTACCACCTGCTTCTGTTAGCGCCGAATGTTTAGCGGCGCTTACCAAACAAGACACCCCACATTGTGCCAACGGCATCGGGCTGAAGAGCACAATTGAGAGGGTACAAGCCTTACCCTGGCGCTAGGAATTGCAACGTAAGATAAAATGTCATGGCATTGCAAACAAGGCCGTAAGCCTTGGTTGGCAGATGGTCCAGGAACGAAGCTCCGACAGGAGGACAGTTAGAGCATTGCTTTGCAGCTTGTCTTGTTCCAGATGTATAGGTGTTAACTTTCCTTTGGGCAGGCCGAGACAGGGATTATGCTGCATGGGAAACAAATTATCTCTATATTTCAGCCCAGGTTTTGTGCTATGGAGAGGTATAACCCCATCCCTGGTCTTAACCGTTCTCGGGATCAAAGCGAGAGGAAGCAATTATGGATTATAAGCCCTTGTCAATTGGCGTAGACATGGGGAGCAACGAGTTGCCTCTGACTATGGGAGACACTTACAGGTGTCAGTTGGGTGCTGATCTGCCACCGCCTGCCTGCTTCAATGGGTACTTGGGGCTAGGACAAAATATGATTCGCAGGCTGTAAAACCAGTGCACCAAGTATTACTATAAAGAAAACAATAGAAACCTCAAGCAACGGCTTGCGGCACGGAACTTAAGAACCATGTGTCCAGGATTTTCCACTGACCTGGCGAATATTGTCGATATGAGAAAAACGGTTGTGATTGCTGCCGAACTCAATCGCCTTAACATTGATATTGCTGGCCTGCAGAAGACTGCATGGAGTTCAAATATCAGAAATGGAATAAAGACAAAGGAGAAAATGGTTGCAGATAGGTCACACACTGAGTGCGTGAGACGTAAGATGGTGCGTGATGGTGAAAATGACCATGTGTTCACATGTTCATTTGTGGACGAACATTTACAGCGCGAATTGGTCTGATCAGTCACATTCGCTACCAACATGGGTTCTAGTTATTATGCCGTTTTGAAGCAGAATGTAACAAACTATCGTCTGTTAAGATAGCAAGGTACCAATGAATGAATGGTTGGTTGGCTGACTGGTTGGTTGGTTGGCTATTTGCTTAGTTGTTTGTTTGTTTGGTTGGTTGGTTGGTTGGTTGGTTGGTTGGTTGGGTGGATTGTTGGTTGATTTATTGGTTGGTTAGTTGGTTGACGTTCATTTGGTCTGAGCCACGGAAATGACGTGTATCTATGGGAGTGAGGTTGGAATAGAGACTTGTCTCCAGACAATACATGGAATTACCATCTCCACGATGTCTGTGTTATAGAGCTCTCCTTTATCTCTTCAAACTCATAAACTAGCAGGGTGTGCAAGACCTGCTACTGAAACTTAAAATCTATGGAGAGGCATTAAGATGTTACAGGTCATCATTCAGCACAGGATCATCACACTGGCTGGGATTAGACCTGGGCTCGTAACCTTTCTTCTCCTGTTTTAAGGTATTTCTTTGTCAACAGACTCCAATCCAAATTCCGGAGGGGTATCGATTATAAAAGAATGAGATTAATTTGGAGACGCGTTTCTTGGTAAAAGATCTCTCTCCTCAGTAGGGTACTAAACTTACGTAATGTCACAAGGCAGTCACAATGTACGTCATCACTACTGTTACTTTTCAGACACCCAGGCAGTCAATGTGGTATTAATACGGTTTAAGTTTCTGGCTCAAGCAGTGCCTAACCTACCTCGAAAATGATGAAACATATTAGCACATGTTGCCCAAGTTATACATCTTTCGGCACTAGCAAATTGCAAATAGTAGATGTAGGGCTCTCCACTATCAGCATTCCAAAGTTTAAAAACAAACCTATCACATAAAATTTATAATATCATTGAATTACGATCTATATATATTGGGATTAGAACAAGAATCCTCATGACACATGCAGCCTTTCGCAAGATAGAAAACATGCTCACACCTAAACAGCTAGTTAGTTAGTCAGTCAGTTAGTTAGTCGACAGATCATCCTCATTGTACATCGAACCATTCAGTCCATAAGTGCTCGGGTCCCCTCAGTAAATCCCGCAGCGTGTGGCAACTGACGACACCAGTTCTGTATTGGTTTATTAATCTTTTTTGGCTTCCCGCGTAGTGTTCTTGTTGTGGTCAAACCTCTTTTAATTTACTGTTTTCGCAGTCTGGCCAAGGTTGTGGATTCACGGTTATCACTTAGTTCTCGCAAAAGCCTTACTTCTCGTAGAGCATTCAGAATGTCAGCCTGGTCCATGGCGCGTCCGCCCTCAACAGTAGCCTTAACTGCAAGCTTGTCAGCCCGCTGATTTCCTCGTACACCCGCATGCCCTGGCACGAAGATGAAACTAATCTTTGCCGGCCGAGACCTCTAGAGAGACAGCAGCCATTCTCTTCGGACCCACCCACCCCATCTCTATCTTTTTATGCATGCTCATTAAGTCACTAAGTAAACATGCCCTAATGAATGTCTGTGTCACGAGCCATAGTATTGCTTTACTTACTGCCATGACTTCCATAGTCAGGCTACTAGTGGTCAAAGCAAAAGCACAAGAATCTTCCTTCACAATTCTCCCTCCGGCCTGAGCCGTAAAAGCCCATGAACTTCTCACTCATCGAACGACCGACCCATCTGTGTAGATGACAACATCAGCCTCCAAAGAATTCTCGTAGATCAAGGCCTGTACTTCCGCCTCCACAGCAGCCGGATTTTGTTGTTTGCATTTTATGTCTAGCTGGATGCAAACTGAAAAGGACATGCATAAATACATCGACATTCGTACCCACTCCTCGCCAGGTTCTAAGGCCTTAAGTGAACACGCCTGTTGAAGAATGTCTTCCTCTTGGCCCATCCACGAAGTTCCTCATTTTAACCTGCTGCCCTTTACCTTCTTAATTTTACTGTGCAGTGGATGCTGTGTGCTTGCGTTGACTCTGAGGAGGCAGGTACTCTGCAAATCTGTATTCTATCCCCAGTGGTTGGAAAATCAAGAATGTAGCTCATCGTCCTGCGTCCTGTATCTCTTGTGCATCCAAGAATAATACGCTTAGCTTCATTCTGTATCCTTTCCATCCTTTCCATCTGCTTATGGCTGATAGCCTCATTTTAACCTGCTGCCCTTTACCTTCTTAATTTTACTGTGCAGTGGATGCTGTGTGCTTGCGTTGTCTCTGAGGAGGCAGGTACTCTGCAAATCTGTATTCTGTCCCCAGTGGTTGGAAAATCAAGAATGTAGCTCATCGTCCTGCGTCCTGTATCTCTTGTACATCCAAGAATAATACGCTTAGCTTCATTCTGTATCCTTTCCATCTGCTTATGGCTGATAGTTAGTTAGTTAGTTAGTTAGTCGACAGATCATCCTCATTGCACATCGAACCATTCAGTCCATAAGTGCTCGGATACCCTCCTCAGCAAATCCCGCAGCGTGTAGCGGCTAACGACGCCAGTTCTGTGTTGGTTTATCAATCTTCTTTGGCTTCCTGCGTAGTGTTCTTGTTTGGCCACCCCTCTTTTAATTTGCTGCTCTAGCAGTCTGGCCATTGTTGTAGATTCACAGTCATCACTTGGTTCTAGCAAAAGTCTTACTTCTCGTAGAGCATTCAGAATGTCAGCCTGGTCCATGGCGCGTCCGCCCTCCACAGTAGCCTCACCTGCGAGCTTGTCAGCCCGCTCATTTCCTTGTACTCCCGCATGCCCTGGCACGAAGATGAAACTAATCTTTGCCTGCCGAGACCGCTCCAGAGGCAGCAACCATTCTCTTCGGATCGACCCCTCCTCTATCCTCTTGATCATGCTCATTGAGTCGCTAAGGAAACAAGCCCTAGTGAATGTCTGTGTCTCGAGCCATGTTATTGCTTTACTTACTGCCATGACTTCCAAGGTCAGGCTACTTGTGGTTTCAGTGAAAGCACCAGAGTCCTCCTTCACAATTCTCCCTCCGGCCCGAGCTGTAAAGGCCCATGAGCTTCTCACATGTCGGACGACCGACCCATCTGTGTAGATGACCGCGTCAACTGTCTAGCGAATTCTCGAAAATCAACGCTTGTACTTCAACCACCACAGCAGCCGGATTTTCTTGTCTGCATTTCCTTATATTTATGACTGATAGTCAGGTTCGCAATCGCATATTCCAAAACAGAAAGGAACAGACCCTCGTAAAGGAGACATAGATGGCGCTGCTCACAGTTTTCCGCCGCCATCACCCGCATCGCAGCCAAACCTCGCTTGGCCTTTGTTATCACTCGGTCTATGTGCTCATTATAAGCAAGACTTCGATCAAAACGTATCCCCTAGTGGTTCATTGCCTACGTTCTGTCCTCGTCTTTGAACCCAGATTTACAGTTGGTGTTGGTGTGTTTACAATGTGGTTATTCAAAGAGAATCATGTCGATGCTGCCTTTGTTGAGTTGACCATAGCCCCAGATTCCACACTGTGTGCTCATGATAAGCAAGACTTCGATCAAAACGTATCCCCTAGTGGTTCATTGCCTACGTTCTTTCCACCGTCTTTGAACCCAGATTTACAGTTGGTGTTGGAGTGTTTACAATGTGGTTATTCAAGGAGAATCATGTCATTGCTGCCTTTGTTGAGTTGACCATTGCCCCAGATTCCACACACCAAGACTTATGCGATTTAGTTCTGTTTAGTTAGTTAGTTAGTTAGTCGCGGTTCCAACTTAATGGCAACGGGTCGTCCCCATATTGCTCCGTTCCTGTGCCAGTGAATATCATAAAATTCTCCTCACTGCCCTATGTGAACAATGGAATAGACAGGAGTGTCGGCAAACCAACAGCCCGCACAGGTACACTGTGCATAATGCCGCCGCCAGAATGCCAACACAAAAGTCCTCCACGAAATATACAGTTCATCGTCGATGAAAATGGCAGTCACCAGAAAGACTACATTGACCGGGGTTTTATCCCATATGGCTCGGTCTCTTTCTGCAGGGCGACCAAAAGCGCCGCACAAAGCACGAACTCCATAGCTACAGCGACAACTCCCAGGAGTCTCCTGAAAAATGCACTCGAGAACAGAAAATGCAAACCAGTCAATCCAGCAACAGCCGGCCGTCATCATTCCGAACATGCAGTTCATGCGAAAAACAACTGTCGACAGATGCAAAAGCATTCCACGTGAAATTCACAGCTCACAGTGTCGCGCCACGCACTCACTCAGTAGCAGGGCGACGGAACCATAGCCTCCTTAGTCGCCTCTTACGACATGCATAGTAGGCAACAGTGTTACTATTCTTTGCTCCCCTGTATGGGCCCCGGCAACACACGGGCGAATTTCTAAAGCAGACTGACTCAAATTGTACAAATTGTGAAATGTGGTCTGATGATGTGAGAAAAGAGCTAATTCCACAATGGTTTGAGTATGAACCCCCAGACATGGCTTGTGTATATTCTGAGCAATTCTTTGCTTTGATTCTTTAAACATTTTGTTTATTGTCCTGGGTAGTTCTGTTTGTAGATCAACAGCAACTCGATTTATAATCGTACCCTGACAAAACAAGAACATATCGTCGGCATATGACAATGTCCTCCTCGGTCCTCTGATGGGCTTGCCGGTAATTCTCACAATATAGTCGTTGAACAGCACCAGAGATAATGGTGATCCTTGTGGCAGGCTCGGATATATTGTTGTTGGTTCAGAGGAAGCTTTGATCTTGAGGATGCATACAACAGAGTACCATTGGATTTCTTAATGTTTCAGCTTCTTCAACTCAAGATAAGTCCATTCTACCTTAGATGGATCGCCGCAGCTCTCTTCCAACGGAAAGTAGTATTAGATGTGGCAGTTGGCCCTCTGAACGCCTAAACAGAGGTCAGATTCAGTGAATACAGTGTTGAAGTCTTGTGATAGATCGTTTACTCATTTATGCATGTTAACAAATGGACAATAAACAGAGAAGCTAAAAAAATATACTGATAATGGAAATATGGTTTCTGCGGAAAGAATATCATGGACAGAGAGAAAAGAAGACTTGATACATTGAACGTATATAGTCAAAATAGTTCACGTAATCAGATGCTAAATAAACTAAACCCAATTGATGGGAGATCACAACTGTTAGGTCTAAGTGTTTATAGGGAAAAGACAATAATAATGAGATTAAATAAAGCAAATAACAAACGGATATCTACTTGACCTTGATGACCCCTCACTCTAAGATTCATAATTCACTTACGTGTGTACTAATGTAGACAAATGTGGGGAAGAGACAAAGATATTCAAATAAGAATACAAATGACAAGAGGATATTTAATAGCAATAGGAAATTTTAGAAGTCAAAAGTATTTAAACCTTAGTATCAAATTTAGAATATTTAAAACAAAAATAAACAAAATCATTTCCGGGAACAGGAATCTACTATATGGATGCATTGTAATGCGCCACCACACTGTGTAAGCCTGAATGCACGCAGGAATAGGTGGCCAGACTTTTCTTCATTTAGCGAGATCACGAACGCGGGCAGACAACCCTCGTCCGACCGCCTTCTTTACATTATCAACGTAGCTCCCTATCAACCATGCAATATATTTAACTCCAGTGTTAAATCGGCACCACTGTATGGGTAATATATAGGGTGTATTTTTAATGAATGTGCAGTGTTTGAAAATATTGCCGGTCTAAGTTTTGTAAAGTTCATGCAACATAATTGATAAATACAAAACTCGGGGAAACCAGTTAGAGGAATAAAGTGGGATTCTGCACATCAGGTTATCTAACTTCATTACAAGTGCTTTTCTTCGGCTAGACTTTGTGTCGTAAATGTTATAAGGCCTTTCCAGACCTCAAACGCCAACTTAACTTATGTGGTAGAGCCTAAAGAAAATATTGGAGCCCTTTTAGAATTCTAGGTTATTATCTCCCATTTGATGTCTTAGGGAGTCTCCGTGGCGAAGTAGTCAAGCTATCTGACTCGGGCTCCGAAAGTTGTGAGTTCGATTCAGTGCATCGAGTGATCGAGTGCATTTTTTCGGAGACTCCTGGGGGTCATTGCTAGAGCTACGGAGTTTGTACTTTGTGCGACGCATTCGGCAGCCCGCGCTGCAGAAGAGAGTGAGCCATTAGGGATCAAACCCGGTGCAATGAAGTCGACCCTATCAACATTTGAGCGATTTTAATTTTACTTGATGTCTATACAAGAGGATTTACACCTGACGAACTATCAGTACAAGCTAGAGATGTCTTGATAGCAGCAGAAAAAAAGATTTAATTCCGACCAAGACTCGGAAAAATAAGCCATGGATTACATCAGACATGTTAGAATTAATAAAACAACGAAGGGAACTGAAACAGAAAGGAGGAGAAACCGATAACAGTAGTCTGCAGTATAAAGATTTAACACAAGAAATAAGTAATAACACAAGAAAGGACAAAAACCAATATATACAAACTTGTTGTATTAAAATAGAGCTATATCCTAAGAATGAAAGAGGTTACGAAATGTTCAAAGGCATGAAGTTATTGACAAGAAATGTTCAACCTCAATTAAATGTTATATATGACAGGTTGTGAAATCTCGATAATTTCAAGAAAGATGGCAGGAATACTGCAGTGGGATGTATGATATGATTGATTGATTGATTGATTGATTTAGGAACCGACATCACAGCATTCTGGGCATTCCCATAAGCGCTCCGTCCCCATCCTCAGCAGCCTGCGAAGAGCTCCAATACTAATAATTCCAGTAGCAATCTGATTATATGTCCGTCTCGCCTTTCCTCTGAGCGTCGAACGTCGACCAGATCCCCTCGTCACACCTCGCTGCCTTATTCTTACCAGACTATGGTGATCCATTTGCTCCTCCGAGATGTACACGTGCTCCCACAAGGCCGCAACCACGGCTGCCTTGTCATGCATCAATACTCCACCAAGTTTTGCCGAGCCAGCCAATCTTTTCGCCTGTTCATTCCCCAGCACACCGGCATACCCCGGAGGAAAAATCCAGGTGATGCTTTCTACCCGTGACCTCCGAAGCGAAGCAAGCCACTCAGCACGAAGCCTTCCTGTCCTCACCTTCCTTAGCATGCTTTCTGAGTCAGTTACAATCAGTAGTAGTAGGCCTCTTTCAGTCCTGAAGGACTATAGAGTTGTGCCGCTTGGGAGGTACCTGGCAGCACCGCTGATGACTGTGTAGTCCAATGCGAGAGTGGCAATCCCTGTCACAGTTTCCACATCTGTAAGACGAGGCAAGTCTCACAGTAAGTGACTGCGTTTTAAACCTATGCCGCCTATCCTCAGTTTGTTGGATAAGATTGCGCTCAAAGAGCACCAGTCCGTTTCGTACATCTCTTCTCCAGGAGCATCTGTCTGTTGCAACTCTTTCCCACGTGACTGGATCTATTCCAAGGGTTTTCATATCTTGTTTACACACATCCCTATATGGCATTTGGGGTCTTCCGGTTGGCCTCTTTCCTGTGGCTAGTTCTCCGTATAGGAGATCTTTGGGAATACGTTCATCCTCCATTTGAGATACGTGGCCCAGCCACCGGAGGCGTCTCTGCTTGAGGAGGGTGTGCACTGTAGTAATATCTGCTCTTTCAAGCACAAGTTTGTTTGTTATGTGGTATTTCCATGTTATGCCCAGGATACGTCACACAATGTGTGTATGTATCGTGTTCTCCATCCCTCCCCCAGATGCGTCTGTATGATATGAATGACAGTGAGGATATGAATGAGATTCATGCACCAATGACAGCAGAGACAGAACCTGAACCCTCATTAGATGAAATTGCATGGGCAATAAAGAACATGAAGAATGGTAAATCACCAGAGTATGATGAGATACTAGCTGAGCTAATTAAAGTGGCAGGAGAAGAAAACATACAAACCTATCACGCATTAACTTCTTCTTCAGCATTCCGAGCCATTGAGGTTCTTTACTGCAGATACAATCCGTCTCCATTCGTCTCTCTGGTTGACCTTCTCTTGCCAGTCGTTGATTCCAAGTGCTTGAAGGTCTGTATATATATATATATATTATCTCTCCACTGTCTTAAAAGAAAAATATGGAAATATGGTAAATGGTCAAAAGATTGGAAGAGAACTATCTTCATTCCAATACCAAAAAGGGCAACCTGAAATTATGCACCCACTGTAAAAAAAAAAAAAACTGTTGCCCTAATCAGTCATGCAAGTAAAATTCTACTAGAAATCATAATGGAAAGACTTCGTAAGACACTGGAAGAATAGCTTAACGTGGTTCAAGCTGGGTTTAGACAAGAAAGAGGAACGAGAAATCATATAATTATTATAGTCAACATGCGTTTAATAATAGAGAAGTGCAGAGAATTTAATGTAAACCTAATCTCATGTTTTGTGGATTATTCAAAGGCGTTTAACTGTGTACAACATCAGAAACTTTGGGAAATCATGAGGAAAATGGTCTTTCCATCACATGTTATACATCTCTGACTTCGGGTGGAGGAACGCAATTGGGAGGGTACAAACCTTACCCTAGTGCGAGGAAATGCAACCTAAAGACAAAATGTCATAGCAGGGCAGACCAGGCCCTAAGCCTTGATTGGCAGCTGGTCTAGGATCGAAGCTCCGACAGGCGGACAGTTAGAGCATTGCTTTGCTGATCCGGCAGCTTCTGCAGCTTGTCTTGTTCCAGATGTAGGGTTGTTACCTTTCCTCTGGAGTGAACTAGGCAGGCCGAGAGAGGGATCATGCTGCATGTGCAACGCATGATCTCTATATTTTAGCCCAGGCTTTGTGCTATGGAGAGGCAATAACTCCATCCACGGTCTTAACCGACAGCGCGAATTGGCCTTATCAGTCACAGCCATGGTAATAGTTATTATGCCTTTTTGAAGCACAAACTATCGTCTGTCAAGACGGCAAGGTGCCAATGGAATACAACTCATGAAAATGCTCTATCTAGACCAGGGGTCGCCAAAATAAGGCCCGCGACGTCAGTTCATCAGGCCCGCTGACGGTACTCGAATTTGCTTGATAAAACGTATAGAACACGAGACGTTGTTATAGAATTTAAATTTAAATATTATGTTTATAATATTAGGAGTTCTTCACACGTTTGGGGACCTCATGGTTGCTATGTGCCTTAAATTTACTATTTTAAATTATAAATTATTGTATCTAGACTTTCTTGTTTATTGTAATGGTTGCTTATTTCGCGAAATCCCAAGTCCTTCCCCGGCTCGCGGCAGCTCCGAAACCGCTCTGACGCTGCCATGCTTTCCATGGCAACACACACAAAGACGCATTTTTCCCTCTCCCAGATGCGTCTGGCTGTCAACACAGGTCCGACGCTCCAAAAATATTTACTTATTTTTATCTGTCATCCAGTTTATAGATATGTAACAAGGATTTCTTTATTCGATAGTGATAGGTAAGTGACCTACAAGTGTGAATAGAGGCAATAAAGTAGCAAATATAGCATAAACATGCCATAGAAGCCTCATGTTATTACGAAAATATTATCCCCAGCTCAGAATAATTCTCCGGTCAAGGCGTTAATCGAGCTGGTCTCTAGACCAGTGTTTTTCAATCTTTCTGCTGGAGCAGATCCTTACGCAAATGTTTCCATTGCTCAAGGAACTCTGTGCGATGATCAAAGTGTCGGTCCTACTTTATGTAATAAACCAGATGGGCAGAAATCTTGCATTTAGGCGATTTCGGTCTGTTTCGGTGGAACCCCTGGCTGCCACTCGTGAAACCCCGGATGAAAAACACTGCTCTAGGCTGTTTATTTAGGCCGGCCATTTTTATATATTTTGCAAACCTTATTATGAGATATATTCTATTACCAAAGGAACCTATAAATTGTATATGTACCTTTGGTGAGCCGTAGCTTCACCAGTGATCCCTAGTCCTCTGTTTTTCTTGTGTTTCAATAGGATTGTAATTATGTTTCTACTTCATTGTCTTTTTTTCTTTTCTTTTTTTCCCCCCTTTTTTCGGATCCCGTTTACTTCACCCTTCATTATGTCTATATGAAAAGAAAAGTGGACGCCGAGTGTCGTGTTTTTACTGAATACTGGGAATTAAAGTACTTCTTTGTGGTAATAAAGGATAAGAAGACCAGTTGCGTAATATGCAACGAAAGTGTTGACGTTTTGAAAGAGTGCAATCTTTGGCGTCACTATGAAACAAAACATCTATCAACATATTCACAGTTTTCTGGAAAGGTATGCTCTGGTAAATATGAGTCCATGAAACATGGTTTAGAAACACAAAGAAATCTCTTCACAAGAAAGTTTGCTTAAATCGAATCTGTCACTCGCACAAGTTACAAAATAGTGTATAAGATGGCAGAACGAGGAAAACCGTTTACTGATGGCAACTTCATCAAAGAGTGTATGATGGAATCAGCAAATGACTTGTGTCCTGAGAAAGCCGATTTGTTTGGAACTATCAGCCTTTCGGCAAGTTCAGTTGTGCGGATAACAGAATAACTTGGAGAGAACATAGTGCTACAGATACACGAGAAAGCTAGGAACTTGTTGTGGTAATCTCCTTTCCTGGATGAGTCTACTGATCTCTCCAATAAGTCACAACTTCTCGTGTTCATTAGTGTTGTTAATTTCGACTTTCAGATAAAGAAAGATTTGGCGTTCGTTTGTAGCATGTATGGAACGACAACTGGAAAAGACATTTTCGTTGAAGTGAAAAAAGTTTTGCAAGATTATAACCTTCAGTGGAATCATCTTCGTTGCGTTACATTTGATGGAGGAAAATTTCATGGCTGGAGTGAGGAAGCGCCTAGTGGGGCAGATCAGGATTCAGTTGGAAGATTTGCAAATTCCCGGTGCTCTGTGCATGCACTGCATCATACATCAGGAAGCACTCTGTGGGAAAGATTTAGATATTTCCTGTGTACTGAAACCAGTCGTTTCTGCAGTGAACTTCTTTCGGAGACGTACTCAATCACCGTCAGTTCCAGGCGTTTCTTGAAGAAATTGATTCTGAAGTATGTGACTTTCCCAATCACACATCAGTGAGGTGGCTTATCTGCGGTATAGTCTTCTTTCGTTTTTACCATCTTTGAAACGAAATAGATGTTTTCCTCACAGAATAGATGTTTTCCTCACAGAAAAAGATAGAGCTGATCCACAGTGTCAGATCCTACTTGGCTGTCAAAGTGGTCATTTTTGGTAGACATCATATTCCACATTAATGAACTGAACTTGAAATTTCCGAGAAAGGATAACCTCGTCTGTAATCTCTACAGAATCATCAAAGGGTTTCGGAGAAAGCTGCCATTGTTTGAAGCACAACTCGAAGGAGAAAACTTTTCTCATTTTCACTGTTTCAAAGAGTTTTGCACTACAATCGCCGAAGATGGCAATCTCGATTTTCCGGAAAAACATATTCGTGACTTGAAGAAGCATTTTTTGAGAGATTTTCAGATCTTGACAGAATTTAGAGTGACATTCTTCTACTCCAGAGTCCGTTTGATTGTAACCTTGATGATGGGCCAGTTGAGCTACAGTTGGAGCTTATTGATTTGCAAGCAAATGATTTGTTGAAAGATAAGCACGAAGAAGGAAAACTTGTTGAATTTCACCACTGCTTACATGATGTTGAGTTTCCGAAAAAGTAAATATTTGCCGCTGGTATGGCATCAGTGTTCAGAACAACATATTTCTGAAAGCAAACATTTTCAAAATTGAAGTATGCGAAGTCAACACATCGAACGAGATTGACTGATGAACATTTGAAAGCAATTCTCTTGATTGGATGCAGCAATTCCAAACCAGACATTGATGATATCTTGAAAGCCAAACGTCAGTTTCACAAGTCTCACTAAACTGTATTTGCTGCTTAGTTGTGAGATTCGGATATGTGCACGCTAGGTTTGATGTAACCGTTTGCCAACGTCGCCTTCTTTGATAACTTTTTTTTAGTAAATAAATATTTTGGTTGTCTTTGTGTGTGTGTGTGTGTGTGTGTGTGTGTGTGTGTGTGTGTGTGTGTGTGTGTGTGTGTGTGTGTGTGTGTGTGTGTGTGTGTGTGTGTGTGTGTGTGTGTGTGTGTGTGTGTGTGTGTGTGTGTGTGTGTGTGTGTGTGTGTGTGTGTGTGTGTGTGTGTGTGTGTGTGTGTGTGTGTGTGTGTGTGTGTGTGTGTGTGTGTGTGTGTGTGTGTGTGTGTGTGTGTGTGTGTGTGTGTGTGTGTGTGTGTGTGTGTGTGTGTGTGTGTGTGTGTGTGTGTGTGTGTGTGTGTGTGTGTGTGTGTGTGTGTGTGTGTGTGTGTGTGTGTGTGTGTGTGTGTGTGTGTGTGTGTGTGTGTGTGTGTGCATTGCACTCCACTCACCCATGATTAACATGGGATGCTAAATTTAGTTTATCGTCTTTTTTCTCCAGAGCTTTCTTTCTGGCTTTCAAGTATTGTAGAGAATGATTATGCGGCCCACGCTTGTCACTTTGTCAACTATCCGGCCCACTGTGAAAAAAAGGTTAGTGATCCCTGATCTAGACCAACAAGCAGCAGTTAGAATAGATGGCGAGACATCAGACAGGTTTGACATCAAGCAAGGAGTCCGTCAGGGCTGTGTGCTGTACCTCTATTTGTTTAACCTATATGTAGAAAATATAATGAAAAATTTCAGAGATGATTTAACCAGGGAGCAATATTATTCCATAAATATCGGTGGTCATGAAATACCCAAGATTTGATATGCTAATGATACATTATTACTATCCACATCACAGAATGGTATATAAACCCTAATAACCTCAACCCAAAAGAGTAGTGAAAATCATAACGTATATCTTAACATAGAAAAAACAAAGATAATGCATACATATATCACTACTATGGAGAAAGAAATATATGTTAATGAGGAAAAATTGGAGGTAGAGGAAAATTTCGAATATCTTGGGTCATTGATTACCAACAATGGTGACACAATGAAAGGAATTAAAAGATCGATTGCTCTTTAAAGACTAAACCAACTGAATAAAATATGGAGTGGGACAGATAGAACTACAAAAATTAGATTTTTAAGAGCATGCATCTTTCCCATTGCAATATACGCCTGTGAGACCTGGACATTTACTAAACAAGCTGAACAGCGAATAAATGCCTTTGGATATAAATGTTATAGAGGAGTTCTAAGAATATCTTGGATACAGAAAACAACAAATACATCCATACTTCAAGAGCTGTATATTGAAGAAGGATGGCTATTAAAGACGATAAAACAAAGAAAATTGAAATATTTTGGTCACTTGAAACGTCACGTAAGTTTGGTGAGAACAATAATGCTGGGGTATATGCCTGGGAAAAGAGGTAGAGGGAGGTGAAAGAGAAGACGGTCGCAGGGTGTGGCAGATGATCTCCAAATGGGTGTACCGGATGCAGGAGATCTTGCTTATGATTGACAAGTTTTCCGGGCGGTTGCTATGGGAGCGAGGTTCTGTAAATGACATGCTACTGAATGAATGATCTCCAATTTCACGATGGTAGGCAAATGATCTCTTTTTGAAGTCAATGGCTATGGTCATCGACCAGTATGGTCTCTTCTAAGAATGACAACAATAACAAACTATCTTCTTTACAGATGCCAAGACAATCATGTTTCGTTATTTAATCGAGAATCAGAGAAACGGAGTAAATGTGTGCTCCATAGCAGCAGCCTCGCCCGGTAGGGGTAGCCATGTGCACCAGATGACTCCAGCGTCAACAAGCGACTGAGTACAAAAGATTAACAACATTTAAACTGGCAACGAGAAATGTTAGAACTATGCGTGGGGATGGACAATTTGATAATACCAAGCAATAAATTCACTTTCTCCGTAATCCCGTTTATCACGCAGTCTCGTGGCGGGCGAGAACTGGGAGCGGTTCGTCCCCCGCTGGTGACTTGCGGGATAACTGAGCGTAATCTTGCCAAGAAATCAACAGACAGCTGAAAGATGCTGCTGCTGACAGCGATGTCCTGTAAAAGGATATGCGAATTTTTAAAAAAGCAATAAATTAGACGGTTAAATATTTACATTTTAGGTATGTGTGAGTTCAGGTGGAAAGGAATAGGCATGATAGCATCCGAAAAATATAACATAATCCATGCTTATGGAGATAAAAACATGGGATTGATAGCACTTATAATGGATCTGGAGAGATCCAAATATATTAAAGGATATAAGACTCATTCAGACAGAATATTACTTGTTAGTTAAGTGGCAGACCTTTTTAATCTCAACATCATTAAAGCTTATATATCAACGACAGACAGCAGTGATGATAGCATCGGTGAATTTTATAATGATTTGGAGAATGCATTCAAGAAATGCATGTATTCAATGTTAAATATCATAATGGGTAAATGTAATGCTAAAGTTGGACAGCAAAAAGACGGATGCACAGCAGGCTAGTATGGACTATTGGAACAGAATGAAAGAGGTTGCAGACTTATATAGTGGAAAAAAGAGCATGAAATGATTATTGGAAACACTAGGTTTCAGCAACATCCAAGGAGATTATGGACATGGAGAACGTATGAGAATAAAATCAGAAACCAGATTGATTACATCCTCATAAATAGAAAAATTCTAAATGCCTTACAAGTAGCAAATGTTATACCAAGTGCAAAATGCTACAGCGATGTATGTATGTATGTATGCGTGTATGCATGTATGTATGCATGTATGTAAGCATGTATGTATGTATGCATGTATGCATGTATGCATACAAGCATGCATTCATGCATGGATGTGTGTATATGTGTGTGTGTGTGTGTGTGTGTGTGTATATACATGTGTCGCTTAAAAGTCGACAGGTCGAATTCATTCCATCCATCATGTGCCATGCCGGTAAGCGTGGGCGGTCATGTACTGCCATCTCACTCGATCATCAGAGTCGTGGATCAGCTCGGTGTTTCTGTCTCGACCATGCCACAAGGCCAAGCCATCCAGGTACTTGCTTCTAGGTCTTCCCCTTGGTCTGTTCCCCTCGATCGTACCAGTTGTCACCAAATTCTCCAATCCAATTCTTCTCATAACATGCCCAAAAAATTTTGACTGTCTACGTCTAATTTCTCTAATCAATTTACGATCTTCATTTGTTTCTTGAAGGACTTGTTCATTGGTCTTTCTGGCTGTCCATGGTATTCTTTGCATTTTCCTCAGAAACCACATCTCTACAGCCATCAGATGTTTTTCAGCCTGACTGCTCATTGTCCACGCTTCACATCCATACAAAAGTACAGGTTCAATGTAGCATCTCAACACTCTTTTTCTCGTTTCAATTGACATCTTTTTATTTTTCAATATGTTTTTCATCTTGCTAAAGGCTACTTTTGCCATGGCGATTCTTGTTCTAATCTCTTCAAGGCATCTCCCATCAGATGTTATTACTGTTCCGAGATAATTGTACCTGCTCACTTGTTGAAGAATATTCCCATTTACTTGTATATTACATTGTGGTATTTCGTCCTTCCTAGTGACGACCATAATCTGTGTCTTTTTACAATTTAATTCTAACCCTAGTTGTTCACTGTGTGTAACAATTGCATCTACTAAATTTTGCAGGTCCTGTTCATTGTCTGCAATCAAGACTGTATCATCTGCATATCTAATGTTATTGATGCATCGTCCCCCAATGTTGATTCCTTCCATATCTTCAATATTTCTGAAAATACATTACACATCCCTGTCTCATACCCCTTTTAATAGGCTGATATTGGCTTACTTCATTATCAACTCTTATGGCAGCTTGTTGTTCCCAATATATGTTTTTTACAAGTCTAAGATCTTTTCCATCAATTTGTAGATCTTCAAGCATCCTTATCATGTTGACATGTCTCACTTTATCAAAAGCCTTTGTGTAGTCAATAAAGCAAAGGTGTAGATCTTTGTTTACTTCTATAGAACGTTCGATTATGTTTCTCAGTATATACACAGCATTTACTGTACCCTTGCCTTCCACAAACCCACATTGTTCTTCTCCTATTTCAGGTTGTATTTTCCTCCTAACTCTATGCATGATAATTCTTAGCAAAATCTTCGTGATGTGACTCATTATACTAATTGTTCGATGTTGATCACATTCCAAGGCTCCTGATTTCTTTGGGATTGCAATAAATACAGAATTACATAACTCCTGAGGTATATTTCCAGTATCATATATTGTATTAAGCAGACTGGTAACTTGATCTATTCCATATTCTTCTAAAGCATTAATCATTTCTGTTGTGACGCTGTCTGAACCGGGGGTCTTGCCAGATTTCATATGGTTAAGAGCATTCTGAACTTCCATCTTCAAAATTGCTGGTCCTTCATTATTATTTTGAACATCATACTGTTCGTCTCTGTTATCGCCATACAGGTTTTTCACGTAATCTGACCATTCATGTAAGATCTGATCTTTTTCTATTATGACTCTTCCATCTTTTGTCTTTAGGCAGCCTGCTGATGTACGTGTTCTTTGATTAGTAAGCTCCTGAATTCTTTTGTGCATTAGTTTCGCATTGTTACTGTTGTGTTGTTTTTCAATTTCTCTGCAATTTTTCTCAAGCCATGTTTCTTTTGCCTCCTTACATAAGGTTCTCACTTTTCTGTGAATTTCTTCATATTTGGCAGGATTATTTTTGTTCTGTCTTCTTGTTTCCATTAGTTGTAAAATTTCTTCAGTCATCCATGTCGTACGGCCCACTTTCTTTATTTTTGGAATAGTTTTTTCTGCTGCGCAACTGATTGAATTCTTCATCGTTTCCCATTGATCATCTACATCTTGAAACAGGATCTCTAGATCAGACAATATATCAAATTTGTTCTTTACTTCTATGTTAAAATTATCTTGTATTTCTTTGTCAGTTTTCAATTTGCACAAGTCATATTTAGGGTTTCCTGCTGTATACTTGACTTTCTTTAACTTTACCCTCAATGTGCCTGTAATTAATCTGTGATCACTGTAACAGTCTGCATTTGGAACTGTTTTTATGACTGTTAACGCATTTCGAAACCTTTTGCTACTCAGGATGTAATCTATCTGGTTTTTAATCCTGCTGTCTGGACTCCTCCATGTCCATAATCTTCTAGGATGCTGTTTAAACCAAGTGTTTCCTACAACCATTTCTTGTTCTTTTGCCCATTCTACAAGTCTGTATCCTCTTTCATTTCTCTCTCCCAAACCATGGTTGCCTACACTGCATCCATCGCCTTGCTGTCCTATTTTTGCGTTGAAATCACCCATTATGATATTTATTTCTGATTTTTTGCAGTTCTTCAAAGCAGACTCCACGTCATTATAAAATTCCTCTATGCTTTTTTCACTGCTTTCACTTGTTGGGGCATATACTTGAATGACATTTATTTTAAAAGGTCTTCCGTTTAATTTTACTAATAGGACTCTGTCTGATACAGCATGATATCCTTTGACAGAATTTGATGTTTGCTTATCTAATATAATGGCTACACCTCTTTGCTGTTCTTCTCCCGCAGAGTAAATAATCTTACAATCCTCTCCTGTCCTTCATTGCCTTTTTCCCTTTTGTGTGTTTACTCTTTTTCTCCGTTTGTTGTCTGTTGTCTTCCTGTCACGAGTATGATGTTTTAATTTTCCATCTGCATTCATTGTGCTAACGTTCCAAGTTCCTACTTTCAATGATATTAATCTGTTGCACCTAGTAGCCTGTTGACGGTCTGGAGTCACCTGGTGCGCATGACTATCCCTACCGGGCGAGGCTGCTCCTATGGAGCACCCATTTACGCCGTTTCTCTGATTATCGATGATTTCACACAACATGATTTTCTTGGCATCTGTAAAGAAGGTAGTTTGCCATTGCTTTCCTTCCTAGCAGTGACCATACTGGTCAGTGACCGTAGCCATTGTCTCCTCAAAATAGAGATCCTCTGCCTACCGTCGTGAAGGTGGAGACCATAACCTACAACTATCTGTTGGCTGCTCTCCATCTTCATCCACCACCTGCACGCATGGCTTCACGTAACCCTGATCGGGGGGCTAAACGGGTACTCCACCTTGCCCAAGGGTGTCCCGTAGGCTAGCGGAGGGAAGGAGGCGCCTTACTTCTCCTTTGATAGGGGATACCCCTACCCCGCTACCCGAATTCATTACACCAGGTTTATCCCATATAGCTCAGTCTCTTTCCCCCGAGCAGAAGGCGTTGCACAAGACACGAACTCCATAGCTGTAGCGATGACCCCATTAGTCTCCGACAAAAATCCACTCGTGAACCGAAGGAAGGGGCCCGGAAACGAACCCACAACCTTCGGAACCCGAGTCTGACGGTTTGATCACTTCGCCAGGGAGACTCCCTGATATATATATATATATATATATATATATATATATATATATATATATATATATATATATATATATATATATATATATACTCCCAAAAAATACACTCAATGTGGTCTAGGTGCACTGAACAGGGTGACCAGATCGCCGCGATCAAAAGAAGCCAAGTCACGAAATAAAAAAGCCAAAATAAAGCCAAACATTGCCTAGTAAAAAGATATATTAAAAATATACTTACATCACATGAAGACCTCTTCTTCAAATAAGTATTCCTCTTCATTGTTGAGAAATTCAGTACAGGATTCATTAGAAGATAGTAGATACAATTCCAGCTTTGGAATCATTCAACATTTTGGATGAAGGTACAAATTCATTACAGCACTTGTTTGAAGATAATGGTTCTGCTCTAATTCTAATAATTGCTTCTAAGAGAGACAGCTGAAGTCTATTCCTTGCTTTGGTTTTTATGCATGTTAAAAGAGAGAACATCCTCTAGACTGCGGTATTGCTAATAAGTGTTATTAAGCAAGTAAGAACAAAAGAAGCAAGCTCTTTAAATTGGGGATGTTTCATGACTCCTTGCCAGAACTGCTCTGCATTTTTAGGCAGTCCATTTTCTTTAAATTGTTCTTCTTCCTTCCAATCTATAAAATTTTCTGTATTGTTCTTCAATAATAGTGTGGTTTTCTTCAGCCAAATTAAAAAAGGACAATTTCGAAAATAGTGGTCTAGAAGCCTGGTTTAAGGTTATTCCAGGGTTAAAATTGGTTAGATCTTTAAATATATTTCTTGCTGAAGGAAGCCGCTTTCTAACTTGATAAAGTGCTTCTTCTCGCACTGATAAGCATCTTTCTTTGAGATCTAAGACCTCTTGTTGGCAATTAATTTTTGTATCAGAACTTTTCTGAATGTAGTTATCACACTCTGACAGGAATTTGATGCCAAAATCAACATTAGAAACATCTTTTTTCTTATTATTGGTATCATAAGTCCTACTATTACGACGCTTATAATGCAAAAATAGTTCTTCATGTAATTCGTGAGGATCTGCCTTACTTTTCTGAAAAAAGGCTATTTAACCTTTCGAATTCCTGCATAATAGGGGTTGCGAAATGAAAATAAAGGTAGTTTCTTTGATCTAGAAGCATTTCCTTTATAAGTCGTGACTTAAATTTAGTGTAATAATTTGCTAATTCAGCAGAAATAAAATAAGCCTTGAGTTCTTCCCAATTTATTAGAATGTTGAACATTACTTTTCCCCGGACAAGCCAGCGAATAGAAGAAATTATCTCAAAGGAAGTGATGCAGTTCTAGCTTGCTGAAATTCTGTCGATGAGTTCATAATTTTGAATAAATCTTTAAATGCTTCTCGTCTTAGATTGCTATGTCTAAACCAATTTGGTATTTCTGTCAGCAAAAGTCCAATGTTTTAAGGTAGTTTTGACACTGTATATTTGATGCACAATGCTAATGAATGGCAAACACACTTATACCGAACACATGAAGGAGATACATCTGTCATTCTGGACCAAACTGAATTGTTGCATCCAACCATACTGGAAGCACCATCGGATGCAAAACCAATGCAATTTTTTAATGATTGATTACATTTTTCAATTTCATCCTAATTTTCAGCTAATTTAACTTTGTCATCAATTTTCTTGCTTATTGTCACCACTGAAAGTGTTTTTTGTGAAGAAGATGGTGCGCTCCGCTTGTGTTTTTCTGTTGTTGCATGATTTGCGAGATTTGAAAATCTTGGAACAATATTTTACAATGGCACAGTTTGCAATATGCCTGTTCAGAACCGTCAGTGGATTTCTAGAGCCACACAAATGTCTTTTCCCATTGATCATTATATTTCCGATTAGTATCATAAGATGGTTTCCACTTTGGCATGATAATAGGCTCAATCAATAATATTTAATAAGAAATACTTGCGACTTGCGATTGCGATGAAGGTATAATTAATTTGAAAACTTAACTAAACAGTAAGCTGCGCAGTGCGTCAGTGCGCATAGAACATGGTCAGATAAGCTTATCGTTTTGCATTTGTTTTTGCTTAAAAATAGTAACACAAGACAACAATTAACTTGAAAAATTCAAAAATAGGCATATATACCATTAAAATTTTTAAAAAAGCCAAGAAAATGCCAAAAAGCCAAACTGATTTTCTGACGCCAAACCTGTTTTAAAAAAGCCAAATTTGTCGAATTTGGCTTCAAAAAAGCCAATCTGGTCACCCTGGCACTGAAGAGTGAGAAGATAAAGAAAAATTTAACATACAGGCAAAGAAAAAATTTGATGCATTGATTGATCTGGAAATTCTAGTTAAAGATGTCAATGACCTATGGGAAATATTAAACAAATCAGTTAGCCAAGCTGCAAAAACACCTAACCCAAAAATGACGAAGATGAGATGTAAGAAATCAATGACGGAAGACACCTTAAAACTAAAGGAAATAAGAAGAAATAACAAAAAAAATCATGCCAAATATGAAGAGATTTATTTGAAAATTAGGAAATTGTGCCAAGAGACAAAAGAAGCATGGCAAGAGGAAAATTGCAGGGAAATTAGACACCAACACAACACCAGGAATACAAAATTAAAGAAAAGAATTCACGACATCATTAAGAAGAGAACAAATACACATCAAGGGGTTACCTTAAAAAACAAAAAAGAACCCCCCAAAAAAGATGGCAAAATTAAAAAAGAAAGCGGAACAGCTTGATATTCAGAATTATGATGAAGGACCATATTTTGAAGATGGCAGTTCGGAATACTCTTAAACATACGAAAACTGGCAAGACCCTGGGTCCAGACAACATGGCAACATGCCTTAGAAGAGTATGGAATAGATCAGGTCACCAGACTGCTAAAAGCAATATATGATACTGGAGATATACCGCCTGAATTATATAATTTTATATTGATTGCAATCCGGAAGAAATCAGGAGCCTTGCATTGCGATCAACATTTAACAATTATTATAATGAGCCACATCACGTTGAGTTTGCTAAGAATCATCATGAACATTAGTTAGGAATAAAATACAACCCGAAATAGGGGAACAACAATGTGGGTTGTAGAGCCAATGATACAGTAAATGTTGTGTATATGCTGAGAACAGTAATTGAGCGTTCTATAGACTTAAACTAAGACTTACACCTTTGCTTCATTGACTACACAAAGGCTTTCGATAAAGTAAGAGACGTCAACACGATGGAGATGCGTGTAGATTTATAAATTGATGGGAAAGACTCTTGACTTGTAAACAACATATATTGGAATCAACAAGCTTCCATACAGATTGATAATAAAGTAGGTCAATATCAGTTTATCAACAGAGATGTGTGATAGGGATGTGTAATGTCTCCTTATCTTTTTTTTTCTTTATATACAGTGAACATATTTTTAGAAATTCAGAAGATATATATGTGAGAAACCATCATTGAAGGACACAACATCACGAACATTAGTTATTTGTATGATACAGTATCGATTGCAGACAATGAATAGGATCTGCAACATTTAGTAAATGTGGTGATGTTCATAGTAACAAGAATTAAATTGTAAGAAGACAGAGACTGCGATCGTCACTAGGACGAAAGACATACCACATTGAAACATATAGGTAAATGGGAATATTCTTAACTAAGTGAATCGGTACAACTATCTTGGAACATCTGATGGGAGGTGCCTTGAAGAGGTTAAAACAAGAATTGCTATGGTGAAGGTTATTGCTATTGTAAGATGGAAAACATACTAACTAATAAAGGATGTCAATTGCAACGAGAAAAAGAGTGTTGAAGTGTTAGATACAACCTGTACTTTTGTGTGGATGTGACACGTGAACAATCGGCAGACAAACTCAAAAACATCTAATGGCAGTGAAAATATGATTTATGATGACAATGGAAAGAACACCATGGGCAGACAGAAAAACCAATGAATAAGTCCTACAAATAGTAAATGAAAATCGTAAACTGATTAGAGAAATTAGACGTAGACAGTCGAAACTGTTTGGGCATGTTATTAGAAAAACACTAGAAAACTTGGTGGCAATTTGTAAGATTGATGGGTAAAGAACAAGAGAAAGGCAAAGGGATAAATATATGGATGGCTTAGCCGCGTGGTATGGTTGAGTCAAGAACACAGAGCTAATCCACGACGAGAGATGGCGAAACATGACCACCCACGCTTATCGGCATGGCGCGTGATGAAGATGTAGAATTCACATTGATTTACACTGGTGTTAATCCTGGGCTTCGGAAGTGCTACAGGAGAAAGAACCCTAAGTCAAGAATTAATTTGACCAGTACGAAATCAAACAGACCAAGAAGCTGCAACATGTTCTTCAATATTCATCACATCGGACGATTAGAAGTCTTATGTTATATACGAACCGTTCCAAGTGTATTGACACGGATTGTGAAAGGATACATTGTACTAGAATACAAGAGGCTTTTACAGGACATCGCTGTCAACACCAGCATCTTTCAGCTGTATGTTGATTTCTTGGCAAGATTACGCTCAGTAGTTTGCCATTGCTTTCTGAGCGGCCGGCTCACATACCCTGTAAGTTACCGATGCGATTCGAACCACTGCTGATTCTCACCGTCATCACGTTACCTACGAGAGTATACGAGATTACGGAAAAAAGTCATAACCTCTAAGATACAAGAGGCTAGCCATACGTTTTTACCCTCACTATGAACGAAATGTAATAGAGAAATAAAATTGTGTAAAGTGTTTTTTATTTTCATTATAACCACCACTTGGATTGACACATCTCTGTCATCTCTGCCTGACGGTGAAAAAATCCTTGGAAATAGCACATTCTATTTTTCAAATAAAACCAGCTATCATATGCCTGTATGACTTCTTCATCACTGTCAATATGGTTTCCTATGGGCCGTTTTGTTTGATTTTTAAGAAATGGAAATAGAAAGAAAAAGTCTCAAGGTGCCAAATCCGGAAATTAGGGTGGGTTTGGAAGAATCTCAATATTTAAATCTTTGTCTGAAAGCTGCACAAGCCATGATTTGGAAGAGGACGCATTGCCTTGATGCAACTGAAGATATGTCTTCATGATATGTCTCGTTTTCTGATAATAGCATTTTTTTTTTTAGTTTGGCGTGGATCTGCATATTGCTAACCATTTGCCTTGTTTCCAGAAGGTAGGTAATCGTTCCTTCTGGCGTCCTAAACAACAGTCAACATTACTTTCCTCTTCGCGTCTCATCTGTTTCAACTACTGCCACCATTTCATTCATTGCACTCAGAGGACAGCCAACATATATTTTACCCACAACATATGGGGGGGGGGGTGCAGATTCCTTCCCAGACAATTGTCAGAAATTCTTAAAATCGACTGGTACCCATTTTTATGAGACTGGGTCGACACTAGAAACATACTCGTCGGGAAAAAAACAATAATCCTGCCTTTCCTGTGGAATGAACCTCAGCCACTGAGCTGGCAGTCTCTCAGTGTCCATAGATAATCTCATCGCGGCCTGCTAGGCGTTTGTCTTGTAGGTTCTCAAAGTTTGGTTTACCATGACCAGGTGGAGGAAAAGTCAATTTTCCTGCACATGGTCAAGTTAAAACCAAATTTTGAGAACATACGAGACCAACGATTAGCAAGCCGCGATGAGATCATCTATGGACACTGAGAGACTGCCACGACAGCGGCTGAGGTTCACTCTCCAGGAAAGGAGCAGTTATACTACTTCTGTTTGAATTCTGAATCCTTAAGGTGCTTTAAGGAATTCAAATGTGTACACATAATGACCAGTCACTCTTTTGTTTTCATTTCACAATCCAAAATACCCCAAAATTTACACCGTAGCACACAGATGAACACGAAACACTGAGGACATGTTCAACGATGGAGACTCTTCTTGTTCGGCAATAATGAAAACGATGTTCTGCAAAGGACCTGCTACATAATGTTGATTTTCTTCTGTTTTTGCAGTCGATTTCCATCGTATCCATCTTAATATTGTCATATTCAAATGTTCGAGTGATATAAAAGTTTAACATAAAACAAGTTGCCAGTAATATGTTTATTCTTTGTGCCAGTTAATTTTCTTGCCAGTTATATCTTTTGAATTTGACAGGGAAATCCCACGATCCTCGGTTGTTCTGAAGAGATAAAATTCTCTGAATTAATATTTATTCATTCCCATAAGCGATCTTTACACGTTTGCTTTTCTTATTATTAATCTTATAATTTAAACTAAATATCTTTGTGATGACAGCCAGAGAGAGGTATGGAGATGTGAGGAAATAAAGATGATAAAGACCGTATGAGTGAAGACAATGAAATACAGAAGGGAAATACACATAAAAATGTAGAGTACAAACTTGGGGGGGGGGGGAAGAAAAGAATGAGAGAAATGTGATAAAGAGCAAACGAAGGCAGAGAAAGGGCGGCAAGAATGAAGAGGCATACAAAGCGATAAAGGTGAAACTAAAAAAAAAAAAAAAATTAACAGTAAAGGGAGAACGAACGAACGAACGAACGGAATTTATTTTCAAAGGGTAACAAATTGGGCACGCAGGCCCGTCTTACATTCGGCCCTTCCAATCACTCATCTTTCGTTCATCAATAATGCATAATAAATTCATATAGGAAAAAAACATTGTCAAATGAATGTTGTAAACATAAACAATGCATATTACCATGTTATGAGACACATACCCCAACCACCCACCCATCTCCCATCCACCCACACATCCCCAACCCAACCACACACACACCCAGGCACACATACATGCTCCACACATCCCCCACCCACACTTCCTACACCCACACACACGCCCCACCTACACACTCTCCCCAAACACACACACATCTCCCACCAACAACACATCCCCCACACACATCCCCCACAAACCCACACACACCCCTAGGCACACATACATACACCCGCCCACCCAACACCCACCCACACATCCCCCAGCTACACACATCTCCGCACCCACACACACATCCTCAACACATCCCGTAACCCATCAACACTCACCCACCAACATATCCTTCACCGCACACGCACAGATCCCCAACCACCCAGTCTAACACAACCCCAACCACATAACACAACCCCAACCACACCCCCCCACCCACACACACACACACATATCTCCTCAACCCACACATCACCCACCTACCTACACACAAAACTAGCACCCACCCACACATCCTCCACTTTCACACATCCCCACCCACACAATCTCCCCCACCCACCGACACATCCAGCGCCAATCCCACACACATCCCCCATCCCCTAACCTACACACACTCACCCACCCGCACATACTCCACCCCCCCCCCAATCACCCATCCCCCAATCACACATCCCTTAACCACACATCACTTAACCACACATCCCCCAACCACACACACCACGCCCATAAAATCACACACACATCTCCCCACCCATACACACATCCCCCACACACACATCCCCACCTACCAACACATAACAAATCCACAAACACACACCTCCCACCCACACACACCCCCACCACAAACACACATCCCCAAACCACACACACCTTCCCACCCACACACACACATTCCCACTCATACACTCATCTCCCACACACATCCACCCACTAACGTACTCATCCCTCAACCACTCACACCCACACATCCTCCAACCACCCATCAACACACACATCTCTCATCTACCACCCACACTCACACACCCCATCCACCCAGCCAAACACACATCCTCCAGCCTCACATACATCCTTTAAAACCCGCACATTCCACACCCAAACACACCTACCCCACTTTCCCACACACACATCCCTCATCCACACAATCTCACCTCCCACACAATACTCCACCCACATACGCATCCCCCACCCGCATCCTCCATACACATCTCCACCCACACATCCCCTACCTACAAACAAACTCATCATCCACACATACATCCTCCACCCACCCATAATTACCCCACCCACACACACCCAAACGGACCCACACAGACATACCCCTACCCACACGCACATCCCCACACCCATTCACACACCCATCACAGACAGACAGAACGAACGAACGAACGAACTTTATTTTAAAAGGGTAATAAATTGGACACGCAGGCCCGTCTTACAATCGGCCCTTCGCATTACTCATCTTTCATTCATCAAATCTGCATGTTACATTTACATAGGGGAAAAAACATTGTCAAATGGATTTTGTAAGCATAAACAATGAATATTACGCATGATACATTCACATGGGGAGAAAAACATTGTCAAATACAAGTTGTAAACATAAACAATGCATATTTGCAATGTTGTGAGACACATTCACCCATCCACCCACACATCCCACAGCTACCCACACATCCCACACCCACCACACCTCCCCCACCCACCATCACATACCTCCACGCACTCACACAGACCCAGGAAAACACACATGCCGCCACCCACACACCGATCCCCCACCCACACACATCTCCCCACCAAAACACACATCCCCCACCCATCCCATAACCGACACGCACTCACCCACCCACATATTCTCCATCACCCACCCACACACCCCCTACCACCCAGAAAAATACACATCACCCAACCACACATCACCCAACCACACACACACACGTACCCCCGTCAGACAGACAGACAGACAGGCAGGCAGGCAGACAGACAGACAGACAGACAGGACAAGAATAACAAGAGAAGAAGAATAATCTAATACATTATAATCACTTTCTTTACCGTATATATGAAGGAGAGACGATTTATCCCAGCAATATAATAAAGAATTCCATCATGAAAAAGATTATTATTCCCCATGATTCATTATAAAAACAATTACTCTTACCATTGTGAATATTAATTAAAATTGCATGTCTGCATTACGACTAACTGGTAAGTGCATTTCTTTGCTTGTCATATATTCTACCTCATTATTTTTTTTTTCAGTTTTTCATTGTTACGCGACATTCTCCAGGTTATAAAACGCATACAGATTTAGGTCGTCATATGCATGCATCTGAAACATTCTCCTGAACATACAGGTCTTTGTCCCATAAGCGCACTGTCCCCATCTTCAGCAACCAGCGAAGAGTCCAAATACTGATGATGCCAGCTGCAGTCTGATTATGTGCGCGTCTCGTCTTTCCTCCTAGCACTGAGTGTCGGACAGACCCTCTGGTCACTCCCGGACGAACCATTGTCTCCAGGCTATGATGATTTATCTGTTTTTCCAGACTATTGACATAATCCCATAGGGCCCTGACCACATCCGTCTTATCGTGCACCCATGAGATTAAACAAAGCACTCCATTCGCAACGAGAAAAGCAGAAGTCGCTTGGGTGGAAAGAATAACGTTGAAATATCAAAATGCAAATGTTATATGTATGGATATAAATGAAATTCATTTTGTTCATTAAGAAAACCAAAACATTTCCGTGAAGATTTCACACGTAGCAAAGAGGATATTTGATACCAGTTTCAGGACCTCATAAATAACCACCTTCACCGTTGGGCGGATGTACAGATCTATCATTTCTGATCCTCTGTACACTCTACAAGATTTACAAATCAATTATGTCGTTTTGGAAGTTATATATATATATATATCCTCTCGCATGTTAATCATGTGTGTGTGTGTGCGCGCGCGCTTTTACTTTTATGTGTAGTCGCCAGAACAATTTCAGTGACTTGTCTGTGCTTACTCTTTGACATACCTCTGCCCATTTTTCACTTCTAACCACTTCAGATGTCAAAAAGCTAATGCACTTACATATCAACTATCGCCTTTACTGAAACATCCAAATATACCCATGTCCGCAAAACGACAGATAATAAACAGCATATTCACAACAACCCTATGCTACCAATCTCAGACCTGAACTTTATCCAAAATACACCTTCGCAAAATCAACACCTGCGAAATGAGATGCCTGAGGAGAGCTGCCAACTTCACAATCCGAGACCGAGTAAGAAATGCTATTATCAGACAGACTGTGGAATCAACACCTTGTGCCACATTTATTGAAAGACAGAAGATCAAGTCGTTTGGCCATGCCGTTAGAATGCAACACCAGCAACTACCATCACTGGCCTTACATCAAAGATCATCTGCGACGAGACCACGAGGACGTCCAAGAAGATAATGGATTGACGACATCAATGATATTGTACAACCACACGGAATGACACTATCCAGTGCCGCCCACCGGGCGCTGGAACGCAAATTATTCCTCCTCACGACGCTTGACGGCAGAAGTGGATGATGATGATGATGATGATGATGATGATGATGATGATGATGATGATGATGATGATGATGATTATGAGGATGATGAACCACCTTAACTAGTTTTTTTTTTTTTAATAGCTTATTTTTGTGTGCATCTCTCTTTCTAAGTGCATGCAGGGACTAGGGTGGGCAACTCTGTTCTTCTTGGCGTTTTGCCATTTCCTTACAGCACTGCGCTTATCCACCCTGGCTTTTTCCACCTCAAAATTCCAACAAGGTGGCTGCTCCCAGCTTTTTTTCCTGCCCTGAAGCTTTCTGCGCTTGTCGAGCCTTATTTTACTTTATCCTCCCTTAGTATCCCCATCACTCTTCTATAAAACCATATCTCTGTAGCTTCCACATAATTCTTAATTAGTCTCCTTATTGCCCATAATTCATTATCCGTACATCATGATTGGCTCGATATAGGTATTAAGAACTATTTTTGTCACCTCGATTTACACAGATACATTGCACAGAATATTATTCATGTTGTGAAAGGCTGCTTTCCCTATCGCTACTCTACATCTATCTTCATTAATACATCTTGATGTTGCATTTTTGAAAACATTGTTTTAATTACCATTATTTTTGCTTTTCTGTTATTCAGACTAAGATATTTGTTTTGCCTTTCTGCCGCGGCAAATACACACACACGTTAAATAAACATAATACAAGGATGCAACACACATGGTTTGCGGGAGTCAACAACGACCGTCTCACACAGTATCGGATGGGTATTGGATGCTACGTAAGGCTCCCAGATTTACAAGCCAGAATGTAACAGATTCTTTAACAAGATGGCGAATGCTTTGACAAGCTGTCTTTATATCTAAGCCTGGAAAAAAAAATACACACACACACACACACACACACATACCCGCGCAGGCACACATGCCACATAGTGGTCACGCTCACACGCACCACCTAAAAGAAATTAGGAGATTCCCAGTCTAACATTAGAATGACTTGACCACCGGGAACTAAAACTGACGTAGGCATCGTTAGGACAGCAACGGAAGGTCACTTCGGAAAACGACATGAAGTCAGCGGTGTGTTTACTTTGAGCTCCATGTTTAAAAAGGACTTGATCGTCTAGGCGAGGCATCTTTACTAGAAGCGGAGATCGCCTGTTTATACAGCATTCGTATCATGCGGACCGGGACATAAAGCATAGACGACGAGGTTTTTGTAACGATTTGCGATAGTCCTTGAGAGACTGAACAATTCCAGACAAGACATAAACAGCTTGGTTTGTATTGACATGTAACGTCCCGTCCCCGTGTCAGGGGCCCGCTACATTTTACAACAGTGTTACATATTGCTGTTCTGAAAAAGGAGATGTAATCCGAAATAAAAGGATTTATCTCGAATTGAAACAGTGTCTTCAAGGTGAGCGACTTTGTTATATATTGTTCTCTAGTTTGAGTTCTAACGCTTTGGCGGTTGTAATGACTTTGAGACATGTGGGGACTTCGATCCGAGGAAACGATGCTTTAATGTAAACAAGCGACGATTGATTCCCGCCATATCAGAAATAAACATATGAAGAATGCACGTCACGATGATAAATTCCTTGGCACGATGTGGCATCAGGAGTACACACAATGCGACAACATGGCGGCTGAGTTAATGTAAGCTTCATTACGCTGCCAGAAAAACGACACATTTTACATTGCAGGTTATCGTTTGCACAGAAAGTAAGACATTATCTTAATCTTCCGAGTTATTTATAAAAAGGGAATGTCTGTCGTTGTAAAGATAAATAGTTGCACGTCAAGTTGAAGTGCACGACTAATACAAACGACGCGCACCGTCCTAAACTCAGCGAAAGCCGAAATTGCAGCTCATGTAAACGTCAGTTACAGACTGCAAATATTTAATATGTGTCGATATTAAGTGGATGTCATTTGCCACACACAAGTTAAAAGATTAAACCTGTGCTATTCCACATATCTGTATGACAATGGAACACATTATCAGTTTCGATGTCCGCTATCAGGAGACATACTACACTTGATAGTACCAAATGTGTACCCAGGACGGAACTAGATATGTCTTGGAATTAGACATAGTTGACACAGAGTAGTTTACACAGATTAGACAAGCAGTTGACACAGCACACTGCACAACTCTTGAACAGTAATATACCACACAATCAGGATGCACTTGGCGAGAAGAAGGATACCTTCATAATATTATTGGCTGCCGACACTCTGTCAAATTTACATTATCGGCACAAGGAATATTCATTATTATTCTGGGGACATTATAGAGACTAACTATTTTACATTTATCTATACACGAACGTGAGGTCGGATGTTACTATGGGTGTACATTATACATTATCGGGATTACCTACACTTCCCTCCACCAAGGGTCTGAAAGAAAGATAGATGAGACATTCAGTGGGACTGTACACACTTATTATCGAGACTTATTGCATCTAATCTTCTCACGATACCGTTCCATTATGGTGGATTGATACCTCTATCGCAACCTCAAAGCATACGAAGTTTCTACACGAAATGTCGAACATTACAACATCATTATTCACATACCGGACACTTCGTCACACTTTAGAACTGTGAAAGCAACGAACATATATGGATGCACCTCATCGTCATGACACCTCGGCACACGGCACCATGACAGGATACTAGGACACTACACATTCACGTCAGAGCGCTACACGGATTGACATTGTTGTACTAAGTAATTATACTTCATTGTGGGCATCAAGCATTCCATTACCCACAGCATTCAGCCGAAAATAATAAGGCTACTAACTCAAGCTTCGTCGAACATACCCAAGCCAATCACGTATCACATGGGTTGGTCACGAACCGCGTGGGACCAGGTTTGAGTACAAGTTAATTGTACTCTCGTCAAAGAAAGGAGCAAGTTACTTAGGATATACAGCTACTTCCTTTGGTATATCTTGGACAACATAGACAGCTTATTGTATCTATACACACGAGAGCCGGAAACAGGCCAGTAAATTGTTCATTGTTGATTGATGTTATGTTGACTCATAATAAGGCTATTTATTTTAATTGGTGGGTGGTTGGAAGGGCCTTGATGAACTAATTGAGATTACTTGATTGGTTCATGAAGTGGTTTGTGTGTTGATAGTCGCCAGGTCATTACGAATTAAATTTTTGTTTTGATCTTGCGGGCGTCAACACAATACTATTGTCTTGTCATAACTGTAGTAGTATAGTATGTGCGTTACCCGTCAAAAAGGTGGATAAAATATTGTTATTGTTTGTAAACAGTAAGATGTATTCGCGTCACTCGTCATTCGTCTTTTATGATTGTTAGTTGTCTTGCGTTGCATATATATTTTATATTGGATATATTTATTCATATTTATTTATCTAGTGTATATTTATTTCGATCATTATAGAGATATTTGATTGATTTTTTTTTGTGGTGTTCGAATTGACATTACAAATTTAATTGAGTTATATTTGCTCAATTGTGATACAACATTTACCTTACTATCTGAGTGATAGTGATCTGAGACAATATTACGATTTTGTCGATTCTTTTCTTCTTTTGCCTACGTCCATATTTATTTCAGCCAGATAGCTCATTTTACAGGTAGGACATTAGGACAAGATGTCGACACTGCAACATTTCATCGAGTTTGGTGAGAAGACTGGTTTAACCGGTGCAGAACTTCGAAATTGGGCAAGTGAACAACAGAAGCGTGACAAGGAGGATCGACAACTTCAACTTACAGCAAAGAAGGAAGCTAGACAACTGCAAGCTACATGTGAGAAGGAGGAACGACAGGAAAGACTGGCATCAGAAAAGCAAGATAAACAACTTGAAAGAGAACTGAAAGAAAAAGAGATGACGATCAGACAAAATGAAATAATTTTGGAACACGAACGAATGGAGTCTAGAGAAAAAGAATTAAATGCGGAAAAAGAGAAGTTAATGATAGAGATGCAAATAAAGGAGAAACAATTGGCTTTTGATAGGGAGAGACTTGCTACAGAAACACTCTGGAAGGACAAGGAGGTTGAAGGTAACCTAAGGTTCAAGACTCTTGAGATGGAACGTGGAGCTGAAATCGAACGAGAGAAAATGCTGGCTAAGCAGAACGATCCTGTGAAAAAGTACCAAGGTTTATTCAGGAATTTTCAACAAGGTGATTCTGTTAGTTCATGGATAACCAACTTTGAGGTGCTCGTAAAGTATTACAAGGTACCGGAGAAGGACGTACCGAGTTTATTTCACCGTCACCTCGCATTAGAGCCGTTGAAAGTGATAGAGTTAATTCCTGAGGATTTGCGTACAAACTACAAATATATGCGCGATCGTGTGCTTTCACATTTTTCGTTGGACGAATCGGGGTTACGTACTAAGTTTAAAACACTTACCCCGAAATCGAACCAAACGTTCCTTGATTTTGCTTCGGAAATGTCTTCTTTGACAAGTGGTGTAAGTCTGCTGATATTAATGCTAATTATGAAAAAGTTAGAGACTTAATTATCAGAGATAGACTGTTATCTGCGATACCAGAACCTATGGCAGTATTTCTGATGGAAAATAAATGTAAGAGTTTAAGTGAGATGGAAGCTAAAGGTGGTCTTACTTTAATGCACATAGAGACGTGTTTGCCAACTGTACTCAACCTGAATTAGTAATAGGAGCAAGTGCAAAATTCCAAAGAGGAAACGGTAAGTTTAGAAAGTTTAATAGTGGTGGCAATATAAATAGCCCTTACAATAGAGAAGGTGATAGACCAAGGAAAGGTCAATTCAACAGATGTCAGTATTGTAGATTATCGCATGGAAACTTAGAAATGTGTGATAAACATCCAGGTTATACCGCATATCTGAAAGACATTACTGCTAAGAAGAGAAGTAAGTATGACTCTTTTAAAAGAAGCATTAAATGTTTCTCATGTAGGGCGTACGGACACACTAGTAGGTCGTTTCCTATGAGAAATTCCTGGAAGGAAGCGAGTACAGCATACATATACTCCAGTAGTGACTCAGATGATTTAGAAGAGACACACGCAGCAATCATACAACGGTATGATGATCAGACTAATAAGGCAGATAAGGGCATAACTGACAGTATTAGTAATGAATGTATAGAAACAATTCATGAAGCTAATGCCGTTAGCATACAGAATGGCAAACTAAAAGTACATCAAGCTTAGGTAAATGGTGAACCCACTACTTGCATTCGTGATTCTGGAGCTTCGATTGTTGGAGTAGATCGAAAGCTCATAAAAGAAGAAGATTATTCAGGCGAAACTGTAGAGTGCAGAACATTCGGTGGCACAATAGAGAGATACAAGATTGTCACGATTACAATTATGTCACCATATTACGAAGGCACAATAAATGCAGCGGTATTACCAAATCCATGTGCCGGATTACTGATTGGTAACATACCAGATGCGAAACAGTTAATGCATGATGAAGCAAAGCAATGGGAAATTGAGCATATGAGAGCTAACGCAATTACAAGAGCTCAAGACAAAAGGGATAAAGACAGTGACAAATTAGAAAATAATATCAGACTAGTGACTGATTTACCAGAAGATCAGAAACAGGATCCAACTCTAAAATCTTGTTTTAAAAAGCTGAGTGAACCAATAAAACAAGGTAAAAGAGGTAATTTGAAATTTTTCCTAGACAATAATATTTTATCGAGACGATATGATAGAGGTACATCACGTTATTTTCAGACAGTACTTCGATCGAAATATCGTACTGAGGCATTAAAATTAGCACATGATTCTCCATTCGCTGGTCATATGGGGATTGCTAAAACCACTAATAGATTGCTAACGCAGTTCTATCGGCCTGGATATAACAAAGACATTACCACACATGTACGTTCATGTACATTATGTCAGATGACCACACAAAAAGGCAAACATCCCAAAGCACATGTTCAGAAAACTGATTTGGCATCACGACCATTTCAGAAAATAGCTATAGATATTGTGGATCCGCTAAATACAACTACTGATCGAGGCAATAGATTCATATTAACTATGATTGATCTTGGTACTCGTTGGTCAGAGGCTATTCCTTTAAAATGTATCACGAGTAGATCCATTCTAGATTCATTGTTGATAATTTTTAGAGGAATAGGATTCCCTAGCTGCATATTATCAGATAGAGGTAGTCAGTTTATATCAACGGCTACTCAAGAGGCAATAAAGATACTTGGGATTCCACAGGTGTTTAGTTCAAATGGTGTGAATGAGAACTACAACGGAGTTCTTAAACGAACTCTGGCGAAAGTTGCTGCGGAAAGGCCCAAAGATTGGGATATTTTATTACCAGCGGTACTATTTGCATACCGAGAGGTACCACAATTTAGTACAGGGTTTTCTCCATTCGAGTTGGTATATGGAGCAAATCCACGAGGTCCATTATTAATATATAATGACTTACTCACAAATAAAACATATGATCATCCGAAAAGAGATGCATATGAAATGGTGACACAATTAAGAGACAAAATTATCACAGCTTGTCAGATTGCAAAATCTGCACTGGATAAAGCTGGAGAAAGATACAGACAGTATGGTAATAGGAACGCCAAGACAATAGTCTTGAAAGAAGAAGAAGAAGAGGTGTGGTTATTGTTACCTGATCCTCGAGATTGTCTTGTTACTTCATGGCAAGGTCCATTTAAGGTAATTAAGAAAATTAGCGATGTAGATTATAGTATTGATGTGAATGGCAAACATAAGATTTTTCATATTAATATGTTGAAGCCATATATTCCACGTGAGGATAACTCAGGTCAAGTGACACAACAAATTCCTCATAGGATAGCAACAGCTTGTTGGGTAATTAATGAGCAACAAGAGGATGCTATAGAACAACAGATTCCAACACCTATAGTTAATAGCGACAGTAATTGGCAAGCGATACAGATAAGTAAAGATTTATCAGTACAAGATAGAGAAAAGCTTATTACTGCGATAAAGGAATATAGTTCAATTTTTTCAGATAAACCGGGGCAGACATCACTGATTAAACATAACATAACTTTATTATCAAATGTCCCAGTTAAAGTGAAACCATATCCTATTCCAATACATTATTTGGAAAAAGTTACTGCAGAAATTTCAGATCTGGATAAGACTGGAAATATAAAAAATCAATTTCAAATTACTGTTCACCGGTTGTAATTGTTAAGAAAAAAGATGGGTCATTACGTTTATGCGTTGATTATAGGAAAGTTAATGAATTAACTTTACTAGATGCAGAACCTATGCCAAATATTGATGAGTTAATTGAAACCACGGCAAACTCGAAACTATTTTCGAAAATTGACCTTACAAAAGGATATTGGCAAATTCCGATGGAAGAAGATTCAAAGCATATTACAGCTTTTAGTACACCTTTTGGGTTTATATGAATGGGAATATCTTCCATTTGGGTTACAAAATGCACCAAGTACATTCATGAGAATGATGAGAAGATTACTTCATGGAATTACCAACGTAGCATCGTATATGGATGATATTTGTATTCATACTTGTGATATTGACACACATGTAAAAATTCTAAAACAAGTTTTCCAGAGAATACAAGAACATGGGTTGAAAGCTAAACCAAGTAAAATTGAGATAGGGTTTACTGAAATGCAATTTCTTTGTCATAGAATCTCTAACGGATTTAGGAAAACAGATCCATTAGTTGTGACAAAGATTCTTAATATCAAACCTCCAACATCCAAAAAGGAGCTTAGGAGTGTATTAGGGTTGATTAATTATTATCAAAAGTTTATCCCTAATTTTGCACATATGACAGCAACATTCTCGGAACTCTTAAAGAAAGGTCAACCAACAAAGATAGTTTGGACAGAGGATCACGAGAAGTTGTTACAACAAATAAAAACTCTATTTAGTACATATCCTATTTTGAAATTACCTGATATTTCAAAAGACTTTGTGTTACAAACGGATGCTAGTTTACATGCTATTTCAGCTGTATTACTTCACTTACATGAAGGGAAACTACATCCTATTCTTTACTTCAGTAAGAAGCTATCTGAAACTCAGAGAAACTATGCCGTTACTGAATTAGAGGCTCTAGCTGTAATTGAAAGCATTGAGAAGTTCTCTAGGTACTTACTAGGTAAGAAATTTCTTGTTCTTTCGGATAACAAACCTTTGCAAATTTTCAAATCGGGTCTTCCGAAGAATTCTAGAATACATAGATGGTCATTACTATTACAGGGCTATGAATTTGACATTTGTCATATTCCTGGAAAAGATAATAATCTCGCTGACATTCTGAGTCGATTATAGAATAGTATATTTTCCTGTTGGTTAGTTATAGTTGAATTGTTGAATTATAGTTATAGTTCTTGTGTATATAAATTGAATTCATAGTTCATAATGATAGATATAGTGAGATGATACTTGTATATAAAGCCTTATTAGGAGGTCAAGATAACAATAGCCAACATGATAATATAGGTTGTTAGATTAAATATTGTAAATAGAGTGAAGGTACATTTTATCTGATGTGTTCAAAACAGAGCCACGGCAAGGACGAAATTTAGTAACGGACACAAGTACATGCTGTTGGAAAATCAGAAGACAGTCAGAGGGGAACTTTAAGTATCAATTGTGATTGTGAATGTTATAGATGTTGAAATTGTTTATTAATTAGAGTTACATAAGAGTAATTAACGTTTATTTTAGTTAATTATGAATTTTGGGGTCCACATTGACAAGATGATATGTTTAATGTTATACTATATGTTGATAGATCAGTATAACAGGAGCTAAATAAGAAGATATAATCGAACGATAGTTCAAATCCCAAAGGAAATATCTTAAGGTGGAGTCACAGACAAGCACCCTGCCCATTAAATAAATGATAAAGTATATCATGACAATACAACAACAAGTAACGACTACGACTAACATGGTGACTGAGAAATCTGCATTATTACCCTCGTCCGAAACTCATGGTAATACCTAGAGTTAGGACGCACTTGTCATTAGGACAAGGTAGGGACTAATATGGTTATTAGTTGAGCTGAATCCATAGGATCAGCCACACGACGTCCGACGTAAGGTTCGGATAGGTGGGCGTGCCCGTTATGTTGCATTTATAATTTTTTTTTTTTTGAGGGTTAATGATGTGGTAAATTCTAGAACTATATGGTTGTGGGTAACAGAAAAGTATGGTTACAGTTGTAAGTATCATGTATGATAAGTATCAAAGGAAACATGACTTCGCATTTTTTTTCTGGGAGGGGGCATTATGCCACATAGTGGTCACGCTCACACGCACCACCTAATAGAAATTAGGAGATTCCCAGTCTAACATTAGAATGACTTGACCAACGGGAACTAAGACTGACGTAGGCATCGTTAGGACAGCAACGGAAGGTCACTTCGGAAAACGACATGAAGTCAGCGGTGTGTTTACTTTGAGCTCCATGTTTAAAAAGGACTTGATCGTCTAGGCGAGGCATCTTTACTAGAAGCGGAGATCGCCTGTTTATACAGCATTCGTATCATGCGGACCGGAACATAAAGCATAGACGACGAGGTTTTTGTAACGATTTGCGATAGTCCTTGAGAGACTGAGCAATTCCAGACAAGATATAAACAGCTTGGTTTGTATTGACATGTAACGTCCCGTCCCCGTGTCAGGGGCCCGCTACATTTTACAACAGTGTTATATATTGATGTTCTGAAAAAGGAGATGTAATCCGAAATAAAAGGATTTATCTCGAATTGAAACAGTGTCTTCAAGGTGAGCGACTTTGTTACATATTGTTCTCTAGTTTGAGATCTAACGCTTTGGCGGTTGTAATGACTTTGAGACAACACACAAGCACACACGTGCGGTAACACACGCATCTACACACACATGTTTGACTTCCATTCTTTCTATTGTTTTGCGATGACTAGTTGGTTACCATGAATGACGAATATCATGATCTCCTTACACATCTATACGGTTTTCTACCTCCGACTTTGACAGCATTTTCTGACTGTCAGGATAAGTGAGTCCCTATCCTGTTCGCGTGCTATTATCAGCTCGTACTGGTGGATTGTGTGTGTGTGTATGTGCGCGCACGCGCGTGCGTGTGCATCATGTAGATAAATATGGCTGGGGATTCTCATCTAGTCAGAGTAAGACCGTTGTTGAAAATAAGGGAACCTATTGATCTGCAGCCTCAAGTGTGAAGATGGATGCGTCTTTGAAGTGGCTATCGGTTACTGTTGTCACCAGAGTAAGCATAATGTCCGATTTCCAGTGTGTATTGTATGCAGTTCAAGATGACAGACGTCCCATGAGTCAGGATCAAGAAGATAATATTGAGTATCACTTCTCTGTTACAAAGATGCACCTTGATGTAATAATGTTCGGGAAGTGTGAGGCAGCAAGCAAAGAATATGTTAGCTTCAAGAGCTCCAATAGTTGCAACTCTGACAATGGGCAAGGTAGATATTCTGAAGACTATCTATAAACTACTGCACCATACAGATACAATAACAGATGAAACAACATATTTAGCGATGCTTGAGTTTGGATTTCAGCGCAATTGCAGCAAGGGTGCCCGTTTCAAGGAACGAATAAGCCCTGCTTACAATCAGTGTGTTACCGGAACTATCACAATCGAATGACATTTGTTGAAGTAACGAATTCTAGCTGCTTATAATCAGTGTGTTACTGGAACAATCAACATCTGATGACTTTTGTTGAAGACGATGGAGGATCTATAGGTTTGGATATATGAAGTCGACTCTTAGAACTCAGAACCGGTGGATAATCGAGTCCATGAAATTGGTGCTATTCTGGTGCTATGTCCGTCATCTGCTGGTAGGAGATATGTAGTTTAGCTCTTTAGCATGTTTTTTTAATATTGCATATCCCTTGCAGGACGGTGCAGTCAACACCAGCATTTTTCAGCTGCTATTGATGTACTAGGGAAATATTACGTTCAGTAGTTTGCCATTGCTTCATGAACGACCGGCTCCCATACCAACACGTTATAACACAACGCGACACGGTCTGCTGCACAAATCGGTCGCGGCAGCGTTTCAAACGCTTGGTAAGCGGCTCACGAACAGCGTTCGCAAGCCTTTGGCCACGGAGACCGGCCTTTAGCATGTGCATATGCAATATTATTTTAGTTTACAACAGAAGAAATATTTTCTGGACACCTTGTATAATTACACTGTACGAGCGTCGCCTCTTCTTTCATTGTTCAATATTTTCAAAATCAATGTTCACCAGTTGCCTCTTATCCCTTGCGGGTTCATATAGCAAACATTATCGCGTGGGTTAATGGAAATTGTGTAGTTCACGTTCTGTCCCAGCGCGCTCAAATAACAAAGAAATTATCTTCCCATTTCATTCCATCCACAATGGTCTCGTGACATGCGGGTGGTTAGGCTGACTCCGACTCAAGGACAACAGAAAAGAATGACTCTATGTCAAGAGACTATTACGGTGAATTATGAATATGTAAATAAATTTTGGTGTGAATAACAAAAGCGACAATGCCCTAGATAGAACGAATGAAATAGAAGAAAGTATTCATTACTATATTTATTTTCTCCTCCTGGTGTTTACGTATGCCTTTCTTTGAATGAAGTACAAAAATATGGAAACTATTTCAACTGGAATTTAGCTTCCTTTTTGTCATCATTTAATTGACTTAAACGTAATTCGATATGGTTGAAGTTTAATTTATATTCTAATACACTATATATGACGTCTCTGTAAGTTACTTTTAATGTACTAAAATTGAGTTATTGCCGTGCTTCTACGTTAAAATAGTTAACCTCAAATGTAGACACATGAAAGAAACAAAAACTAACATTTAGACCACTCCTTTTCAGCTAAACAGTACGTATTACACAACTGAACTATTACATGAAACTATACCACATGTAAGTGAAGTAGTAGGAGCATCCTATATAATGGCAAATTTAAACATGGAATGGGCAAAAACAGCTTTGAAAGAGGAAGAAATCTCATGAAATTGACAGAATTACAGAAACAAAAATGTTCTAACAGGATTGTGCAGCAATGCAAATATTAAACTATTAGAAGTGCTAATTACCGCTAGAAGAGGTAATAGTCCCACAGTCATGGAGAGAATCTATATTAATATCGGTCCCAGAGTAAACAAAAGACTTGGCAGAACCAAAAGGCTATCGATCTATCTGTCTATTTAGTAGAATATGAAAACTAAAGGAACGCAATATTAATAACAATTTAATGTTAGACGTGGAAGAAAAACACATCTTCACTCCACAGCAATCAGAATTCAAACAGTACAAGTAGACTAAATATTAAATAATTTAGATAGGCCAGGAAATAAAGAAATTATTTCAAAAGAAACAAGTACACATTAGCAGCCTGTTTAGATTTAGAGGGGGGAAATGCATTCGAAAAGTATGAAAGAATGGAATGAAACTATTAGTGATGTTCATTTGAAACCCGTTCCAATGGCTTTATTACAAAAGCAAGAAAGAAACATTAACAGGTGTGGTAGAATTAAACAAAGCATTCATTTTGAAGGAATTATGCATCATGTGTTGGTCAGAAGAAGTCGCCGTAGGCTTTCAGGTAAGCATCCGATTGCTTAGGTAGACGGCGAATGCCGTCGGTAAAAAATGATTGTGGTTGTTCACTGAACCAAGTGTTTACCGCGTTCATTACGTCTGCATCTGTGTGAAATCGTTGCCCCTTGAGAGCTTTTTTTAGAGGTCCGAACAAATGAAAATCATATGGTGACAAATCAGGACCATAGGCTGGATGTTGCAGAATATCCCACTTCTTCCTTACTGACGCTTCCTGCACAATCTTTGCAACATGCGGACGAGCATTATCGTGCAACAATATCACACCGCGAGAAAGCATGCCGGGTCGTTTATTCTTGATGGCTTTTTGCAGCTGGTCTAGTGTTTGCAAGTAGTGGGTAGAGTTGATGTTGACTCCAGATTCTTTAAAGTCGGCCAACAATAGCCATTCATGGTCAAGAAATGCGCTCAGCATAACCTTACCAGCGGAAACCTGTAACTTGAATTTTTTGGCTTTTGGTGATCCATCATGCTTCCATTGCATGCTCTCTCTTTTGCTGCTCGGTTCAAAGTGATGACACCATGATTCATCGCCTGCCACTATGCGGAAGAGAAATGCATCAACCTCCACTCTGTAACGCAGCAAGTGGTTCAAACACCATCCCATGCGTTCTTCTTTTTGGTGGTCGGTCAGCATCCGTAGTACCCACTGTGAACACACCTTCCGATATTGCAGTTTCTTAAGAACGACCTTTCGAATTGTCCCGATTAACACATCAAATTCTTTCGCTAGCGAACGTATGCTTCGAACGCGGTTCATTTGTACTGCTGCATATATTTTGGCGATGGTTGTTTTTTTTTTTCTGTTGCAACAATATGCGCTTGACCCGGTCGTGGAAGATCTGTAGAGAACTGACGTCCTTTACGAAACATTCGTACCGTCTGTCACTGTTGTATTCGACACACATTTGTTACCGCACGCTGCCTGCATTCTTCGATGAATGTCCACTGGTCGACATCCTTCAAATGAAAGAAACTGAATAACCAAAATCTTTGAGCTTCTTTGGACGGATTTTGGAACAACCCGGCCATTTTCTCAACGGTCATAAACAGAACCTATGCATCATGGAACGATAAGCACGTGCTCTTTTATTCATTGGTCAGTACTTATCACATGACTATGACATGATCATGTTCAACGTACGCAATTGCGGGCTGTGCGGCACGAACGGATTTCAAATGAACGCCCCTTGTATAAGTTCGAAAAATACAGGTGTGTGGGAAAATGTACAGAACTGAAAGGACAAAATTACATGGACAAATCAATAATAACATGGTGCTGGAGCAAGGAGAAGTTCTCTCACCAACACTTTTCATGGCAGATATACATGACATTACAGGAATCTGTCCCTGACAAAGTACACACTCCATCTATGCAGACTACTCAGACATGTGAACCTCTGAAGGATACATTTATACAGCTAACAAAAGAGTGCAGCAAACCCTGTTAGTGCTGCAGATCGTCTAAACCATGCACAGTGAAGATCAATGGGGAGGGAATAACAGGCATGGCTTCTCCCTCTCAAATAAATTCAGCAAACTTCGCTATTGTTGAATGAAACAACACTGTATTGGGAAGAAAGCCGAAAATGCCTTGGTGTTGCCTTAAATGGTCGCCAAACATGGATAATTCATGTTGAGACAAATCAAACAAGAGCAAGGCAACCAATAACAATCAAGAAACATTTTACTGGTACGATATGGGGAGCAGATGAAAAAGTTATCAACAACCTATATATTGCAAGGGTGAGGCCGGTCCTTGAATACAGCATTGCAGCATGGGCAAGAGAAGCTAAGCCACACCTTAACAAAATAATCAATTCTAACATACTTTATATATATATATTTGGTCACATGAAACGTCATTATGGTTTGGAGAGAACAATAATGGTGGGGTATATGCCCAGGAAGAGAGGAAGAGGAAGGCCAAAGAGAAGATGAGTGCAGGATGTGGCAGATGATCTCCAGATGGGTGTGTCGGATGCGGGACACCTGGCTTATGACCGAGAGGTTTTTCGGATGGTTGTTATGGGAGCGAAGTTCTGCAAAAAGCATTGGGGGGGGGGGGGGAGAATGTCAAGGGTCACTAAAATGATGGATTAATAGAACCTGCATAGAAGCTGCGGTTGACTATATTTTCATGCTTCTAACTTCTGAAAAAATGTATGTTCTTCACTTATTATTATTTTCTAAGGACTCACATTAGAAGCTTTTCATGTCAAGCAGTACTGAGAAACCATTACTGCACATGAAACCATAACGTCCTGTCTTTAATGCTGATCTACGCCTGTTGGGATATTTTAAGAGAAATGCATATTGCAAACAGAAATCTGCATTAACCAGAAGTCTTATTAGCCCAAGTAGAATTAAGTTTTCTACCAAAGCATCTTTCTCTGTCAGTTATTAAGCTTAATACAGTGGTTCTCAACCGGTGGGGAATTCCCCCCCCCCTTCCATGGGGGTATTTTGGGGTTTCCAGTGGGGAGGTGAAGATTATTTCAAGAGCGCGTTAATACAAGAACCGACTACTTGATATTGTTTTTCCCTTCATACTTTACGGTTCTGTACGTATCACCCTTCTGAAATTCATTTTATAACGTAAGTAGATCTGCAAATCACGTTATATGTAGATGTCTAGACATGTTTTAGTATGTGCTATTAAATTTAGCTTCAATTATTACGTATACTATGTAGGGGCAGGGGGAATTTTTAGGGAGGAAATACGAAAGGGGGGAATGACGTTCTAAAAATATGGTGAAAGGGGGAATGACGTCCTAAAAATATGGTGAAAGGGGGGGGGGGGCATGGACCACAAAAGGTTGAGAACCACTGGTTTAATAGTTATGCCCTCCCAAAAGACTGCACACGCTACTATAGTCTGTCCAGAAATTAATGCCTTCATTCACGATCAATTATTTTGAAAAATGTCTATTGCATCGTTATGAAATTTTTCCTGTCGTCTTATATTTACCCCCACCCAAGGAATATGTATTTGATAGGTCCAAAAGCAACTTAAATCATGGATAGCGGCGACATTTCTTCGATGTTTTGGTGAAAATCTAGAGATTTCTCGCTAATAAACTTGTTTTACAGTTATGCCCCGTTCCACTACGCGAGGCTCTTGTCATAATTCCAATCCCATATCCCACGAGAAAATTAACTATTCAACGCTAATGTTTCCGTGTGAAGACGTAATACATTTAATAATGTGCACTTCACCTCTGACCCGTAAATTATATATCGCATATAAACAAACTTTGAAATCTGCTGTACAATATCCAGAACAAACAAGTTTTTTTTTTTTTTTTTTTTTTTTTTTGGGGGGGGGGGGGGGGGGGTGGCCATAATGATACGGTTATATGCTAAATCTCATCATTTTCCCTCAGTTGGTTACTGAGATATGGAATTTTATATTGGGGTAGGCAAAAGTAAACAGACTATAGTTCAGAAATGTGAGGAACTTCCGGTTACGACGACGGCTGTCGTGATTAGTGGAGTAGCACTGTTTACCAACATGTTGTCTGTAATGTAGTATCCTGATTTTGTTTTTCTAACATGTCCTCTGTAATTTAGCTTTCTGGTTTTGTTTTTCCTAATATTCCCTACATAATTTAGCTTGCAATTTTTGTTTTTCAAGTTTGTAATTGATTCAATGTGGGTGGTCGTTGGAGCGTAATGAATGGCTGTTGTGTGGTGATCATTGTTTCGGTTCTCGTGGGTGTGCGGAAGACGTTAAACTTAGAAACAGGCAAAAATCTCCAGGCCTGGTGGAAAATTGGAGCCACTAAGAAAATACGTACACGTGTATTGATTGGCACTGGATGAAAACAAATGTGAAAATGTTGTTCCACAACAGATATAGGGTGTATATTTAATGACTGGGTTGTTGTTGTTTTTTTGTTTTTTTTATATTTCCTTTCCATGTTTTGTATTCTTCCCCTGTGGAGTTCATGCAACATAAAAGGTAAATACAAAACTTGGAACGGCTACATTTTTAAAATCCACACAGCCATTACAAATACACCCTGTACTACCGCTGAGGTGTAAATTGTTAGACATACGCATATTCTAGGGCCAGACTTAATGAGTTTCGGTGTTCAGTATCCTGCCGCATAGTTTGTTTATTTGTTTTTTCCTTTCCAGGAAATAATTAAAATTGCCCGGTCTTCATTGTATAAAGCTAAGTCTACCTCTATGCAGCATTGGTCGAAAACATTGTTCTATCACTATAAAGACATAACCTGGACAAGCAAGAGCACAAACACCTATTCTACTGTGCCCCGGGAGGATATAATTAAAACGAGGACATAATATTTAGCAAAATAAGCTTAAAGCAGCTGGCACACAATACACCAATTCGTTCATTCAATCAATAGCATGTCGTTTGCAGAATCTCGCTCCTGTAACAACCTTCCGGAAAACTTCTCGGTCATAAGCCAGGTGCCCCACGTCCGATACATCCATCTGGAGATCATCTGCCACATCGTGAACCTATCTTCTCGTTGGCCTTCCTCTTCCTCTCCTTCCGGGAAAATACTCCTCCATTATTGTTCTCTCCAAACTTTCGTGACGTTTCAAGAGGCCAATTTATTTCAACTTTCTTTGTTTTATCTTTGTGGTATATTTTTTCACAACCCGTAACAGCGCTGTGAATATTTCTCCGTACAACAGTGGAGTATTAACACCGCAACCAGGGTATTTGTTCCGCTTCGGAAAATCCAACATTTTACAACAACAAACTCATGGTCCACGGGAATGGAAAAACTTACAATCGGAAATAGATGAGATAAAAACAGCAACAACCGGTCTCATGGTCTCATTTGCATAACCACAACTCATTGCCACGTGGGACATGGAATTGTCTGTGTCTGCGGAAAATGGGAGCTTCTTCGCTCTCTAAGAATATGTTAGTAAAGCCTAAAGAGAATTGAAGGACCAGAAACCAGCAGCAGTTTATTTGGAAACTCCACCAAATTTGAAGACCTGACATCTGTGGTGGACATGTGTGTGAAGTCATTTCATTGAAATGAGGTAAACAATGCTATATTTTATATTAGTTAAGTTTAGTCTGTGAGCCTTTTTCCCAGGAGAAGAGTTGGTAAGTCAAAACATGTTGTAAACGTGGTTAGTTCTTAAGAAATTAATTTAGTGAAACTAAATAATATATTCAGTTATCATAGTCATAGATAAACTGTACATTAAGAAAACCTAGTGAGTTTCCTTTTCTTCTACTAAACAACTTAATTAATGGTAAGCATTAGACTGAAGTTGTACATTTTATTCTTAAGTAGTTCAACTCAATCAGTAGTGATTTAGGAGTGGTGAGTAACTTAAGATTAAAGAAAACTAGTTTACATGTGTCAATACTGATAGAGAAAGTAGTGTAATGTCTAATAGTCAAGTATTTTAATCACATGAGCACATTAGTCAAGTAGATTTTTTTTTATGAGCACATGGACAAAATAATAGTTTTCTGGTATTTCATGAACACATGAGAACCAAATAGATTCCTATAGGGATCAGAATTGTGTGTGTTGGGTTAAAGCACCCATGTGGTGAGTCAAATGTATTTTCAATGTTGTAAACATGTGGAATTAATATTTGTGCCACATAATAATACTTATTCAACCGGCATGCTATAATGGTTAAAATTCAAAATGCCTGAATGTAGATTGAGTATATCACATAAATCTATGAGAGCATGTGGGTATCCATGTGTATTTTCATTATTGCTACACATGAGGAAGTATCCTTTGAGAATCTCCTAATTAAGTCTAATGATCACATAAATCTATGTCATAGCCGAGAGCATGTCTGTGGGGATTCATGTGTGATTTCATTATTGTTAAACAAATGTGAGTGTATCATTTGAAAAGAACACATCAGTAGAAATGACTAAATATCATCCAGGAAAATATTATAATTTCTAATGAAGGATGGTAGAATTATGAGATTTCATTGTAATGGCAGAGTGGTTGAATCTGTGAATGTATTCTGTGCAAGGCTCATACATATGTTTGATTGTCATCCATACAGATATGAATGTGTCTGAAGACTGAGTGAAATGATCATCCATACATATGAATATTATATCTGAGAATGGGTGAATGTTGAGAAGGGTATAAGCTAACAATCAATCTCATGGTACAAGGCAACTGTTATGTGTAATGTCCTGTCTATCAGCAGAGAATATGTTCGGCATAACCCAAAACACTAATTAATTATTTAGTGCACTCCGACGCATGACAACACTTATGGGACCTTCATCTGGTTTTGTGCCCTAAGCACGACACATTCCATATTATTACAGTACGCATACTACAAGTATCTGGTTTTGTATCTTAAGCAAAACCCTATTGTATTATTGATCACTCATGTTACAACATATTGGTTAGTGCCCTGATGAATATGATGATGATGATGATGATGATGATGATGATGATGATGATGATGATGATGATGATGATGATGATGATGATGATGATGATGATGATGATGATGATGATGATGATGATGATGATGATGATGATGATGATGATGATGATGATGATGATGATGATGATGATGATGATGATGATGATGATGATGATGATGATGATGATGATGATGATGATGATGATGATGATGATGATGATGATGATGATGATGATGATGATGATGATGATGATGATGATGATGATGATGATGATGATGATGATGATGATGATGATGATGATGATGATGATTGAAGTACAATCTGAGTATAGACACGGTGAACAGGAGGGAATATACTCGCTTTGAAACTTTTGACTTGAAAATAATTCACCTGAATACTATACCAAAATGGATACCATGATGTACTTCTACTGTCTATAAACAAACACTTATTACAATGGGGAATGATTTTTAAAGCCCATAATGAATGAGACACTTTTTCTTGAATAGAAGAAGATGAAGAGAATTAACTAGGTACAGAATAGGATGGGAAACATAGTTGTCAATTCCAAATCAATCAAGGTATTACTTAACCTGCATACCCTGAGGACAGGCATATGTGAAGATGAAAGTGCACATCTGCTTGTCTAAACCTGGAACACCTGATAGGGGAAGATTGGATGTAGAACAGTCAATTATGTTGTGGATAACTATTTTAGAGTACTAAGTCTCTTTACCCTCCACTGTTTATTTTCCTAGGATCACAATTCTTTTATGTAATTTCTATGTGATTTTCTTGAAAAATATAGAGCATTTCAGTTCTGATGTTCATATTGATGGCATCTTTAGATTTATGATTGATGCTGAAATTTCAGGTAGTGGACATGCTCAGATAGATCCAGACCTGACTTTGTGAATGTAGTAGTAGCAGCTTGACTGAATGCAGTGACCACTTTACTGAGTGAGGCAGCTGAGATAGTGAGGCCAAATACTATTCCACAGCAACTTCCTGCAAATTTTCTCCACCCTTCCAGGACAGGTATCACATATCCTTTAGTCTAGGTAAATTGGTGAGAAAATCAGTGAGCCATTATAAATCTAACCTGGAAACAAATAAAGAACACCCATGAACATAGTATACACTGACTGAATGCTACCAAGATCCAAGAACTGGATGGGAGACCAACCAGGGTGTACCCAGTTTGCTTCCACAGATTATAAATAAGCCAGTAGAAGAGGCCCAATAATTCTAATTAAGAACGGATACAACACTGAGGACAATGTATGATACAGTTGCACAGCCAGGAGATAGATAATTAGACAGAGATGATAAATATGTAATTAATCTTGTAATTGTACTGCATTGATTGTTGTATTTTATGACATGTATAATCAATAGCTCCATTTATATATATATATATATATATATATATATATATATATATATATATATATATATATATATATATATAATGATTAAAATTACGGGTTATTTTCTCTTTTGAGAGTTCTCTTGTCATATTAAAATTGTTGTAAGTAATCACCCTAGATTAATTATTTATTTGGTAGAGGAGAGGCAAGGAACCACCCTAAGAACATTTGGGATACTCAGTAAAAATTTCCTTCTTTTCCTGGAGGTATTCCTTGGTTCTCCAAAACTCTATTTAATGGTCTCAAATCATTGAGCCAGTAACAGCTAAATTAATTATAACGGGCCGGATCACATTGAGAAAGAGGAACCGAGGATACTTTATCTCTTTGGGGTTGAGCCATCAACTATACATCCGACAATCGTATTTAGTAGCTTCATTGTTGTTAGGGTTTCTAGGCAAGTTTTGCAGAAGGTAGTTTGCCGTTGCTTTCCTTCTGGGCAAGGTTTCATTATTATGAAATGGCAACTTCTGTGACATATCGTGTTGAAAGGTGTCATCCCTAGCCTGGTCATCCTCCCCGTGAACAACAACTATGGAGTTGCATAATCCAGCTCCTACCATTAGGCACCATAGGTCTCAGCTGCTCCAGCGGAACAGGCCTGGACCATATCATAAATACAAACATACGCCGTGTCGTTATGGTTTGTCTACTTTTTACTTCAAAGGAAACCTCATGTAACGTCAACTCTCTAAAAGCGTAACATTCATTCATTGTATCGTACTGCATCTGTTATTATAGCCCATACCATCATGATCATCATCGTAATGATCGAGTTTCGTGTTATCTGCTGTGAGTAAACATGTATCTTCACAGCTGCCATTCTTTAGGTGTATGTATCAACTCGTGTGACAATATCTCACAGCGCCATGATGCAATACTGTCCAGTATTTTCTCTCTCTATTTATCTCTTTTACATTCACATTCAAACTAAGAAGTATAAACGGACTGACCCAAACGGCTATCGACCCGGCAATGTTAACGGACTACGAGATAGATCAGCGATTCAAAAAATAGGCACAATGAACGTCTGTGGTTTCAATAGTAAAGAAGAAGAGCTTATAGAAACAATGGAGAAGAGGAATATTGGTCTGATGGGAATAGCGGACACCAGAACAAAAGGGAAAGGATGCAAGGAGCTCCACCGCAGTTACACGTTTGTTTACTCTGGAGTAGAACAGCAAGAAAGGGCAAGACACGGTGTGGGAATAGTCATCGAACCACAGCTAGCAAGAGCAATACTAGAAATAAAATATATATCAGAAAGAATCATAACAGTGAGAATAAAAGAACAAACAATCACAACATATGTACAGATATACGCACCATGTAATGCAAACAATAATGAGCAAGAATGTGAGGACTTCTACGAAGACATACATGATGTGCTAAATAAAATAGATAAGCAGGACAACATCATAGTTATGGGAGACTTCAATGCAAGACTAGGACATAACAGAGGGGGCATAGAAAAACACCTGGGAGCATTTGGAGATCAGCAAAATGAAAGGAATGATAACGGAAGTAGACTGATAGAGCTTTGCAGCCAACACGATCTCTATATAACAAACACATTCTATAAACATAAAGATTCGCAAGTATACACCTGGTATAAATGGAACAATCTAGATACTAAAAGCCAAATTGATTTTATATTAACAAGAAATAACAGAAAGAGAAATATATTAGATGCAAGAGCAGTGCCCAATTTCAGTATAAACACAGATCATAAAGCAGTCGTTGCCACAATAAGAACCATTAGAAGAAGAAAACAAAAAGCAGGAAAATACATGCCATGCGAATCAGTAAACTTAAAAAACCTTAAAGACGAGGCAGTAAGGGAAAATTATGAGAAAGAACTAACTGAACTCTTTGTAAAATTACCTACGGAAAGAAAAACAGTGGAAGAAGAATGGGAGACGTTCAAATCAAGCGTTTTAAATACTGCAAAAATAACATGCGGAACCACGAAAAAATGCAAAACACGGATAAAGAAAATAACAAGTTGGTGGAACGCAGAAGTAAAGAAAGCGGTAAAAGAAAAAAAGGAAAAATATAAAAAGTGGTTGAAGAGCAAACAGGAATGTGATCTCATAGAATACAGAATATCGAGAAGACATGTGAGTAGAATAGTAAAGAGGGAAAAACAGAAAGACTGGGAAGAGTATGGAGAAACCCTAAATAAAAACTACAAGGAGGCAACCAGAAACTTCTACAAAAAGATAAGTGCAATGCGAACCAGAGGAGTACCCTTTGACCCAACTGAAATAATTAACAGCGAAAATGGAGAACCAATAAGTGAACAAAAACACATCCTAATAAGATGGAAGCAGTATTTCGAACAACTTCTCAACATCCCATCAGATGTCACAGGAATTCAAGAGACCTACACAGATGTCACCGAGGAACTAGAACCAGACATACTAAAAGAAGAAATTATAGAAGCCATCAGATTAGCCCCATTGAACAAATCACCAGGACAGGATGAAATACCAAATGAACTAATTAAAGCAGCAAGGGAAGTAGGAACAGCTTGGCTACATAGACTATTCAACCATGTTTGGGTAGAACAACAGACACCACGAGACTGGGGAAACGCCATAATTATCCCAATTTGGAAAAACAAAGGCAGCAAAAGAGATTGCACACAATACAGAGGCATTTCACTGTTGAGTCATACTGGGAAAATATTTTGCAAAATTCTTGAAAAAAGATTACGAACTACTTTAGAACCCCAGCTAAGCGAAACGCAGCTTGGATTTAGGAAAAACAAAGGATGCACAGACGCCATTTTTGCTCTTAGACAACTTATAGAAAAATCAATTGAATTCAATGAAACACTCTACTTAGCCTTTGTTGACCAAGAAAAGGCATTTGATAGGGTAGATAGAAACAAGCTGTGGGAAATCCTTAAACAATATGGAGTGAGTACACATCTAACAAACCTATGTAGAAGTTTATACGACAACAGTGAATGCATAGTGAGAGCAACTGGAGGACACTCAGAACCCTTCACCATAAGATCTGGAGTACGACAAGGTTGTGTCCTGTCCCCTCTCTTGTTCATAACATATATAGACAACATATGTAAAGAAACCAGCCAAGCAGAGACAGCAAGAATACCGCATGACGAGAACACAGAAGAAGAACCATCTGCAAATCTAACCATTAGAGAACTCCTGTTTGCGGACGACCAAGCACTAATAGCAAAATCAGAAGCTGAATTACAAGACCACATGAATAGTCTAAACGAAATGTGTAGGGAACATAACATGAAAATTAGCACAAGCAAAACAGAGGTAATGACTATAACTAAAGAAGAACAAACAGCAACAATTCACCTAAACGAACATCCCTTGAAACAAGTAAAGAGCTTCAAGTACCTAGGAAGTATAATATCATCAAATGGCAGATCAGAAGACGAGATCGAAAATAGGTGCAATAAGGCAAATCAACTCATTGGACAAATGGCACCAATACTAAAGAACAAACATGTATCAATAACTACTAAGAAAGCACTTTACAACACAATCTTCCTACCAACTCTGTGCTACCAATGCCAAACCTGGACAATGACAGAAAAAGAGAAAAGAAAAATCACAACAACAGAAATGAGGTTCCTGAGAAGAATACTCAACGTATCAAGAAGAGATAAGATCAGAAATGAAGAAATCAGGACTAAAGTGGCGGTTAAAGCTGCTCTAGATTTTATTAGAAAGCAGCAAGTCAAATGGTTTGGCCATGCAAGTAGGCTACCAGTCAACAGCATGCCACAACAGGCAATGGCGTACAGACCAGATGGAAACAGAGGAAGAGGCCGACCACGTAAACGCTGGACGGAGGGAATAACAGAATCCATGGGAATGTCGATATACGAAGCCCATAACCGGGCACTCTCACGAAGTTTATACTTCACCTCGACACCGCAAGGTACAAGAGGAACATGATGAGATGAGATGAGACATTCACTCCTTCCAGCTGCCGCAGTGTTCTCAAGTGGATCTCTTCTCATGAAAGCCCCAAAGGATTAGTTTCTTTCCTATGTGTTCTTACCAGTTGCAGTAGCGTGTTCTAGTGTTTCTCTTTCAATGATGTCGCCAAATAATGGGCTTCCTTTTTATGTCTGTAAGAGGTTTTGCTACCGGTTACCATGGTGTTCTAGTTTTTCTCTTCTTGTGATGTCTCCAAAGAATGGATTTTCTCATATGCTTGTAGCGAGCCGCGATAGCTTAGTGCTAGACGCACGCCTGACAGGCTGGTGGTCATGCTGTCGAATCGGGATGGATTTTAAACATTGACCTGAGCTTTCTGGTCAACACAGTCTAAATACGGTACCAAGAAATGTCTGAGAAGTAGAGTGATACTGACAATATCTTCCATTGAGTGCCGATTTGTCATAAAATATGAGTCTAGCACCAAATGCCGAATTCCTTAAGACCTATAAAAGGGCCATTTACTTACCTTTGTCTGTAAACCATTTCCTTACCTTTTGCTGAAGTGTGTTCTTGCGTTTTTTCTTCACGTGAAGTGCCGAAAGAATAGTCTTCCTTCCTATGTCTGTCTGAGATTTCCGTACCAACTGCCGCAGTGTGTTTCAATGTTGCTCTTCTTTTGATGTGGCTAAAGGTAGCTTGCGTTCTTTATCTGTGACAGTCTTTCTGAGGTTTGTGATCTCAACTATAGCATTTATAATACGCAGTTTCCAGAACACCGAGGAATGACATCTGCTATGAAACATTAACACTTGCGTCGGTTGGCACTACACAAGATTATAGTGACAATTTTGACGAACGTTACTATTTTTAATATGCGTCTACTGTAGCCGGTAAGTGAGAATTAACTATGAAAAAGGTTGAGACAAAGAGGCACACAGTCAGGGAGAAAAAAGGTCGAATGACAGGGCGGTATATAGATAGACAGGCAAGTAGGTAGGTAGGTAGGTAGGTAGGCAGGTTGGTAGGTAGGTAGGTAGGTAGGTAGGTAGGTAGGTAGGTAGGCAGGTAGGTAGGTAGGTAGGTAGGACAAGAGAGAAGCAGTAACGTCTAGAAAAGGAACTTGGCAGTCCACTTAATTATACCATTATGTTGAAGGTGTGAAGATTTAAGGTCTGTGAAGACCTACTACTAAGATCAACTGGTAGTATCTACTGAATGATTAGTTGTACCTATGTCTTCACTAAACTGGACATTCCTGAAATGTATAGTTTCTCCTTTGTTGTCGAGGGCAATCATGTTTTCATCTGCCAGTCATAGAGTGCGTTCGCAGACATCTTTTAGTGCTTTGTGAGATGTCAGAAGTAACTGTAAACGAAATTGTAGAAACTTCACATTTACAGACAGAGGCTATTATTGTAAACGCACGGTTCTCGTTATTCTAAATTTCTCTACATACCAATGAATATCAACAAAGGAATGTAAATGCTACGCCACAGGCATGTCGGGTACAATATTTCTCAATGGTTTAAGATATTCTCAAATATGACGGGGTGATCCATAACACTGGAGAAATAAACCATGTGGAGAACGTAGATGAACCACCACCTCGTACGCCTGATCTAGATATCAAGGGCGTGAAATTCTTGAACGAGCTGAACTTGTTTAGCACGAGAGCAATAGTTTTGATCTCTGCAATCTAATAGTCTTGTTAAACTTTTTTTAGATATCAAAATGTTTACCGTCGCATCTCTTGATAATCACTTGATTTACGTATTCATGTAGTATATTTCAAACAGAAAGAATTAATACATCCCACAATTTGTGTGCACGTCTTGAGAAAGGGGCAACTGAGTACGTCGTAACAATGGAAAAGTTAAAGGAGAAGAAAGGAAAGGGGAAACCGAGAGAGATTCTGCTGGACAATGTGGCATCATTGCTTGAAGGAACATCCGAATCAAAAATTAATAGCAGTAAACTAAACAAATCGGTGGACAGATATGATCTCCAACGCATGGAATATAAGAAGTAAAATAAATCAGGACAGATAGAGGAAAAACTGTGTTGTTTTGTAGACTACAAGTCTACAACAAATGTTGTATTTGCTGAAAATAAAATATAAATTTCCATTGTCATAAACCTACATGCAGAATGCAAATTTATTCAGATCCCAAATCAATTGGAAAGCCCTTATACATAGAAACATTGTGCTACCATATAAATGTATAATAACCTAGGTAGATCAAAAGAAGTGTGCTGTTGCGATCTGTACTATCCTATTTTATGAGCATTTTGAGAAACATATAGACTTACGAAATATCACAGTCGTGGGATTAATCATCTACAATATAATATTTGCAGTTGATTCAGTAAGGATTGCAACCAATAAAAATTATTTTCAGCGTTTAGTAAATGTTGTTTTTCTTAGTTTTTCTACGAGCAGTATGAATACCCATTAAAACAAAAGTCGCTTAAAAGTCGACAGGGTCGACTTCATTGCACCGGGGTTTTATCCCATATGGCTCTGTCTCTTTCCGCAGCGCGGAAAGCGTCGCACAAAGTACGAACTCCCTAGGTACAGCGACGACCCTCATGAGTCTCCCAAAAACTGCACTCGTGAACCGAAGGATGCGGCCCGGAATCTAAACCACAACCTTCGGAGCCCGAGTTAGACGGCTTGACCACTTCGCCACGGAGATACCCATTAGACTGGGTCGAGCTGGTAGCCTGGTCAATCGTCTATAAGCCCCGCAAAGGTGGGGATCCGAACACATGACCACGGGGCGGGCATGCAGACAAGCTAGCCATTATGTTACCTTAATTATCCCGAGGTAAAGTATTTCATAATAACTCATTTGCTTCAAAACTGATTATCCTTCCTCCCCACCCCACCCCCACCCCACTTCCCCTCCTGCTAGCCCTTTCTGTGCGTGTATGTTAAACGAACTATGTATATACATTTAGACGATTGTCTTAACAGAGGCTTCATTTTAGAATAGGTCTTTGAAGTAGTACATGAATCTCGACTTCTTTTATACTCCTACTTTAGAATTTTTATGAACGCTTGTGTCATATTTGACATAACTGCAAACTGGGAGCCCAACATGCTGCAGCCGCTGCTTTTTTTCTCTCTATTCCATATCATTTAATTTCCTGGCTGCTACCCCTTCTCATCGTCCGTGTTCCTGTTGTCAGTTTTTTAGTTTATATATCCATTATTTCATGTTTACCGACCTGTAGCCGATCATGCCTGCTGACAGACGGACTATGTCATCTCTCCACCACACCGTCTCCGACATAATATCAGGTTGTGCATCATAGTGATAGGTCGTGTGCTTGTGTTTCTGTCGTTGTTTATCTGTGTTGTCATTGACAAAGATTCTTAGAATCGAAACGTCTGTGTGTCTATTGTATGCGTTCGTGTGTTTTTTATCTTATTTTATTATTCATTTTTATTATATTTATTGAGTGCTTCTGATTTCGGATTTTTCACCTGTATTTCGCGACACGTGGATCTCCTTGTAAGGTATGTGCAACGTTTGTTAATGTTTAGTTCGTTTTTTTCTCGCAGGAATTTAAAATACCTATTTGTTTCCATTTCATATTGTTATATCCTGCTGCAGCCGCTGCTTTTTTTCTCTCTATTCCATATCATTTAATTTCCTGGCTGCTACCCCTTCTCATCGTCCGTGTTCCTGTTGTCAGTTTTTTAGTTTATATATCCATTATTTCATGTTTACCGACCTGTAGCCGATCATGCCTGCTGACAGACGGACTATGTCATCTCTCCACCACACCGTCTCCGACATAATATCAGGTTGTGCATCATAGTGATAGGTCGTGTGCTTGTGTTTCTGTCGTTGTTTATCTGTGTTGTCATTGACAAAGATTCTTAGAATCGAAACGTCTGTGTGTCTATTGTATGCGTTCGTGTGTTTTTTATCTTATTTTATTATTCATTTTTATTATATTTATTGAGTGCTTCTGATTTCGGATTTTTCACCTGTATTTCGCGACACGTGGATCTCCTTGTAAGGTATGTGCAACGTTTGTTAATGTTTAGTTCGTTTTTTTCTCGCAGGAATTTAAAATACCTATTTGTTTCCATTTCATATTGACATAACTGTTGTGCGGTTGAACCGATGTATATTTTAGCTATGTAGATCGACGAAAATCTTAAACTACGATATAGGAATCTGTCTACAGCTGGTGCCATTTCCACGTATACAATTCCCAGTGGTTATCCTAATACATAGAGGCCAGGGACAGATAGAGTGTGCAGAAGTAAGAAATGTGAGTGGCGCTGTGAGGCGAGACGTGTAATTTGAGCGCAAGACTGCACTGCCCCATTAGTCTTCCCACCCTTTTAGTGGTTTATGTGCATGTCTCATGAAATGATCACGTACTGTCGCCTGCTGTCTTTGTGATAATGTACACTTTATTTCAATCATAGAGCGTCGAAATATAAAAGTTATCTCACGGCTCGTAACTGTCGTAATGGTAGTAAGTGCCAGACAGACAAATATTAAGGCATGGCGTTGTGAAGTGCGGTGACTAGCACCGTTCCTCGCTGTCTCTGCTTCTCATTGCCTTTTATTTCTAGAATAGTATGCAATAAAAGAGGTTTCCACCACAACTGGTGACTGGTCCCTAGACCGGTGCTCTAGTTTGTGCACGATCAGTCGCCATGTATCAGTGTAGATCAACCGCTGGGAGCCCAGTGCTCTAATTTGTGCACGATCAGTCTCCATGTCTCAGTGTAGATCAACCGCTGGGAGCCCAGTGCTCTAATTTGTGCACGATCAGTCTCCATGTCTCAGTGTAGATCAACCGTTAGGATCTCGATTTTCTAGTTTGTGCACGATCAGTCTCCATGTCTCAGTATAGATCAACCGCTAGGAGTCAGGTGCTCTAATTTGTTCATGATCAGTCTCCATGTCTCAGTGTAGATCAACCGCTGGGAGCCCGGTGCTCTAATTTGTGCACGATCAGTCTCCATGTCTCAGTGTAGATCAACCGTTAGGATCTCGATTTTCTAGTTTGTGCACGATCAGTCTCCATGTCTCAGTATAGATCAACCGCTAGGAGTCAGGTGCTCTAATTTGTTCATGATCAGTCTCCATGTCTCAGTGTAGATCAACGACTAGGAGCCATGTGCTCTAGGTTGTGTACGATCAGTGTCGATGTCTCAGTGTAGATCAACCGCTTGGCGCCCGGTGGTCATTTGTCTTTTTATAAAGTCTTAAAAGTCGAGAGGATCCACATTTTTGCCCCTGGTTTTTATCCTGTTTGGCTCGGTCTCTTTCAGCAGGTCGGCCTGCCGAAAGCATCGCACAAAGCATGAACTCTGTAGCTCCGGCGACAACCCCCAGGTGTCTCCGAGAAAATGCACTCGTGAGTCGAAAGATTCAGCCTGGAATCGAACCCACAACCTTCAGAGCGCGAGGCAAACGGCTTGACCACTTCACCACGGAGACTCCCAATTAACCGCTATGAGCCCGGTGGTCATACTTTCATACCCATCGAGTCGGATTTGATTTGTTTTTGTTTTTTTACGAGCTGGGCTTCCAGATCCACCCAGCCTAAAAAGGGTACTTGGAAATGTCCCAGGAAGTAAAGGCACCCGACGTGATATTGACCACATCACCCATTGAGAGCCGATTGATCTATAAAATACTGGGCCAGCACCATGTACCCAGTAAGCTCATGGCGTGTAAAATCATTCTTCACTTACTTTATAAATATCACTTGTTATTATCTTCGGTTGTGGCATGGTTATTTGGGCTCGGCGTGACTAAATTTTCTAAAGTGAACAGAATTTTCCGAATCTGGGACGGCTTGATGCCGCAACAGAAACAGTTAAGCTTCAGTTTGTTATAGCTGCAACTTGAGAACATTCCTATAATCTTCATCGAGCACACACATGGCAGGAAATAATATATCACCGGTGGAGTCTATCCAAGAGAAGCTACACCACGTGTCTTTCTATTTGAAAACGGCACTTAACCTGTGACCTTTTTGAGATGCTGTATACGACACGCGCAATAGAAAATATAGAAACGCAGTTGGCAATCTAAATAAACTGTTTTGCAGAACACAAATACTGCGAAGATTATAATTCTGAGTTCAATAATATTTCTTATTTTACATAAATGGTGTATTTATTATAACGGAATGGGCATTAGAAAGATGTAATGTCTTCATCTTCGCTCCTCCTTCTATAAAATTCGTCACACCTCAAAGGTCAGTGTCCGAAATCGGCATCAAGATTATGTAAAGTTTACATCTTCTAGCCTGCTCTATGGCAAAGGAGTTACAGATTCCATCTAAGGTAATTGACACCATATACCTGTGGGTAGGTTGTCTTTCCTGGCAATTCTGCCATGCCAGCAGCTCGTTGCGATTTCCAACTGGTATGGGATTCTATCTGGAGCAATTTGTACCCGGAATCCTCCTATTTTTCGCCCTTATCCGAAAGGGCTAAGTATCTTATCTCACTCCCCAACAGATAATGTGGTGGTGTAGTATAATTATATAATGTGATTCTTGGGGTGGAGGGTGGAAACCGTGTAACCCTGTTCTGGAGACAAGACGTGTACTTTATGAACCGGCAATCTCTCAGTCATTTCTCCCAACCAATAGCATGATAGTTCAGAATACGTTATCACCGCTAATGTTAATAGTCCAATCGTTCTAGAAATACAGCACCAACACTACTAGTATGATAGTTCTCCTAGCAATACATATGTCATATATACAAAAACAATAATAATTCAACATTACAATCATTCATCATATAGCAATCTTACCTCCTCATTGTTTAGAAACCGTAACCTTAAGGTCAAATTGATTGTATACATAAACATTCTTAGACAGGGGTAGAGAGACGAGAAATTGTAAGTGAAACTTTCAGACATTAAACATAATATTATTGCCTTATTAATTACCTCAATATACACAGTATAATGGCCTAAGGTGACATTTTGGAAGATGAAAAACATACTGCCCAATAAAATGCTGTCAATTGCAACGAGAAAATGAGTGTGGAGGCGCTACATAGAATCTGTACTCTTGTATAGATATGAAGCGTGGACAATAAGCAAACAAGCTGAAAAACATCTGATGGCTGTGGAAATGTTGTTTCTGCGGAAAATGCAAAGGATGTGGAAATGTGGTTTCTGAGGAAAACGCAAAGGATACCATGGACAGACAGAAAAACCAATGACCAAGTCCTACAAGAAATAAATGAAAATCGTAAACTGATTAGAAATTAGACGTAGATAGTCAACTTTTGTGGGGCATGTTATGAAAAGAAATAAATTGGAGAACTTGGTGACAACTGGCAAGATCGTGGGGAAAAGAACAATGAGAAGACAGAGAAATAAATACCTAGATGTCTTGGCCACGTGGTATGGTTGAGATAAGAACACTGAGCTGATTCACAACTCTGGTGACCGAGTGAGATGACGAATTATGACCGCCCATGCTCATCGGCATGGCACATGATGGATGGATGGAATCTCTATTTTAAAATAACAACGCTGTGGATCAGAAGAGACGTAAAATAGCATTCATCATCATCAAGTGCCGTGGCGGCTGGCGTAGGTGTTCATGGCTCTCCACAGATCTCGGTCTTTGGTGTTCCGGATCAACTCGGCTGATGATATTCCACTATGACACCGTCTCAATCCGTCCAGCATCATTTCTCTTGGTCTGCCTCTGCCTCTCTTCCCCTCGATCTTTCCAGTTGCCACGATGTTCTCCAATGCCTCTCTTCTCATCACATGACCAAAAAAAAGCTGTTTGTCTTTTTCTAATTATTGTATATAGTGTTCTAGTTTCATTAGCCTCTTTCAGGCAATCGTTGTTAATTACTCTCGCAGTCCAAGGAATTCATCAGGAGCAAATAACTCAACACCAGCAAATGTAGGAACATGCAAATGTGAATCATGGAAAATGTCACAATCAATAAAGAAAACATTGAGGATTTAAAACTTAAATGTTATATAAGCAATCTTATAATACCATGGATCAACAAGAAGAAAATTACAGACAGCCTATAAGAACTGAAAATCGAAGATATCTGGTTCATAAAAAGCACCATACTCGGAAACTGAAATAATTTGGCCACGGTGACCGTCATAGTGTCTTTGAAAGGACATCAATGTAAGGCATGGCTGCTGGAAGAAGAAACAACCGTCGGCCAGCACGAACGTGGACACAGAAAATGAAATACATCCTGCACAGGCACATGTGTCAGGGACGTGAACTGAAGAAATATCGAACTCAGGCCAGAACACTCATCCGACAGTGAACATGACTTTATCATCGTATCCTCCTAGCGATAACACCAACGCGCCTGCTAGATCAGAAGAATATCAGCTTTAACTTCCTAAGACATAATGAGTTTAGGCGGCGACCTACGAGGGCGAGTCAATAAGTAAGTCACACAGTTCTGTGGGATGGCAGGTAAATATAGTTGGTGTTTTCTACAGGTGTGATTAGGTGACAGCTACATCGAAATTTATATTCCCGTTCGTCAGGTGGCGTTAGATATCTCAAGCGCATGCGCACGCGCAGAGCTTAAACAAAATGGCGACTGTACTTACGGAGTATACAGCCAAAGAGCAACGTGCTGGTGTGCGTTTTTGTTTTTATGGGCAAAAGGACTGCCTGCAAAGGACATTTATAAGGAAATGCTTCCTGTTTATGCTGACAAATGTTTGTCCCGTGAAGCGGTGGACAGCTGGGTAGAAAAATTTTCTCAAGGACGCTCTAAAATTGTTGATGAAATCCGATCTGGTCGTCCTGTTGAGATTGCAACAGAAGCATCTTTGCAGCGGATGGAGGAGATAATTAGAGGTGACAGGTGAGTAACGATAGTCTCTATAGCATCTGCAATAGGGTGCTCACACGGTTCAGCATACAGCATAGTGCATGATCGGTTGAAATTTAAGAAAGTGTGCTCAAGTTGGGTACCCAGACAATTGAAGGAGGAACACCAAATGAACCGATTTGGCCTGTCCTTGCATCATCTCTGTCGATACGAAGATGAAGAAGAAGAATGCTGAACAGGATTGTTACTGGGGACAAATCACGGGTGCATCACTACCAGCCCGAATCAAACAGTGCTTCAATGCAATGGAAACATCCTTCTTCGCCTTGTGTCCAACAATTCAAGGTTACGCCATCAGCAGGGAAGGTTATGCTGCCAGTGTTCTGGGATTGTCAAGGAGTGCTTTTAACCAATTTCAAGAAGAAAGGTGATAATGAGAATTTTGAATCGTACTAGTTAGTTAGTTGACAGATCATCCTCGTTGCACATCGGACCATTCAGTCCATAAGTGCTCGGATCCCCTCCTCAGCAAATCCCGCAGCGTGTAGCGGCTAACGACGCCAGTTCTGTGTTGGTTTATCAATCTTCTTTGGCTTCCTGCGTAGTGTTCTTGTTTGGCCACCCCTCTTTTAATTTGCTGCTCTCGCAGTCTGGCCATTGTTGTAGATTCACAGTCATCACTTGGTTCTTGCAAAAGTCTCACTTCTCGTAGAGCATTCAGAATGTCAGCCTGGTCCATGGCGCGTCCGCCCTCAACAGTAGCCTCACCTGCGAGCTTGTCAGCCCGCTCATTTCCTTGTACTCCCGCATGCCCTGGCACGAAGATGAAACTAATCTTTGCCAGCCGAGACCGCTTCAGAGGCAGCAACCATTCTCTTCGGATCGACCCCTCCTCTATCCTCTTGATCATGTTCATTGAGTCGCTAAGGAAACAAGCCCTAGTGAATGTCTGTGTCTCGAGCCATGTTATTGCTTTACTTACTGCCATGACTTCCATGGTCAGGCTACTTGTGGTTTCAGTGAAAGCACCAGAGTCCTCCTTCACAATTCTCCCTCCGGCCCGAGCTGTAAAGGCCCATGAGCTTCTCACATGTCGGATGACCGACCCATCTGTGTAGATGACCGCGTCACTGTCTAGCGAATTCTCGAAAATCAACGCTTGTACTTCAGCCTCAACAGCAGCCGGATTTTCTTGTCTGCATTTTCTATCTAGTTGGATGCAAACTGAAAAGGATGTGCAGAAGTCTGTTGGCACTTGCACCCACTCCTCGCCAGGTTCTAAGTCCTCAAGTGAACACACCTGTTGAAGAATGTCCTCGGCTTGACCCATCCACGACCGTCCTCTTTTTAACCTGCTGCCCTTCACCTTCCTAATTTCACTATGCAGTGGATGCTGTGTGTTTGCGTTAATTCTGAGGTAGGCGCGTGCCCTGCAAACTTGCATTCTCTCTTCAATGGTTGGAAAATCAAGAAGGTAGCGCATCGCCCTGCATGCTGTATCTCTTGTACATCCAAGAATAATGCGCATAGCTTCATTCTGTATCCTTTCCATCCTTTCTATCTGCTTATGGCTGACAGTCAGGATTGCCATTGCATACTCCAAAACAGACATGACCAGCCCCTCGTACAGAAGACATAGATGGCGCTGCTCACAGTTTGCTGCCGCCATCACCCGCATCGCTGCCAAACCCCGCTTGGCCTTTGTTATCACCTGGTCTATGTGCACATTATAAGCAAGGCTTCGATCAAACCGTATCCCCAGGTAATTCATTGCCTGCGTTCTTTCCACCATCTCTGAACACAGCATTACAGTTGGTGTTGGATTGTTGACAATATGATTATTCAACGAGAACCAAGTCACTGTTGCCTTTGTTGGGTTGACCATTGCCCCAGCTTCATCACACCAAGTACTTATGCGATTGAGTTCGGTTTGTAGCTCCACAGCAACCTCCTCTCTATCCTTACCCTGACGATACACTAAAACATCATCGGCATATGACAATGTCCTGCCAGGTCCAGTGATCTGCTCACTGGTGATTCTCACTGTGTAGGCGTTGAACAGTACCGGAGATAATGGTGATCCCTGTGGTAGGCCAGGATATATTGTTGTTGGTTCCGAAGTCCAACTGCCACATCTAAAAACTACTTTCCGTTGGAAGAGAGCTGCAGCGATCCAACTAAGGAGGAATGGACTTACGTTTAGTTCAAGAAGCTGAAACATTAAAAAATCCAGTGGTACTCTGTTGTATGCGTCCTCAAGATCAATCGCTGCAGCAACGGTTTCAGTGCCTGAGTGGAAACCTTCATAGACATCATGGGCAAAGACTGCTGCATTGGTCCAGGTTTCTCTTTTTGGACGGTACCCACCCAGGGTATGTGGGAAAACACCTTGCCTCTCTAGTTGGCTTGATATTTTCCTGGCAATTACCTTCTCCAGCAGCTTGCCTATTGTATTCTGCATGGTTATAATTCGATATCCCTGAATTTTCTTGTGGTCTTTGTCAGGCTTCGGCAAGGGAATCAGATAGCTGTGTAACCATTCCTCCTTGATGCTAGCACTCCCTATACTGTTGTTGTACATGTCTGCTAGTTTCTCTAGCTCATTGTCGGTACACCTATTTATGTCGTCGTATCTTATGCCATCAGGACCTGGAGCACTGTTTTTTGATCGTCGAAGCACAGCCTTGATTTCTTGCACTGTCACTGTGTCTTCATCCGAAGTGTTCTGGGCCTTGCATCTGTCTGAGGTGACCTCCTTGGCCAGATTCCGGCCTCCCATGTCTGTCTGGTTGCTCTGCTCAAGGTAGCGTTCAAAGAGGGCTTTGCCCTTGTCCTCGTCAGTCCTCTGCCAGATGAGGTCAGCACCTTGGAAGTCAGAAATGCTCTTATTCTTGACTACACCACTCATGCTTTTATGTAGTCGCCCGAACAATTTCAGTGACTTGTCTGTGCTTACTCTTTGACACACCTCTGCCCATTTTTCGCTTTTAACCACCGTGACCAGTTTTTTGAAATAGCTTACTTTTGTGTGCATCTCTCTTTCTAAGTGCAAGCAGGGACTAGGATGACCAGCTCTGTTCTTCTTGGCATTTTGCCATCTCCTTACAGCACTACGCTTATCCACCCAAGCCTTCTCCACCTCGAAACTCCACCACGGTGGCTGCTCCCAGCTTTTTTTCCTTTTCTTCCTGCCCTGAAACGTTCTGCGCTTGTCACGTCTTATTTTACTCACCACATCTTGCCCTGTACTGTCATACTGGAACGTCTTTACCTTTAGCTTGTGCTGCCTGGTTCTGCCTTTCTCCACCAATATGCTGCATGGGTGGTGGTCGCTGCCATGGTGTCCTAGGACACCCCATCTACACACTGTAGTGAGTGAAGGTGAAACTAGCGCCAGATCAATAGCACTGTCCTCATCGCCTGGACGGCTTGCTGTCCTGGTGACACAGCCACTGTTGATACAAACCAGGTCGATGGTTTCCAGTGCAGTCTCGAGCTCCTCCCCTTGTGTATTGGAGGAAGTGTTTCCCCATGATCTGCCTTTAGCGTTGAAGTCACCACAGAAAATAACATTTCTCTCGTGGCCTAATATGCCACTTAAGCACTGCCACTTCTGGGCGTCCACACTCGCATTGCGGGCATAAACATTAACCAACACGAATGGTGTACTGGAATGAACTCTCAACGCCTGTATTTGTATATCGTCACTGTTCCAACTGGACATGTCTAGCTCTGACGCCACCATGCTGTCGCGAACGAGAATCGCCGTTCCCAGATGTCGTCTGTTATAGAAACATTTGAAGCCGGCAATTCGGAGTAGCTGATCGCCCAGTCTCGTCTCCTGGAGTGCTACAATGTCGTTCCTGTAAACTAGGGTTTCTAAAATAGAGCCCCGTTGTTTTACACTGGCACAGTTCCAATATAGAATACGGATGTTCCTGAGTCCTAGACGGTGACACTTGAGTCTAAAACGTCTCAAGCCACCGCGCTTACCTGGCTTCTTTTTCCCTGCGCGGCTACCACGCCGCTTCGGTATGTTGACTGCTGATCGTTCGGAAAACACACGTTGTTCCGCCATGTTGAAAAAACGTAAACACTGACTTTTGATTGAGAACCACACACGCTGCTGAAAATTCACTCAAGGATGGCTTCGCTCGATGCACGAACTCCGTAGCACCCGCGCAGATCTTGAGTAGAAACTCCTGGTTTTACATCCTGGCACACCAATTACACGCAAGAAATGAATAAATCCATCCCTTACGCGAAAAAGTTAACGAACACAAAACAACACGACCGTCCGTCGCCATCTTGAAACCGGAAGTCGTACTGTGAAGTTCTATCGATGCTTCCTGATGCAATTCGAAGAAAACGTTCAGGACTGCTGACTAAAGGAGTGTTGCTTCTTAATGACAATGCCAGACCACATACGGTTCGATTAACTCAGGAGAAAATTAACCAACTAAGGTGGGAAGTTCTGGAACATCCACCTTACAGCCCCGACTTAGCCCCTAGCGATTTCCACCTTTCTGGTCCACTGAAAACCCACCTTGGCGGGAGACATTTCGTGAATGACGTCAAAGTTGAATCTGAAGTGAAAACGTGGTTTAGAAACCAGAGCACGCAGTTCTATGCAGCCGGTTTGTGAGGCCATATAAAACGATGGAATACGTGCATCAATGTTGGTGGAAATTATGTTGAGAAATAAAGGGACAACGTATGTATAAAAATAAACAACTTGATATGTGACGTAGTCAAAATCACGTCTTTAGCTGAACATTTCCTTGGTACCCAATTCACCTTGGTCAGCATGTGCGCCTAAGTCGTATAATTAAAAAGATCCCACCTGATGGAGTCTGGAAAACATATCCACCGGACCGATAGTCTAGCTCAGTGGTTCTCAACATTTTTTTTTGGCCCGTCCACCCTTTCACCATATATTCAGAATGTCATCCCCCCCCCCTTTTCGTATTTCCTCCCAGTAAATCCCACCACCCCCCCCCCCGCCCCTACACAGTTTACCCAAAAATGGAAGCTAACTTTAATAACACATACTAGAACAAGTATAGACGACTGCATAAAACGTGATGTGCCGTTCTACTTACGTTATAAAACGAATTTCAGAAGGGCGAGAAGTACAGAACCGTAAAGTATGGAGGGAAAAACAATATCAAGTAATCAGTTCTTGGATTAACACGATCTTGAAATAATCTTAATCCCTTCCCCCTTGGAAACCCTAAAATTTCCCCCTGGGGTGGGGTGTGGCAGGGGGTTGTTCCCTACCGGTTGACAACCACTGGTCTAGCTTTTGTTCAGCATATACCCACTGCTCCACAGCGATTCAATAGGTAGGTAAGTTAGATAGGTTTCAAAGAATGTTGTATATCCTTTGCAGAACGTTGCGATAAACTGCAGGCTGATTTTCTAGGCAAATTACTTTTTGTAGTTAGCCATTCTCCGGTGGCAATTGCGTTGCGAACGCGATTCGTAATGCCGCTTACCCGTGTTCGAAACACAGCGGCGACCCATTTGACAGCAGACAGTGTCGCGCTGGTTTTAACGTGCTGGTATGGGAGCCGGTCGTTCAGAAAGGATTGGAAAACTACTGAACGTAAAAACTTGCCAAGACATCGACAACGCAGCAAAATACTGATGTTGACGGCAACGTCATGTAAAGGAAATGTAAACAACATAAAATAACACAAAGCAATGCAGCTTTACGGAACAGGATTACAACACATACAGGACATTGCGGCGACTAGTCTTCATCAACAAACAAATACATACACAAAATACAACATATAGTCAGATAGAAGACTCTCCGGTGACTACATTAAGGCATAAGGACGAGATGAGAAGAATAAAAAGATGAAAATGTGAAAGCAATGAAGAGAAAATGAAAACTTGAATAGCAACATTTTTTTTTTCATTTTCTCTTCATTGCTTTCATTTTTTCATCGTTTTATTCTTCTCATCCGGTCTTTATGCCTTAATGCGGTCACCGGAGGGTCTTCTCTGTGACTGTATGTTGTGTTTTGTGAATGTATTTGTTTATTGATGAAGGTTGGTCGCCGTAGCGTCCTGTATTAGCCATTGCATTTTGCGCAAGAAATCAACGTTTAGGTCCAAATTATTGCCGGTGTAGGGACTGAACGCTCTACCTCATCATCAGCGTAACGGAAGTTTAAGAGCGAGCGCTCTAACCTTTTAGACAACGTCGACGACAAGCAACTATGTCAGGAGGGGAACACAGTCAAAGGACCGCCACTGAGAAATAAATATACGCTACATACTCCAGAGAAGAATTATCTCCCCGTGTTTTCCCCGGAAATGTAAGTCGACAAAATACATTGTTCAATCATCTAAACACAAAACACACACTCACACTCTCTCACACACCCCACACACACACACACACACACACACACACACACACACATACACACACACACACACATACACACACCCCATCACCACCACAAGTCCTAAAGCACAAAACTGCTGTGAAAATAGATGGTGAGACATCAGATTGTTCTTCTTATTCTTCTGCATTCGTCCGGAAAGTTGTTTTATACGTAATTGCGTTGTGCCAGTTTACAGCAGAGCTGCGATACTTGCGCCTTTTGTCTGACACATCCGACTTCCGTGGGCATTTGTTGACCAGGTTAACCTTCCCGGGTATATCAGATTAGTTTGCCATCAAGCAAGGAGTCAGTCAGGACTGTCTACTGCCCCCCCCCCCCTATTTGTTTAACCTGTACACTAAAAATATAATGAGAAATATAAATATTGAGCACAACCCACTACTGGCAACGCTGATCGTATTCTGGTATGAACCTAAGGCCTATCCACGTCAATATGGAAGCACTAGACCCGAGTTTCGCTCTCGTTTGAGCTCGTCAGTAGTGCATATCCTTGACCGGACCCGGAAACAAACCCCGGATCACTGGCGTGTGAAGCGGGTGTGTAACCACTAGAAGCTACAGCCTACGATGGGTGACGTTGTAATATTCTGTTGTGATAATTTGGCCGTGTCTAGATGAAATAGTAGAGTAGCTATGACATATGCAAACAAAGAGCTTACCACACATACAAACACAAACAGACATACTTATATATCACAAAAACACACACAAGTGTTCATACACATATGATATATACGTTGTTGTAAATAATAATATAATTATCGTTACAAAAATTTCAGTTTTTTTTATACACTTGCATTCCATCACTTCCCACAGTCAAAATTTCTCATTGATTTGTTGTGTGTGCAAGGGTGTGCGCACGCACGACCACGCTTATTGTATATGTAATCACTACGACATAAGTAAATGACCTTTGACCACCCCTTGAAACGTACTTGTTACATGATAATAAAAGACCCTTTGTACCACATGTGGCTTAAAGGCCAGATTATGCTAGCCCTAGATTTGTATAGACCAATCAGCACACGATTGGTGATGTTGTCAAATTCATGACATCGCCTTTGCTTCCAAGAATATGTCCTGGTACCCATTATACGCTGGGACGGTCGGGCCAGCAGGGAAGCGTACAAGTCACCGCGCCACTTCGCTTCCGGTGACAGCAATTACTCGGTGATTATGCTCTAGTGCAGTGGTTCTCAACCGGTGGGGAATTCCCCCCACCCCTCCTGCCCAGGGGGAATTTTAGGGTTTCCAAGGGGGGGGGGGGAGGGGGGGGGGTTAAGATTATTTCAAGATCGCGTTAATACAAAAACCGATTACGTGATATTGTTTTTCCCTCCATGCTTTACGGTTCTGTACTTCTCGCCCTGCTGAAATTCGTTTTATAACGTAAATAGACCGGCAGATCACGTTTTATGTAGACGTCTAGACTTGTTCTAGTATGTGTTATTAAATTTAGCTTCCATTTTTACGTATACTGTGTAGGGACGGGGGCAGTGGATTTATAGGAAGGAAATAAGAAAAGGGGGGGGGGGGTGTGGTGATGACGTTGTGACCATATAAATGGTGAAGGGGTGCATGAGCCAAAAAAGAGATTGAGAACCACTGCTCTAATACAAAGCTGGACACTTAGAAAGATACGTCTCCATCTCTGTTATCTCTGGCCATCTCTTGTTTCACTTAGCCTTCAGCGGTCCAGATAAATGTAATCCCATAGCACAATGATTCGCAATCTGTGGGTCGTGAACCCCTTTTGTTTTGATAGGAAATTTCGCAAGGAAGATTTTCAACACATATTTCTTTCACTATATTTATAGTGCAATATGTTAATAGTCACCGAATTACAAGTTGTTGGTAAATTAAAGGATGTGACTGCATGAATTTTCACCCAGTTCTGGGAAAATATTACATGCCCAGCATGCTCATGTAAAGAAAGTATAAATAAAATGCATTAAAGGAAAAGAAAATTGGTTACACGAGAATGCAACGAAATTGCATTACATTCTGTTAAAAATACAAAAATATAATTATATAAATCATTGATTCCACGAGCAAATAATATCAGATTAAACACGGGATGTTTTACATCAATGCTTGATTTATTTTCTTTATCTTGATCTTTTCCATATACATGTTTATACTTTATTGTTGTTTAGTTTATCTTGCATTTGACTTCGTGTGTGGAACAGGAGAGCACTGTATAGAGTGCGAAGTATAGATCATGAATGTGCTTTATCAGAAACAAGTGGATTCATTGCTGGCTGTACTTATTGTTGTCTTCATAACCCATTATAATCGTATAATAGAATAATAATAAAGATGATAAAAGCTATCTCTGATAGTAGTAGTAATGGTGGTGGTGGTGGTGGTGGTGGTGGTGGTGGTGGTGGTGGTGGTGGTGGTGGTAGGAGGAGGAGGAGGAGGGGTTGAATTATGGTGTTAATTGTTTAGTTTTTTTGATGTTTCTCACTCCTTTCTTTCGCAGTTAGTTTGCATGTTTGTTACCTGGTGCTTCATTGGGCACGGATCCACTGCATGATTACTCCGATGAAGATCGACATTAAGTTAATGTGACTTTATTTAAACTCAGTCCTACTTCTGAAGTCGGAGTGGGTTCACCTGATGGCGAGGGACACTGTTAATAGGGAAAGCTAACCCACACGCAAAATTCAGTCCATCACTACTATAAATAGTGTGTATAGACTACGCTTGAGTTCAAAGCGAGCGAGCACCCCCCCCCCCCCCCCGTCCTCCCCCTTTACATATATTATGTGCACATATAAGACTAATTTTGCTTCTGTTAAATTATTTCACGAACTGAATTAGCCAATCTTGTCCATTGTTTTATATGAGTGCCAGTTAAAATCTATATATTCGCTCTAACCATATATTGTAACATTGATTTTCGCGTTCCCCAAATGTTGTCCGTTTCAATGATAGAGCTATAAAAAAAAAAAAAAGTAACAGCGACACGTTGAACTTCCGACACCGGTTTCTCTCAACCAATGAAAACCGTCCAAGTTTGCAGTCCTGCGATCTGTTTCGCGTTCTTAAGCGTCCACTTTCTTGCAGACGAAGCCGGAAGGTGGTTCTTTACAGCGTAGTCAAGTCATTTAAATTATATCTGTCTGGTTCAGGACTGAAGTTTTTAAAATGCTGCCAGTTGCAGCTGTTCTATTGTTGAGCCTTTCAGGATTGGCACTGTCTGAAAAAGCAAAGGGGCCAAAAGTTACTGACCAGGTACTATTTTATTATTAATAAATTAACCATCTGAAACTAGGTTTTTTTTAGTAAGAAATTCTTACTTTCTTTTCTTTCACATTTTCAATTCAGCAGTGTTTAGTTTTAGTTAAGTAGTGTACTAATAGTACGTAAGCTTTGCTTTAGTTTTACTTTTACTAGTTAGAAATGTGAAAATTAAGCACTGTTCCGGTTGTTTAAAACTTAAATATTCTTTACCTATTTCTGTTGTGCTGTGGCGAAGTGGTTACGGACGCAATTCGGAATCCTGCATGTTGCGTTCGATACACAGCTGCGAGAGAATATGATGGGTTTGGCTGTGACGTCCTGTAAAGGATATGTCATTAGTCGCAGTTCCAACATCACAGCAAAGGGTCGTCTATGCTCAGTTCCCGTGCCAGTGAATATCACATAAAATGTTCCTCACTGGCCCTTGTGGAAAAGACAGGAGTCTGGACAAACAACGGCCCGCTCAGGCACACTGTGAAAAATGCCACCACCAGAATGTCACCACAAAAGTCCTCTAAGAACAATACAGTTCACCCCTAATGGAATTGGCAGTCACTTTCCTAACCAGATGTTCACATTGCCATTCTGTTTCTAGATGTTTTTAGCCACCATGCCATTTTTCCTCCGAAATGTAGATCACGCAACAAAACAACCCCAAACAGATGCAAAGAAACACCTCACTGTACATAATGCCGTCACCAGAATGCCAACACAAAAGTCCTCCTCGAATACACAGTTCATCATCGATGGAAACGGCAGTCACTAGCAAAATGTAAAGGATATTTGGCTTATTCCTATTACTATGCCTGTCATTTCATTGGCCCATTTTCCATGATGAACAAAGAAGGAAATCCAGTGCAGCATTCAGCAAGAGGTGGAACACATGGCCCCGATAAAGAAGGAGAATGAAGAAATCTTGCAAGCACTTAGAATAGAGAAAGAGAGAACTGCCTATAAATGAAAGGGAGCTGGCTCAGGACAAGTCAGCAGAAGCCATGAGGCCGACCACAGAGAAGCCACAAGCTGAAACCAAACCAAAGACCAAACAGAAAACTCAAGCCAAGGCCAGCGATCCACCCACGATTTCCAAGAAACTCAAGGGGAAACCAGCATCCTACCAGACAGTTGAAGAAAGCCTAGAGGAGGAATCTGACACATCTGAATGTGACTGGAGCATGAAAGCGTACCTCGATGCAAACATGCGGTCCAAAGAACACCAAGAAGCTGAGGCAAAAAAGCAAGCTAAGTTTCTACTGCAGTTAACTGAGGACTGTGAACAGTATGAGGCAAAGAAAGCTAGCCAACAAATCAAATAAAGAGTCCTTATAAGGACTGCACCCAATCTTTTTTTTTTTAAACAGATGAGTCAGGAGCCATCACTGACAAACGGAAAAGCAATAAGAAACTGACACAAAGGAGAACCTGCCAGCCAATACCCCAGCTGACGTCACAGGCATAAAGCTGCAAAATCGAAAAGTCATCTAACACTGACACAGAAAACGAGAGAAACTAAACCAGCACTTTGAACCACCACAACTATAACCAACGCCACTGAGGCTGGTTGAATGAGGCAGAAAGTTTGTTTTTTTTCTCTACAGATGGGATCGGTACCTTATTCAACGGTACCTCAGTGATGCCTGTATGTCATTTCTAAGTGAAAATATTTGAGTGTCTTGATATTAAACAAAGAAACATTAGGAATCTGCTCACTGAGGTGGTTTGTTTTGTGTCGCAGTCAAAGTGAGAGCTTAAATTATAAAAATTTAGCTTTTTACCATTGTAACTTTTTTTGTTTTTAAACAAACATCATAGCAACTATATATCATTGCGATTGGAGTAGCGAAGCCTAACAAATTTACTGTTGTTTTCTTTAACTGACCGGCTCTGTGGCAGAGAGGTTTTAAGGACGCAGTTCGTAATCCCGCATACCTGCATTCAAAACACAGCTGTGAGCATTTTGGCAGCAGACCGCCTTACGTTGGTTTTTTATAAAATGGTTTGGGTGCCAGTCGTTCAGAAAGCAACGATAAACTACTGAACATAAACTTGCCAGGGAATCACAAACGGCCAACAAATGCTGGGGTTGACTACTACGCCCTGCAAAGGGTATGCAACAACTTTTTCTGTAACTGATTCAGTGCCAAACTAAATGTAGGTTTGGACCAAACAGGGCACACACCGAACGAACAAGTACTATATGTCAATTTCTGTTCACTGAGCATTGAAATTGTGGAAGACACCACGAAACAAAACACATAACACAATGACCCTAGTATGGCGATATCCTTCTGTCCAAATTATAGGTCACATGTAGTGATATATTATCCTTCGGCAGTGAATGAGTTAAAGAAAGCAACAGTACATATGTAGTTGTTCACATTTACCTTCTGCACCCCGCAACATTTGCTGTGTGAGTCTAAGCATCTGTGAGTTTTCTCTGAGTGTTATGATGTCAATTCTTGAATCATTTATAGAGTTGGACTTTAGAAAAAAGTGTAATGTACTTTTATAAATTCTAGAGTGCATTAATTAGTGGCTTGTTCAACAGATGGTACCTGTCTGTTACATTCTGTGGGGGGTGGAAATTACTACTTCCTGCAGCTTGTGCAGTTGGTACTATATTTTTGTGTTCTAATTCCTTCTCTCTACCCATTATCATAAGTAGTAGTTTACATTTGCATTAATTTATTATTGTATTTTTCTTTATTAGGTATTTTTTGACATAGAGATAGGAGGAAAACCAGCTGGAAGAATAATAATTGGCCTGTTTGGCAAGACTGTTCCAAAAACAGTAGAAAATTTCAAGGCCTTAGCTATAGGTGATCGTAAGGTAAGAAATATTACTTTAGATACAGATTTTTAGAATGTTCCTTTTTGTCTATTTGCTTATTTATTTTGCAAAGCAAATATAATTATGTGCCTTTGACACTATGTTGAATTATAATACACAAATTTAATAATCATTCAAGAAAAATTTAGTACTCCAGTTTATATTCCATTAAAGTTATAAGGAATATGCGTTAGGCATCATAATTTCAGTGAGGAATACAGTTGAGTGTATTATCCCATCCAGCTTAACCCTTCATTATCTTAAGTATTTTGGGTGAAAATTACAAATGGAATTATAGGTATCTGCAAAAGACTGTTGCAATCAGCCTTTGTTGTTAAAGTAAATTTGCCTTCACTTGTTTCAGGCAGCATTTTATTTGAATGAACTTTTAAAATAATACATCACATTTGAATTTGTTCAGTTGTGTTGAAGTTTAGTGTTTATTTTATTATTATAAAAATTGTTTGCAACTTAAAAATTTACAAAGAATAAGGCAGAAACCATTTCAAGTGATCACGTTATACAATCTGATTTTGTAGAAATACATTCATTGTTGCAACGTTTCACAAAATATTCTTTAAATATTATACTAACTGTCATATTGCCTCATTTTGAAATAAAATTTTTACTTCTTTTTCAAAGCTTACTTTTGGATGATTATTTATAGCTTATGTATCTGGTTTCTAGCAAGTTTTTGTTATCTTGGACATGTAATAACAGGTGATGGCAGAAGTGAAACAGAAATTAAAAATACAATAGGAATGGCAAAAATAGTTTTAAACAAGAAACCAGTATTAACATCTAGAGATTAACAACTCATTAAAAATAAGAATTGTCAAATGTTACATATTTTCAACACCATTGTATGGCTCGGAAGCCTGGACAATGAACAAGCAACTAGAATGTCGAATAGAGGCCCTGGAGATGTGGATATACAGAACATGTCATATTTCATGGAAAAAAGAACAATCAAATACATAGGTTCTAGAAAAACTAGTAATGAAAAGAAAGTTGATGAAAAAAATAAAAAAATGCAAGTGAAATATTTCAACCACTTTAAAGGACATAACACTTTTTTTATTTTAAAAACCCATACTGGTGGGTAAGGTTTAAGGCAAGTGAGCGAGAGGTCAACAATGATACAAGTAGGAAAAGAAATGGACAAACAACAGTCTGACAGAATGTACTATCTATATGAGAGACAGACAGTGTTTGAGATCCATTGCAACCATCCTTCATTGTGGAGATGATGCCTGATTTATTGATGATGTGGTTTCATAATGTGCATTTGTCATTATGCTCACTGGTGAAAAAAAATAATAATGGTATAATTAGCAGGTAATATGTTCACTTAAATGTGTTCATTAGTCATTGACTAATGAAGACTTGAAGTTACTAGTAGTTTTAGAATAGGTTTGTTAGTTGGACAATCTCTGGAAAACTTGAGCTCTAACGCTTGAATTTATTGCGGCATTGATATTCAGGTCATCTGAGCCTCTCAGAAGGACTTGCAACTACTGGGGTGAGGCTGTAGAGATTTCCTCCTGACCCAGTACCAGAGCCCATTTGCATGGGAACCATGTTACAAAGTTCTCCTTTCCCTCTCCAAGAGCAGAAACCAGCAGTGCATACAATACCAGTGCTTGGGCTTCACATCTGCAGAGAGCCGTGGCTATCCTTTGATTGTTTGCTAGACCATGAACCCAGTCTGGAGATAAGTCACACTGCGAAGAGTACTTCCTCTTGCCAAGTGCTGATCCTGGTCTTGCAACCTCTGCGCCCCAGTTTTAGAATTAAGGGGTGAAATGTCCCCAATCTCTTGTATCTATTTTATGAGACTGGGTCAGTCTTAGAGCTGCATTAGTGGGAAACAATTCAAAACTGCCATTACTTGGGATTGAATCTCAGTACTTTTAGTAGGACAGTGTAGGTCCGGGTCTTAAGATGTCTGCGGCCCAGTTTTAGAATTGTGGGTGAAATGTCCCAGATCTCTGGTATATATTTCATGAGATCCTTTGTAGTAGGCTTGTGTATTAATCACTGCAGTGCTACATCTGTGGTAGAAGTGTAATATTTGCATAAAGCAGTGTTGAAAAACTCATAAGGGTTTCATTCTGATGTTTCAGAATTAAATGATTACAATGCCTGATGTCCATTTCACTGTGTTTAAGAGTTATGATTTCATGAGCTAGATGTTGGAAAATGAAAAAGCATAGAATGCTTCAGTTCTGTATGCTAAATGTTAGGGAGAAATAGAAAAATTCTCAAGCAAATAATATGTGTTTGTAAATAATAAAAATAATGCTAGTAGATGGCAAATGTAGAATACAGATAGAGGTATATAACAGGAAGGATTATAACTATTTTGTAGAAATGTAACGAAATTAAAATACACTATTTTGGCATGAAACAGTAGTTCCCATAGTCCAGCATTGTATGTCAGATTGGCCTGTAGCTGTTTTGTGATTCAAGCGGGGCAACTATTAATTCTGTAAGCGCCCAGAAAGGCTAACCCGCTTAACAAACGCCTGCTGAAGTCATATGTGTCGGCCTACGGGCACAACACAAATATGTCTGAAAAAACACTCCGGATGGACGCATAATAATAATAAGAATATTCTGTAAGTACTTCATCCTTTCTATAATCTTTTGTTGTGTACGCTCAGAATTTGACAGGGGTTTTCATGTTTGCTTTTCTTTTTTCATCCTGCTCCCACGAAACTCCTCCAGGATGGAGATACTGTATTAGCATACAAAGGCAGCAAGTTTCATCGAGTCATTAAAGACTTCATGATTCAAGGTGGTGATTTTACAAAAGGAGATGGCACAGGAGGTGAGATATCTGCATAATTTTATCAAACTCTGTTCTACCAAGTAATTTACAACAAATGTCATAGATATTCCAGTGGTGTGGCAGGTGTCAAGGTCAAGTAGGTTAACCAGCTCTGTACTTGCTGGGGTAGTTTTGGAAACAACAACAAAAAAGACATGACCCACAAAAATTTTGAACTTATGATGTTTAGAAGACAGGGAAAGACCCTGGTGGAACTGTTTATTGCATTATTTTTACATGTATAGAGGCGCTAATGGCAGTTTTCAGTGTTGTGGTTTTGTTTCTATATACTTGGCCTTTTAACCAATGAGAGAATTTGAAAAAGAATTAACTTCCATCTTTATGCATTGTTTGAAAAATAATAGTGTTTGCGAGTAAGCTGACAGTACTTTTGAAAGGTTGCCCTGTTTTGGGATCTTTAATCACTGCAGCAATGTTAGCAATCTTGCCATAGTTAAACTAAAAATAAAACTATGAGTACAACAATTTTTACCATATCTGATGGTTTTTGGGAGTATTTGTTGTGGGCAGAGGAATAAAGGCCACTTACTTACTTAGCCAGCCCTCGCTGTCTTTGGAACAGTCTTGCTAAACAGGCCAATTTCTATTCTTCCCCAGTGTACAGGCAAGATTGTTGTCCTTAATCCCCTATTAGAACGTAGGCCCTCAACCAACACATATCTTTTGCTGTCTCCTGCAACTCCCTCCATCTCCTCCCCATTTTATTCATCTCTTATCTCCAATTCTCTTCTCTCTGTGTTTTAGGTCTATTCTATTGTATATGTCCTGTGGAAGAACATTCTAGTTATATTATTATCAAGTTTTCTCATTGTGTCTTAACCAAACCCAGCTTTTTTCTTCACCTTTTGATTCACTGGAATCTGTCTAGTTCTCTCCCTAAGTGCTGCATTAGTGATTCTGTCATCTATTTTATTTCCTTGCATTCTGTGAATGCACCAGTAAATTAATTCTGAGCATACACCAGTAAATGAATGTTTGTTTATTAGTAATTGTTTTGTAATTCTCAATGTTTCTGTGTCACGCCGCAGTACAGATTTAGCGTTAAGGTTAAATATTTTAAGTTTAATACTAGTTTACTTTCTTTTAACTTCCACAAAATTCCCTATGCTGTGAAAGCTTCTCTTGTCTTTTGTATGGTTATTTAAACGTCTCTGTCTGTTCCCCCATCATTGTCTACACTAGGTTTTTTATTTTACTTCATTTCCCCTTTCTGGAAGGACAAAAGCCTTAATAATAACTTGAATATGCAAAACTCATTGAGGCCTTTAATGATAGATTTGAGGACATGAAAAGTAAACAAATGGAATTAAACAACTTTGCTACAATGTTCAATGTGGAACCAGCTGGCGTGCCTAATAACCGACAGCATGAAATAATTCAGTGGTAAAGCGATGATGAGCTGAAAGCTAGGTAAGACAACCTCCTTTTGCTGGTGTTCTATAAAATTTACATAAAGAATTAAGAATTTCCAACTTTGAGGAGACTACATTCTTATGGCAACATCATCAATACCAGAACAGTTCCAGGCCAAATATAACAGGCTAATTTTTAAGTTGATAATTTTGTAAGGCCTGCAAATGATGTTATAAAAATCCAAATGGCTCTTGTCAGGAAAACTGTTCCCAGTCCTGTCCTAAACAAACATCCTTTTCAGACATTACTCAGACTCATATGGAAGAACACCAGCACCATGTCATGTCCAACAGTCTCACATGAGGAAAACACAACAATTCTAGTAAACAAACAGCAACTTTCTCTATGGAGTCCAGAACCACCCACAGCAAACAAACACATTCATCACATGGCATTAAGATGCCAAGAGTAGACAACACACCAACTTTATTACAGCAACAGTTGTAAGAATTGTCTTTCTTTGTTTCTTGTCAGGTAAAAGTATTTATGGAGATAAATTTAAGGATGAGAACTTCAAGCTGAAGCACTATGGTGCTGGTTGGCTGTCAATGGCTAATGCAGGGAAGGACACAAATGGATCTCAGTTCTTTCTTACTGTTAAAAAAACTGAATGGCTGGATGGTCGTCACGTAGTATTTGGAAAAGTTATCAAGGGCATGGTAAGGATTTGCATTTTTCTTTATGTCTTAATAATGAAGGTACACACAGTTGTTATTATTAACCGCAGTGGCAAAATTTAGGCAAGTTTTATATCAGTTTCTTTGGCTTATCAGGGTATTCTATACAACATACTGATACTGATTATCAATTATCACAGTTAAAAATAAGCAACAATGGGGCTAATAGCAATGGTAATCAATCCCCAATCTAGCAGAGAGAGATATCAACACACTACTTAAGACAAGATATTAAAATCAGAGGTACCATGCTGTTAAAGAAATCAGCATCCGTGGTACCATGCATTCTATATTGGTTTGAAATTTCTATCTCACATATATCCAGCAGTGTCATCATGGTGTTTGCAGAAACACTGCTGTATTTATGTCCTGCAAAATGTCCTGATTTTCTTCAATTGCAGACTCAACATTCTCCCAAAGGATGTTATAAAAAGGAGGTCTAAATCAGCTCTCTATAAATAGGAAGCCTAAATTAACTCTGTTACAGTAGTTTGTTGCATATCCTTTACAGGATGGTACAGTCAACCCCAGCATTTTTTGGCTGTTAGTAATCTCTTGGCAAGTTTATGTTTATGAGTTGTTTGCCAATGCTTTCTGAGTGACCGGTACTCATACCATTGTATGAAAACCAATGCAAGGCGGTCTGCTGCCAAATCGCTCTCAGCTGTGTTTCAAGCGCGGCATGCGGTATTATGAATTGTGTCCATAACCCCTTGTCATTTACAGTAACATATCAATAAAATCAGACTTCTTGTGTAGAGATTAAAAAAAGATAAAATGTATTGTTGATTGGTGTGGATGATCATGACTCTACAACCTTTGATTTTTAAGACTATGTACCAAGTCATGTGCTGCCACCTTTATTACTACAATACTCATCTGTCTGGTACCATTTGTCTCTGCTGTCCTCTTGTATCTTTTTCTGTTAGGCAACCAGTTTTACTCTTCTCAAGACATGACCAAAAATGGTTGTACCTACTGATGTCCATGGTATGAATATTATGTGCAGCATGTAACTTTATTGCGAGATAGTCACATAGTAAGTACTGCATTTGGCATGTGAAGTGTTAGGCCTTCATTATTCTTGGCCACAACAAATAAGCTTGGGTTGCCAGGTGCCTTTCTTGTCACTTTTCCTTCCCAGAGAATTCTGAAAATTTACTAGTACCCATTTTATGAGACTGATAACTTTTATGTGCAATAAAGTAATCTATTATGTATACATCATGAAATTGCTCATTGTTTGCCAGTTTCCTTAAAGATATATGCTAGTCTTCTAGTTAATGTTACAGCCACTAAAGGTTAGACTGCAAGCTGCTGGTTCACAAGATACTAAACTTTTTTGTTGGTTGTAAATATCCAGTCGGAAAGTGTATTGTATATAACATATGCTATTGTGTGACAATAACAGTGGACTTTTACTGTGTGCAATAAAAGAGTATCTGAGTAGTGTATCAGGATTCCTATCGAGAATCATTCAGGTTCACTGCTTGTATTATTTCACACAACGTGGTAAACCATAACTCCTTGTTATGCAAAGCTGCTTCTTTTAGAAAAGTAGATATGCTTCCCTGTATCAAGTCCTTTGCAAGTGCACAGTAAAACTCCCACAGTGGTGGTTATTTGTGTAGTAATATATTTTTATTTCAGGTGACGAAAATACAGTCACCACAATGTTGCTTGTCTTTAGCAGAATGTTTCACTTAAACCCAGGTGTATATGTAGGCAATTTCACGTTTAATAGTTTGCCATTGCTGATGTCTGTGGCGAAGGGCTTACGGATGTGGTTCGTAATCCCATATACCCGCATTTGAAACACAGCTGCGTGCAATTTGGCAGCAGACTGCTTTGCGTTGGTTTGGGTGCGCCTTTCCTCATTTATGTCGTAAAGGTGTTGTACATTAGTGTTTTATTTTGGCATAGACATGCACAAACACTGCCCTGGTTTGACCAGCAAGACATCTCACAGGAAATAAAAAATAGCTGAGAGATATGTGTGTATATTGTTGCATACTGGCATTACATGGAGTGTGCTTTCTCTTTCAGAGTGTTGTAAGAAAAATTGAATCAACACCGACAGACGGCAGGGATAAACCCAAGGAGGATGTTGTTATTGTTGACAGCGGCGTACTAGAAGTGACAGAGCCATTCACTGTTGAAAAGGAAGATGCTAAGGAATAATACGTTATCATATCTCAACATCATGTGTCATTTAGTGTTCCTGCTCAAGTAACTGTATACATGTCATTGTTATGATTGTCTGTTGTCATTCAGAAAATACTCTGTAGTCAGTAAATCATTGTCGTCATAGAGTAATTTTAACAATATACCAAAGTATATGTATCTGCATCAGTTGGTACAGTTTTTAGTATTTTAGCTGTCATGGTTTTTCATTTTTGTTATTGAAAAAATTGATTTGTGTTACATATGAATGTGTGATTGTGTTCTGCTGATGGCATATGCATTGCTCTCTGAGCGCACAAGAGATGAAGAGTATGTCTGTTTTTAATGGTGTTCCATTCACTTTTGCATGTATGAAAGCTAACACTTCATGTGCCTCAAGATTGTTACAATATTAAATGTTAACACCATTTTCTAGATTTGTTTTATTCTTTATTTGTAATATTTCAAGCATTTTATTTACTTGAAAGTGTTTTCAGAAGCCTGTGTTGCTAGTTTCTTTTGTATAATTTGAATCTGTACTAGATTAATTGGCCGTTGTATTAGTGTATCCTTGTTTATTTACTGTTTCCTATATTAGTTCACGATTCTTCCTCTTCAAATTGAGGCACAGTTGTATCTTATGATTTAATTTCATTATGGTATAGTGAAACAAGCAGACTTTCAACACTTCACTGCCAGCAAGAATGGATGTCAGTAGTCAGTATATGCATTCATTGTCCCTCTTATGGATATGTTTTATTCTCCACATGCTGTAGAAAGCTTCCTGTAAGTTGTGTATAAGTCTAGAACCTTGCCCTCACGTCTGTGTATATTGCCCACCTTCCACACCCATGTATTTGAAAGCCTGGATCCTTGCTGTCACGTCTGTGTATATTGTCCACCCTCCACACCCAAGTATTTGAAAGCCTGGATCCTTGCTGTCACGTCTGTGTATATTGCCCACCTTCCACACCCATGTATTTGAAAGTGTGGATCCTTGCTGTCACGTCTGTGTATATTGTCCACCTTCCACACCCATGTATTTCAACGTCTGAATCCTTGCTGTCACGTCTTTGTATATTGTCCACCCTCCACACCCATGTATTTGAAAGTCTGGATTGTTGCCCACATGTCTGTGTATAGTGTCCACCTTTCACAGCCATGTATTTCAACGTCTGGATCCTTGCTGTCATGTCTGTGTATATTGTCCACCCTCCACACCCATGTATTTGAAAGCCTGGATCGTTGCCCACATGTCTGTGTATAGTGTCCACCTTTCACAGCCATGTATTTGAAAGTCTGGATCATTGCTGTCACGTCTGTGTATATTGTCCACCTTTCACACCCATGTATTTGAAAGTCTGGATCGTTGCTGTCATGTCTGTGTATATTGTCCACCCTCCACACCCATGTATTTGAAAGTCTGGATTGTTGCCCACATGTCTGTGTATATTGTCCACCTTTCACAGCCATGCAAGAGAGTAGACTTTGCTAGAGATGGATACAGGGAAGCCATGACCATCATCATCATGTGCCATGCTGTGCAGTGTGGGCAGTCATGTTTCGCCATCATCATGTTCCATGCTGTGCAGTGTGGGCAGTCATGTTTCGCCATCATCATGTTCCATGCTGTGCAGTGTGGGCAGTCATGTTTCGCCATCATCATGTGCCATGCAGTGCAGATGTTTCGCCATCTCACACGATCGCCAGTCGTTGATCAGCTCTGTGCTCTTGTCTCAATTATGCCAGGTGGCCAAGCTATTTGTACAGTTATCTCTCTGCCTTTCCTGTGTTGTTTTTCCCTCCATCGTGCCAGTTGTCACTGTTTTCTAGTTTATTATTTTCTCATAACATGCCCAAAAACCTTGACTCTCTACATTTAATTTGTCTAATCAGTTTACATCAGTGCTCTGCTCTATCACTCTGTCTGGTCACATGTTAAGTACCATCATGGATATGTCCTGCTTAAGGTAAATTGAGGTTACTTTTCTTAAACTTTCATCTTTACATTTACTCAATTCAAAATAGCAAATGCCAGAGATTTAGGATGGCCTGACAAGCCAGAACCGCAGTGGCCAGATTGCTTGCCTGCTGGCCCAGTGTTCATGTGTTTGAATCCCCATCAAGGCAGATGTTTTGAACAATGTACTTGGGCGTCCACATCTACCCAACCTAAAATTGCTACCAAGAAGTGTCCTGGGAAGTCCAGGTGGCCAGTATGATATTGAACACTTCACCCGTCGAGTGCCCACTGGTCTATACAGATATTGAACACTTCACCCGTCGAGTGCCCACTGGTCTATACAGATATTGAACACTTCACCCGTCGAGTGCCCACTGGTCTATACAGATATTGAACACTTCACCCGTCGAGTGCCCACTGGTCTATACAGATATTGAACACTTCACCCGTCGAGTGCCCACTGGTCTATACAGATATTGAACACTTCACCCGTCGAGTGCCCACTGGTCTATACAGATATTGAACACTTCACCCGTCGAGTGCCCACTGGTCTATACAGATATTGAACACTTCACCCGTCGAGTGCCCACTGGTCTATACAGATATTGAACACTTCACCCGTCGAGTGCCCACTGGTCTATACAGATATTGAACACTTCACCCGTCGAGTACCCACTGGTCTATACAGATATTGAAACACCCGTCGAGTGCCCACTGGTCTATACAGATATTGAACACTTCACCCGTCGAGTGCCCACTGGTCTATACAGATATTGAACACTTCACCCGTCGAGTGCCCACTGGTCTATACAGATATTGAACACTTCACCCGTCGAGTGCCCACTGGTCTATACAGATATTGAACACTTCACCCGTCGAGTGCCCACTGGTCTATACAGATATTGAACACTTCACCCGTCGAGTGCCCACTGGTCTATACAGATATTGAACACTTCACCCGTCGAGTGCCCACTGGTCTATACAGATATTGAACACTTCACCCGTCGAGTACCCACTGGTCTATACAGATATTGAAACACCCGTCGAGTGCCCACTGGTCTATACAGATATTGAACACTTCACCCGTCGAGTGCCCACTGGTCTATACAGATATTGAACACTTCACCCGTCGAGTGCCCACTGGTCTATACAGATATTGAACACTTCACCCGTCGAGTGCCCACTGGTCTATACAGATATTGAACACTTCACCCGTCGAGTGCCCACTGGTCTATACAGATATTGAACACTTCACCCGTCGAGTGCCCACTGGTCTATACAGATATTGAACACTTCACCCGTCGAGTGCCCACTGGTCTATACAGATATTGAACACTTCACCCGTCGAGTACCCACTGGTCTATACAGATATTGAACACTTCACCCGTCGAGTGCCCACTTGTCTATACAGATATTGGGTCAACACTGTATGCACAGCATGCCACGAGACATACAAGAGTCCTTACTTACTGAAACATGCAGGAGGGTGACACCGTAATGCAGTCTAGAAACCCAGGACTAGATTTGGAACAGAGCTAACAGAAACAAAAATATATGCACTGTTGAAATAAGTTCCAGAAGATCTCGGACTAAATTGGAGGGAAACCTGTTTGGTTTAATCAGTACTCTTTCATGTGCCAGAATGTATGGTGTAGATCAAATATTCCCACAATCAAGTTTTCTGTAGCTTTTAATTCCATTGTTAGACATCAACTCATTTCATGCTACCATCTTCTCACAATAATGCCAGCTCTCAATCTTTTCATAAATCATACGTGTATTTTGTCTGAATTCAAGAGAAAAAGTGTCAAACAAAAAACTCTTAGTTGATAAAACCGTTCTATTCTACACCTTCACACTTGTACTGGCTTACCTGTAATAATAATTCTACCGTTCTATTCTACACCTTCACACTTGTACTGGCTTACCTGTAATAATCTTCTTGTTCACCAACCTGCAGTTATCTTCTAAATCGGTTGTTACTTTTAATATTATGTGGTACTCACTGTCATCGGAACTCACGACAGATTGTGACTACCCTGAGACTGCCCCGTTTCTTCTTTCTGCAATTGTATCTTCGGTGATTACACTGTCAATGCAGAGGTCAACTCGCTCATCCGTGAACATTCAGATGTGCGTATCCATACAGATGGATCTGTTATACATCAGCAGAGAAGTATGTGAGCATTCACGGCACGTTCAGCGGGCCGAACCATTCAATAAGTCAGTTGTGACCACAAGCAGCATGACGATGGTGGTGATGGAAATAACAGTTGTGGTACCATGTACCAGTAGGAGTTCTGGTTGTGCATACAAATTCTCTTCTTCTTCAGGTTCCTCAACTGGAGCAGACATTAGTAAACATGAGTTGCCATTGTCTGTTGATAAAGTTAGTGTTACTTATATTATTATTTGTAGCCCAGTTGTTTAAATGTTCCACAATCATCTTTCTTTGACTCTCCTGCCTACTGCTTTCCCCACATAAGGCTAATGTACTGCTTCTGTTGATATGCCCCTGTAACTTTCATTTATGGTTTTGATCATTGAACTTTACCACCTACAGCCGTCAGTACCTCAGCATTTGTTTTCTTCTCTGTCCATTGCACGAGGGTAAGTTACAAATTAGTGTGTACACAAGATGCAAACTTGAAAACTATTTATTAATTTACTTACTGTCAAAAAACTGTCATCACTGCCTATATAACCTTGTAGTGTAGGGGGGTAGGTGTCTTGACCATGAGGAATTAAGGCCGCCTGGCTAGTGCAGTCGCAGCGACCTATGCAGGTTAGGGTTTTCTTTTTGTTCCCAGACACAACAAAAATCAAATCATCTTACTGAGGATTTGAATCCAGGTTCCCTGAATGGAAGCTGAACTTTTTAGACACTCCTTATTTCTCAGCATAATCTCCAGGAGCTATGATACATTTGTCCCATTGTTTCATCAGTCCTTCAATATCTACATCATAGAAGTCTATGCTGCTGCCTTCACCATGTTTACACCTCACACTCAGCTTCGTCATCAGCAGATCGTTTGCCGCCTATGTGACTTTTTTCTGGTGGACCAAAGAGGTGGAGATCGCTTGGGGCTGCAGGTCAGATGTTCAAGAAGTTTCCAGCCTAGTTGACAAATGTTCTTCCTGGTCAATTGTGCCTTATTTGGCCTGGTCTTGTCATGAAGGAGCGTTATACCCTGGGCTTTTTTGTTTGATGTTTTAATTGCGTTGCGAAGCATCATTGGAACTAAACAGTAGGATACAAGATTCACGTTGTAACTTTTCTCTGTAAATGCGGTAACATCACTGCCTTGGAATATCAACACACTGTAAGAATAATCTTTCCTGCTGATGGTAAAGCCTTGAATATCTTGGCTGAAAGTGAAAAGGATGTTTCCGTTGCGCTGAAGGATGTTTTGTTTCTGGCTGATAATGATGCAGCCATGACTCCTCCCCTGTGACATGGTAATGGTGCAGCCATGATTCCTCCCCTGTGACATTATGGTAATGGTGCAGCCATGATTCCTCCCCTGTGACATTATGGTAATGGTGCAGCCATGATTCCTCCCCTGTGACACTATGGTAATGGTGCAGCCATGATTCCTCCCCTGTGACATTATGGTAATGGTGCAGCCATGATTCCTCCCCTGTGACATTATGGTAATGGTGCAGCCATGATTCCTCCCCTGTGACATTATGGTGATGGTGCAGCCATGATTCCTCCCCTGTGACATTATGGTGATGGTGCAGCCATGATTCCTCCCCTGTGACACGGTAATGGTGCAGCCATGATTCCTCCCCTGTGACATTATGGTAATGATTTGGGGGCTGCGTAGTCTCGAGGTATGGTGTCTGCCTCGAGTGCTGGAGGTCCCGGGTTCAAGCCCCAGTTATGCCGGGATTTTTTCTCGTGGACCTCTAGTAATAAATTTCTCCTGGTCTCTGGGTAGTGAGATCGGACGCCCGTGTGTATTGTTGTGCACGTAAAATATCCCTTGGCGGTTGGAAATCGAAAAAAGCGTAGCCTAACGGCGAGTTAGAATTTCGAGTTAAAAATCTACCCAAAGTATTTCAGAATCCTCTCCAGTGCTACGGAGTTCGTGCATTGAGCTGAGGTTCTCCAGACTCACGTTTGAGTTAGGAGGAGGACGGAGCCCTTATGGGTTGCACCCGTGTGCCGTGATGTTGATCCATCGACTAAAATAAACTATTATGGTAATGATGCAGTCATGATTCCTTCCCTGTGACATTATGGTAATGATACAGCCATGATTTGTCTCTGTGACAATATTGTTGAGCATGTCTCTTCCTTCGTCTGCACACTGGGTGAGATGTTTCAATGAAGCCTTTGGCTGGTATGTGTTCTTCTGCCAATTGTCTGTACGTCCAACGTGAGTACACTTTGCAAAATCTCAATGCATCATGCTTGATCCTTTAGGTCAGCCCTGATTCCCAGAGAACATCCTATTGCAGTTTCAACACTCAGTCATTGTCCGCCTGTCAGTTTGAATAATCACATCGATTTGAGGGAACTTGTCCACCCATTTATATACCGCTTTTGCCACCGTAGAAAAGCAACATTTCCATATGACTATCCTTGACAGTCAGTCCTCTGGTCCTAAAACACCTCACAACTGAACACTGTTCTTCAGCGGAGGAATCTCCGGGTATGGTCGATATTGTCAGCACCACGCGCATGTGAAACTGTATGCACATACACATGTTGCAATTGTTCTCTGCCACACACTGACAGTAAGTTAGGTGGACATGCCACAACATTCATATTAAAAATTAAAAAAAATCTACGTTTCCATTCCCTCCAGTTTCTTCAAGCATAACAATTACTGCCAGGTTACATGACAGTAGCCAACATAATGATATAACAAATATGTGGTCGAGGTAAATTACGATCTTTTATGTTCAGTACATAGTAGGGTGATGATAGTAAATGTTATACAATAATTACGGTGATATAAATGATAATGAAATAGATGATGACGATGATGATGAACTAGTCATTAAATAGGCACGTTAATAATTTACAACACATGATGCGAAACCTATTCTGCCACAGAAGAGAATGAATGCTTCTCTAAAATCAGCATCGATCATCCACAAGGCCGGTAGAGTGAAAGCCACTGACCATCGCGCGAGCTCAGAGCTGCGATTCTGTCCACCTTTCACAAGACATTCCTTGTTAGATGCGCAAGAGATTGTGGTTAACGACTCCACATAAAAAGGCACCGTTAGAACAATGACAAATACAGTCGATACTACTGTGTCCAGAATGCTTATTTCTCGTGTATAGTATTCTGTGTCGTACCCCAGAGATGAATTGTCTTGAGACATGCACGCAGAGAGCGGTTTCTTTATCAGATGTCGGATCACGCAAAACGTCGATGTCAGAAATGCCAATATTAAAGGCAAAATTCCCCAGAAGAAAGTCATGAGAGTGAGTAGTATTTGTGCATTTCTTGTGTATTGTTGAATGTGCAACATTGCTAATTTGACTGTGGTGTTAGAATAAATATTGCCCACACTGTTGTGACCATAGAACAAGGAGTCTGGTGAGTCTCTTGAAGTATTTGCTGCATGCTGAAAGTACGAAAATGGAAGCAAAGACAGAAGACCGAAAATCCATGACATTATAATACTGATAACTGATGTGATTATCCTCTTCCGGATCCTTATGTCATACACTTTGTTCACCATGAAATCGACGCCCAAACAAACAAGACTCAATGACAGGACAGAAGGCATACAGTAAGTGTGGATACAGTGAAGAATAATACTCAAGTTACCATCTGAAAAACTAGCTTCGTATAGAACATAATGTGTATCAGCTGGAAAGAAAGCCAAACAACCAAGTATGTTGGCTGTACTCATGCTAGCAATAATGTGAAACTTGGATAACTTTCTAAGAAATGGCGATGTTGTGATGAGAGCAAGCGACAGCGCATTGAAGAGAAGGACCAGTACAGAAAAGACAACATTTTGTTTAGCTCGCGTGTCATCCATGTCTGACTGCACCGAGGTATCATAAGTAAATATTCAAACTTACTATTGTGTGTACTTTCAACAGCATCTCATCGCATTTCACTTCAGTACAATGACTAGTAAGTAAAATGCATGTGACAATCCTTTCACAACATCTGAGATGCACAACTTGATGCGACGTACTTCCCTCACAGCATCTCAATGTATTTCACTCTAGTATGACGATGAGCTACAGAGGTGTGAAACGAGATGCGACGTACTTCCCTCACGGCATCTCAATGTATTTCACTCTAGCGTGACGAGTTACCGAGGTATACAATGAGATGTGACGTACTTCCCTCACAGCATCCCAATGTATTTCACACTAGCGTGACGACGAGTTACAGCGGTGCAAAGCGAGACATGACGTACTTTCCTCACAGTATCTCAATGTATTTCAAAGTAGCAGGAACACGGGTTAGAGAGGTTCGTAACGAGATGTGGTGTACTTCCCACACAGCATCCCATCGTATTTCACTAGGGTGACGACGAGTTACAGAGGTGTAACATGAGATGTGACGTAGTCTCTTCACAAAAATTCAAAGTATTTCACTTTCTTGTGATGTCAAGTGAGAGAATTGTGGGCCTGGATGTGATGTATTCTTCTCACAGCATCTCAGTGTGCTTAACTTTTCTATGAAAACGAAGTTTCACAGATACATAGCTTGGTGTTACGTAATTCCTCCTCAACATCTCAGTGGTTTTCACTGTAGCATGATAATGAATTTGAGAGGTGCATAACTAAATGTGACGAACTACTCTAAAACATTAATAACACAAAAATCTTCGGTGTAACAATAATGTACTTGTATGTTGTCTGCTGTCTTCTTTTCTTTTGTCCCAAATCAATGGCCGTTTCTTAATTTCTGTATTTATCCGATCAATCATGCCCTTATATCTTTACATATTAAGCCACCAATGAATACATACACTACACACTGCAACGATAAAAGGCAGCAGTGTTTCTAAAGCTTTCTACCTGTGCCTTGGCGAATAGAATGGGAGTCCTCTGAAAGTCCGTGTTCTAACACAACTGCGACTAAAGCAATTCAGTAAGTGCCACTACTCATGTTTTAAACGTTGATTCAACCGCCAGAACTAACTATAGTTCGCAGACGTCAATTTGGAATAGGCTATAGCTATAAACTGTTCATCAAATATACCACCGTTGTATGTCAATTTCATATTGAAGCTGTTATTTTCAAACTTCAGTATATTCTTTTTGGTTTGTTCGTTGTATTTGAATTCAAACGTAGTCTATACACATGCTATTACTTATAGTGAACTGGGCTGATTTTTTCTTGTGGATTAGCTTTCCCTGTTACCAGTGTCCCTCGCCATCAGACTTACGTTCCCAAAGTCATGGCCCAGACGTCAACATTTTAGTCCAATTGACCGGTGTAAGGTTTGAACCCGCTACTTCGGCATCAGCACACGAGATGTCTAAGAACAAGAACTCTTATCCATTCGATGAAATAGTTCTATTTGTGCGTCGGCATAATGGCTGTTGCAGTCCCTTTGCAGTTTCTAGTGTCCTGTGAAGAAAACAACAATAGTTAGATGTATTGTCAGTATTTTTTTTTTTTTTTTAGCATATCCTTTACAGGACTTAGCTGTCAACACCAGCATCTTTCAGCTGTATGTTGATCTCTTGGCAAGATTACACTCAGTAGTTTGCCATTGCTTTCTGAGCGGCCGGCTCACATACCTCGTAAGTTACCGATGCGATTCGAACCACTGCTGATTTGAACCGTCATCACGTTACTTGACGAGAGTATACGAGATTACGGAGAAAAGTCATAACCTCTAAGCCACGAAGCCGGCTATTGTCAGTATAGACGTGTATATTAGCTTAGGAAAGCAGACTAAGACATTCACTATTGGAAAAGGCCCGTTACATAGCTTCAATCTTGCTACAGGGGTAATTAGGGAGGGAGGGAGAAAGAGTAAATGTAATAAATTTTGTTTTTGTAAAGTCAGCTACATAACTACTACAAGCACTACACAACTATAGTGACTATACAAACTAACAGCGTTCTGTTGTCAAAATATGAGAGGAGAAGATTGGAGGACATCGTGACGACTGGAAAGATCAGCGGTAGAAGAGGCGGAGGTAGATGATTCTTGGTGGTCTAAGACGGCAGTGTGCAGGGATATCATCAAGAGAATCGATCCAGAACACCAAGGACAGAGATTGGGGAGAGACATGAACGCCAACGTTATTTTGCAGGCACCTGATGATGATGTTGATGATGATGACTAACCATGGTGGCGTAATAGTTAGTACATTCACTTATTATTACACAGTTCAAGGTTTAATCCCCTAGTACTGACATAGCTGAGTTTTGTTCTGACCTACACCGGTCTGGAGTGTACAGATGATGATGTCGAGCCGTGGTGGCGTAATGGTTATTACATTCACTTATTATTACACTGTTCAAGGTTCAATCCCCTAGTACTGACATAGGTGAGTTTTGTTCTGACCTACACGGGTTTGGAGTGGACCCAGTCTTATACAAGTTAGTTTCATATCCTTTACAGGAGGTCGCAGTCAATCCCAGTCTTATAAGGTCGGTTCAAACAGATAGTCACACGCAGATACTGCCGCTGAGATGTGAAGTGTCAGGCCTTCACGAATTTTTTACCTCAGTATAAAGCCGGTCTCCCTGGCCTAGGTGTTAGCGTCTTTCTCCGTAATTCCGTATACTCTCGTGAGTAACGTGATGTGCGCGAGAATTGGTTGCGGTTCTCGTCGCGTAGGTAACTTACGAGGTATGTGAGCCGGTCGCTCAGAAATCAATGGCAAACTACTGAGTGTAATCTTGCCTAGTACATCAACAGCAGCTGAACAATGCTGGTGTTGACTGCAATGTCCTGTAAGGGATAGGCAACATTAAAAAAAATAAAATAAATAAAGAGGCGTGGTGGTCAGTTCTATTTCTTTCCGCCTGTCATTGACAGACAACCCCAGAACATTTCTGAAACCGACAATTGTTCGGCACCAAAGATACGTAACATAGATTGAAAGCAGACTCAATCAATCATGTGCCATGCCGAAAAGTGTTTGCGGTCATGACTCGCCATTTAACTCGATCACCAGAGTCATGGATCAGATCAGTGTTCCTGCCTCGTCCATGCCATGTGGCCAAGCCATCCAGGTATTTTCCTCTCGGTCTTCCTCTTGATCTGTTCCCTTCGATCTTGCCAGTTGTCACTAAATTCTCCAATCCATTTCTTCTCACAACATGTCCAAAAAAATTGTGATTGTCTACGTCTAATTTCTCTAATCAATTTACGATTTTCATTTGTCTCCTGTAGTACTTGGTCATTGGTTTTTCTGTCTGTCCATAGTACTCTTTGTATTTTCCTCAGAAACCACATTTCTGCAGCCATCAGATGTTTTTCAGCTTGACTGCTCATTGTCCACGCTTCACATCCATACAAAAGAACAGGCTCTTTGTATCCCCTCAACACTCTTTTTCTCGTTTCAATTGGCATCTTTTTATTGATCATAATGTTTTTCATCTTGCTAAAGGCTACTTTCGCCATGGCAATTCTTGTTCTAATCTCTTCAAGGCATCTCCCATCAGATGTTATGACTGTTCCGAGATAATTCTACCGATTCACTTGTTGAAGAATACTCCCATTTACTTGTATATTACATTGTGGTACTTCGTTCTTCCTAGTGACGACTATAAGCTGTGTCTTTTTACAATTTAATTATAATCCCAGCTGCTCACTGTGTACAACAACCGCATCTACTAATTATTGCAGATCCTGTGCATTGTCTGCAATCAATACTGTATCATCTGCATATCTAATGTTATTGATGTTTCGTCCTCCAATGCTGATTCCATTTATATCTTCTACATTTCTGAAAATATTTTCACTGTATTGGGGAAAAAAGATCTGGAGACATTACACATCCCTGCTTAACACGTCTCTTAATAGGCTGATATTGTCCCACTTCATTATAAATCCTTATGGCAGCTTGCAGAATAGACTAAGCAAATGCTACATTTCAGAAGAGACGAAATATATTATGTAATAAATAGCTTTCATTGATTGCCAGAAAGATCATGCTGAATTGTTATATCGAACCTGTTCTGCTGTGTGACAGTGAGTCTTGGAATGTGCAAGAGTAGTTTTAGCCTGTGGGCAGCGGAGATCTGATTTCTGAGATGAATAAGGTAAATACCTGGACTGCGACAAAGTAACCAATAACGATTGCCTGGAAGAGGTTTTTGAAAGAAAAACATTATACACAACTATAAGAATTAGATAAACGGTGTTATTTAGTCATAAAATGAGAAGGGAGAGAGCGAGATAGACGGGGAGAGCGAGAGAGAAAGAGACAGAGAGAGAGAGAGAGAACGGACGAACGAACTTTATTTTCAAAGGGTCACAAATTGGGCACTCAGGTCCGTCTTACATTCGGCCCCCCCCCCCCTTTTTTTTCACCCCCAAACCACTCATCTTTCGTGCATAATAGAATGAACATTGTCAAATTAAATCTGTGAACATAAACTATGCGTATTACCATATTATGAAACAGGCAGGCACGCTCGCTCGCGCGCGCGCGCACATACACATACATGTATAAACACAGATATACACACACATATGTATACACTAACTCGCACAGTTCGTTATACACCCACTCAATAACTGACAAATACACTTTCCCTCGCATGCAAACATACCCACTCACAATCACAAATACTTTAACAGACATGAGAGAGCGAGAGAGAGAGAGAGAGAGAGAGAGAGAGAGAGAGGGGGGGGGGGCATTGGAGAGCATCGTGACGACTGAATGGTTCAGCACTAGAAGAGACAGACCGAGAGGAATGATGCGTGATGGTCTAGGGCGATGGTAAAGAGGAGTATCATCACTAGAAATGATCCAATACCCACTGACCTAGATCGGCGAGAGACATGAGCTCCTACGCCACTTTGCGGGGTATATGATGATGACCACTTTCTTGAGGCTGGATTGACCTCAGAGCTGTAATGGCCGGGGACAAATATCCTACCACTGTTGATCACCCGGACCAAACAAAAGCACTAACCAATATAGTACATTTTAACTACGTAATGTAGAGATACTTGAAATTCTCATTTTCACACATTGATACGTATTTCGTATTTATTTTTAGTCCACCCGACACCTGATGATGATGATATGATCCATATCACACTTCCCTTAAAGAGTTCAAGAATCAGCATCACTGCCCTGGGGAGACTCCCACACGTGCCCAGTCCACTTCTTCAGTAGCCAAGGAAGAGTTTCCACCCGGGTGGCTCCAGTGACAGCCTCACTAAATGTCCGCTTTCACAGCCCCCACGGACCCGTGTTTAATCAGCCCATTTCCGTGACTAACTGACTTTGGATCGAATAATATAATTGTTGCTGTTTAATATCGTTTTGAAATGTTCACGTAAATCATTATCCAAACCTGCCAAATGATAAATTATAATCTGTTTAATTAAATAAAAACTGTACAGGAAGGAATATATCTACGTCAGAGGTGTGATCAAGAGACATCAATCGTGAAAAAGAGTGGGCTGAAGTTTCGGAAGACATGACGGGCTGGTACAATGTAATAGCAACACTGGGTCATGAGCACGGAGAATGGGCATGGAGCCGTATAGAGTGGGTGAGCAACAACTGATCCAGAGGAACACACTTCAAGCTGACATAGTGATCTGCAATAAATTGTTTAATAATAGAGTTCTATATATATATATATATATGAACATTTCAGAAGAATCGCCTCTTTATTTTTCTTATGCAGTGGTTTTCGCGCTATCCCCCATGGCGTAGTGGCTAGCACACTTGCCTTCCAGCCGGATGGTCAAGTATCCCCATGAGAAGGATGTTCTAAATGTATCTGAATTCCCAGATCGAGCCAGTCTAAAATTGGTACCAGAAAATTACGTGGGAAGTCATGGCGGTCGCGCGTGACATTGACACATCACCCATCAAGCCCCTATTGGTTTATACAAATATGTAGTTAGCAGTATATACTCAATACACCATGAATACTAGAATTGTACATGTAAAAGTTGAAGGGCTCTACCTTTGCAGTAAGACATTCAGTTCACCGAATTTCTCAAACATATCTACATCAGCATCATCTCAGAACCAAGTTTCACTGTGAAACAATCCAACAAATTCTGTTGTGTAATGTTTGCTAGCTTTGAAATCAAGCGTAGTAAATAGTATATCCACGTGCTAATACTTCTAAAGCACTGGACTGATTTTGCGTGTGGATTAGCTTACCCTATTACCAGTGTCCCTCGCCATCAGTCTAACCGACTCCGACTTCAGATGTAGGCCTACTTGTAATTTACTTTCCCGAGTCAAGGACGAGAATTCAACAGTTTAGTCCAACTGTCTGGTCTAGGAAAACCCTTATTAAGACATAAATGTTTCTTTAATTTTTCAACTCTAACGGCCACCTGAGAGCGTTTCTTTTACAACCATCGCACATCTGCATGCAGTCAGAGTTAAGAGGTTCGACTCCTGGGCTCGCCGTCTGCTAACGTACGGGTACCTATTTTGGCCACCTATTCCTCCTTGCTCTTAGATTTATACAATTTGACGACCCTATACACGTTTGCAAAGAAGCGACTATAAAATGCACGACTTTTAATGAAGATGATAATTTAACTGTTTCTTGTAGTATCACATTCACATGCGCAGAAATGTGCTTAGCCACCAATTCCCCGCGATGAATCATGCACTGGGTGAAAGTAGAGGGCTCATTGCTTACACTTTTAACTTTAACTTAAATATATCTGGTCTGTGTGTGTATACTCCAACACATATATCCTGTTTAAAACTACTTCCTTGAAAACAAATATTTGCATTTCTATAGAAAGCTTCATCCGTTGTTCCTGCAACTGTTGACCGATATAATTGTAAGTCTCCGTTGATTCGACTATCGTACCAACAATTAATACGTGCCCACAGCTGTGGCATGGTTATGCCAGGTGTATATCCAGCTAACTGGCATCTATAGTCATTTGCATGTCCTGTAAATGACGTCGCGATCACCCTCAGCATTTATTAGCAGTTTGCGATTTTCTAGACAATTTTACGTTCAGTAGTTTGCCATCGCTTCCAGAACGACCGACGCTTATATCATTGTGAAAATTAACGCAAATTGATCTGCTGCCAAATTGCGTGCAGCCGACTTCAAATCCAGTATCCCGGGATTATGAAACTGCTTCCCCCGAGAAGGTAACCTGGCTAACAAGTCGGATGTGTCGGCCGAAAGGTTCAGGTATTGCAGATCTGCTTTAAATAGGCACAACGCAATTATGTCTAAAACAACATTCCGGACAAATGCAGAAGAAGAAGGAGAAACTGTGTCCACTACAAAAGAAGCCATAGATGCCGACTATATATAGAGATAGCTTCATTAAATGTTTCTAGCCAGTTGCTCAAGCTGGTTATGTTTTGTTTCAGAAATCCGTCTACACGCGGCATCATTTGACAACAGCACCGTCTCTAGCTCGTCTGCACATTTTGCCCATGAATAGTTATGTACTCTAATTGCCACTGGTATTCGCCCGTGGTGTATTTTTAGCTGTAGCAATTAATTTCTAGAGTTCATAATGTATTCATGGGGGGCTGCGGTAGCATAGTGACTCCAATCTGCATCGGAGATACTACTGCACTATCAGATCGACCCGAACAGTGAGAGTTAAACGTCCTAGACACCCCCGGGAAGGTTAACCCGGTCATCAAATGCCCGCAGAAGTCGGATGTGTCTGCCTAACGGCGCAAGAACGCAGCTCTGCTGTAAACAGGCACGACGCAATCACATCCGAAAAAACGCTCCTGGTGAACACAGAAGAAGAAGAAGAAGAAGAAGAAGAAGAAGAAGAAGAAGAAGAAGAAGAAGAAGAAGAAGAAGAAGAAGAAGAAGAAGAAGAAGAAGAAGAAGAAGAAGAAGAAGAAGAAGAAGATCGACCCGATATAAAATGGGTACCGGGAAATGTAAATAAAGCGACAGTGATACTGACCACATGATCCAAGGATAGGCCGTTGCTCCTTACAAATATGAGCCTAGCAGTATATGCCCACAGAACGCCTTGCGCTGGTTTTTTACGAAATGGTATGGGTGCCGGTCGTTCAGACAGCAATGGCAAACTACTGAAAGTAAATTTGCCAAGAAATCACAACAGCAAACCATGCTGGTGTTGACTGCGACGTCCTGTACAGGATATGCAACTAACTTTTTAACTAACTATATGCCCAATACACTTTAAGGCGTTTGAAGAGGTTTTTACTTACTTACTTACTTATAATATATTCTAACTTATTTTTCAAAGCCCGTATAAGCTGTTAAAATGATTGATTTTGTTTAACAAAAGATGTCAGCAGGATTTTATAAAAACTATCAAAACTGTATAGCAAAGGAAGCATGTCTTGTACTAAGATGTCCCTCAATTTGCAAACTGAAAACTTTCGCTTATCAAACACTCATTACAAATTAAGCCCGGAGATCCCTTACTGCCATAGAAATAATACCTGTAGTAAATTTATCATGACCGATCTCCGTGGCGACAGTGTTATGGACGCTATTCGTAATCCCACTCACCCGCGTTCGAAACACAGCTGCGCGATTTGGCAGCAGACCGTGTTGCGCTGGGTTTTAACGAACTTGTATGGGAACCGGTCGTTCAGAAAGCAATGGCAAACTACTAAAAGTAAACTTGCTAAGACATCAACAAGACATCAACAACAGCAGTAAAATGCTGGTGTTGGCAGCGATGTCCTGTGAAAAGGATATGAAAAATAAAAAGAAAAGAAAGTAAATTTACGATATTAAGTAGCATGCAAAATAGGCAGAAGGATAACTAAACTTCACAGAAATGTGAAAATGCTACGTCACAATTACCACAAACATTGTTCTTCTAGAAGGGGCAGAGACAGAGAGAAATTATGCTTGGTGGTCTGAAACGATGGCATGGAGGAATGTCATAAATAGAATTGATCCAGAAATCTAGAGACCGAGATCTGTGGTAAGACGAACATTTACGCCACTTGGCAAGGTATATAATGATGATGATTGTTCCTCTTCTGCCATTTATCTCCCATTGGAACGCATGCCACAGCCAACACACCCATAACTCTTCTAATTAATGATTGGCAGAGACATTATTCTGTGGGATGAGGCAGCCAAGCTCAACCACGCCACCTTAACCGCCTCTTACGGCATGCTTGTTGTGTTATAGTATTACTGCTCCTTGCTTCCCCCATGGGTCTCGGTAACACCTGGGTGCAACCTATTGCTAGCTCATAATAAACGCTCATGAATGTGAGTTTTCCATAGAGCGATATGAGTGTGAATGTAAATCATACTGGCCCATATTTTGATGCCAATGAGTAATTAGGTTCGTAAGTGCCGGCGTCTGCGGCGAAGATATAGCGAACGCAATTAAAATAACGATTACCAATCGCTTAGGAAGCAGTGGTAAACTACTGAACGTAAACTCGCATAGTTAAACCACAAACAACTAAATATTGTTGGGGTTGTTTGTGACGTCATGTAAAGGACGTGCAGCTAACTTGTCACTACTGGTTCAGTGCCACACAAAAAGCAGGTTTGGACCAAACATGGGTCACAGTCAAATGAACAAGTATAGGGTATATTTGTAATAACTGTGCAGTGTTTGTAAATATTGCCTGTCCTAGTTTTGTTTTCACCCACTGTAAAGTTCATGCAACATAACAGGTAAATACAAAACTTGGACCGGCAATATTTTCAAACACTGCACAGTTATTAAACATACACGCTGTATTATAATGTAAATTTCCTTTTTTTGTGCACTGAAATTTTGGAAGATACTACGAAAGAAAATAAATAACACAATGGCCTTAGCATGGCGATATATTAACCTTCGGCACTGAATCAGTTAATTATACAGGGAAAGTGTTAACAAATGCAAACAATAAGACGGAAACATAAGACCCAGAATACTTCATCCGTCTAGTGGAATATTTCCAACTCGGTGTTTAACTGTTACAAATTTGTTTTCATTATATAGGAACTGGTTTTTGTAAATTACATTCCAGCGTTCATGAAGCTGTGTTACCTGGTGTCTGTTCCCTGTAGGTAGCATATACAAACCAGTGCTATTACCTGCATTGATTACCAGCTTTTGTCTATGCAGTGCTTGACATTTAAGCTTGAAAGCCAAATGAATTATAAAATAATATCCATGCACATCCACGCAGTCTAGTTTTTGTATAGCTTTTCATGGAAACAGTTTTAACTTTGAGGCTAGACGCTCCCGTGCCGACGCAGTGGTCATGGTATCGAATCCGAATTGTGGTGGATTTTGGGAAAGTGACCCGGGATCCCAGGTGGACCAACCAAAATGTGTACCAGGAAATATCTTTGCAAGTACAGGCCTGGCATCATACACACAATGCGCATTCAGGTGTGTAATATGGTCCTTTACTTTTTTTAAATAGTTTTTTTCTTACATTTTATTAAACACAATATAATCTTGGTTTCTAAAAATCGACATCATAACATCCCGGACAAACCCATAGGTGTTCTGTCTTCTTCGGCAAATACCATAATGTATAGATGCTGATTGTTCCAATAACATACTGGTTGTAAACACATTGGATTCGACCCTCATACGACGGATGGACCATACTTAAATGCAATTTCAAGCATCCTTAAATATGTTGTTTAATCTGCTATTGTATCTTCAACTAGCAGACACGTTTAGATGGTCTTCAAAATTTCTGCTCTTGAAGCAGACATCCACGCTCTCGTTAAATCGCACTTCAAGATGACCCCAACAGTATATCCATTTAAGTCTTTGTAAACAAAAACGTGTTAATGCTTGGCACTCACTTATGCAACATCTGTATATTGTCAACTGTACCCAATACTAACAGAGAATTAGACACTGATTGCTCTGGTGACTCGGGTACTATGTAGCCACCTCAAAGCTGCAGTAATTGCAGCCACCCCTATGCTCATTTTTGATGATGCAGCCCTTTAAGCTTCATTCTGCTCAGTAACGACAGCCTGCAAGTAGTACGGAATGTGGTATTCGACCCCTAAATGAGGTTGAGCACCTCCTATATTTTACTATATGAAGAGTCTAGCACATCAAGCGCAAAGTCACAAAAATGCACCTCATTTTTTTAATTTCCCGCGTTTTCGGGACTTAAATAATTCCGATTTCGGGTATGTAAAAAGTTAAACTTTAATTATTAAAAAGTAAATTATATTCGAAATAATTGTTAAAAAATAAACGCGTGTGTGCTCGCGCGTGCAGGGTAGGCCGACGTGAGGTGGGGGTACAAATGAATGGGCTCCTAGTCCCACTATTAGAGTATGTCCATTGTGGGCAACCAGACCCACAGCTACTGTGAGGAGGTGTGAAATCTGATGATCATCTCGGCCCCTGACCAGACCATGAGCAGTAAAGGCAATACTACACTTTGATCTTAGCCAAAAGACGGAAACCGGTAAGCGAATTGGCCATTATCCATGTTACAACCTCATGAAATACAGTGAGATCCAATTATGGGCTAAAACATTATCTAGGAGGTAGAATACCATAATTAAATAACCTAATTAACATAGAAAATTACCTTATTTATAGAGAATCTACCATTAATTATTAACCCATCAATCATGTGCCATGCCGGAAAACGTGGGCGGTCAGGACTCGCCACTTCATTCGATCACCAGAGTCGTGTATAAGCTCAGTGTTTCTGTCTCAAACATGCCACGTGGCCAGGCCATCCAGGTTTTTACTTCTTGGTCTTCACCTCGGTCTTTTCCCTTCAATCTTGCAAGTTGTCACTAAGTTCTCCAATTCATTTCTTTTCATAACATGCGCAAACAATTTTGACTGTCTACACCTAATGTCTCTAATTAGTTTACGATATTCATGTTTTTTCTTGAAGGACTTGTTCACTGGTTTTTCTGTGTGTCCATGGTACTCTTTGCATTTTTCTCAGAAACCACATTTCCACAGCCATCAGATGTTTTTTAGCTTGTCTGCTCATTGTCCACTCTTCGCATCCATACAAATGTGCAGGTTCTATGTAGCATATCAACACTCTTTTTCTCGTTTCAATTGATATCTTTTTATTGGTCAGTATGTTTTTCATTTAGCAGAAGACTACCTTCGCAATGGCAATTCTTGTTCTAATTTATTCAAGGCATCTTCCATCAGATGTTATGACTGTTCCGAGATAACTGTACAGATTCACTTGTTTAAGAATATGCCAATTTACTTGTATATTACATTTTAGCATTTCCTTCTTCCCAGTGACGACGATAATCTCTGTCTTCTTACAATTCAATTCTAACCCTAGTTGTTCACTATGTGCAACAACCGCATCTGATAAATGTTGCAGGTCCTGTTCATTGTCTGCGATCAAGACTGTATCATCAGCATATCTAATGTTATTGATGCATTTTCCCCCAATGTTCATTCTTTCGATATCTTCTATATTTTTGAAAATATTTTCACTGTACAGGGAAAAAAGATCTGGAGACATTACACATCTCTGTCTCACACCTCTCTTAATAGGCTGATATTGACCTACTTCATTATCAATTCTTATGGCAGCTTGTTGCTTCCAATATATGTGTGTGTGTTTTTTTTTTTTTTTTTTGGGGGGGGGGGGTGCAAATCTGATGTCTTTTTCATCAATTTGTAGATCTTCACGCATCCTTATCATGTTGACATGTCTCACTTTATCGAAAGCTTTTGTGTAGTCAATAAAGCAAATGTGTAGATCTTTGTTTACTTCTATAGAACGTTCAATTACTGTTCTCAGTATATACACAGCATTTACTGTACTATTGCCTTCTACAAGCCCACATTGTTCTTATCCTATTTCAAGTTTTATTTTTATCCTAACTCTTTGCATGATAATTCTTAGCAACATCTTCGTGATGTGACTCATTATACTAATTGGTCGATGTTGATCATTCCAAGGCTCCTGATTTCTTTGGGATTGCAATAAATACAGAGTTAATAATTCATGAGGTATATTTCCAGTATCATATACTGTATTCAGAAGTCTGGTAACTTTATCTATTCCATATTCTTTTAAAGCATTAATAATTTTTGTTGTGATGCGGGGTCTTGCCAGATTTCATATGGTTAAGATCATTCTGAACCTCCATCTTCAAAATTGATGGCCCTTGAATATTATTTTAAACATTATACTGCCCTTCCCTGTTATCATTATAACGATTTTTCACATAATGTGACCATACATGTGAAATTTGATCTTTTTTCTATTATGATTTTTCCATCTTTTGTCTTTAGGCAGCCTGCTGATGTATGTGTTCTTTGATTAGTAAGCTCCTGAAATCTTGTGTGCATTTGTATAGTATTTTTACTGTTGTGTTTCTTTTCAATTTCTATGCAGTTTTTCTCGAGCCATGCTTCTTTTGCCTCCTTAAATAATATTCTGGCATTTCTGTGAATTTCTTCATATTTAGCAGGATTATTTTTGTTCTGTCTTCTTGTTTCCATTAGTTGTAAAATTTCTTCAGTCATCTAAGTCTTACGACTTTCTTTAATTTTGGAATAGTTTGTTGTTGTTGTTGTTTTTTTCCTGCGGCACAACTGATAATCAGGATGTAATCTATCTGGTTTTTAATCCTGCTGTCTGGACTCCTCCATGTCCATAATCTTCTAGGGTGTTGTTTAAACCAGGTATTTCTTACAACAATTTTTTGTTCTTTTTTCCATTCTACAAGTCTGTATCCTCTTTCGCTCTCCAAAACCATGGTTGCCTACACTACATCCATCGCCTTTATTTCCTACTTTTGCGTTGAAATCACCCATTATACTCGTAATATTTATTTCTGATTTTTTTTTACAGCAGACTCCATGTCATTATAAAATTCCTTTATACTTTCTTCACTGCATTCACTTGTTGGAGCATGTACTTGAATGACATTTATTTTAAAATGTCTTCCGTTTAATTTTGCTAATAGAACCCAGCTGCTCCAATCAACACCGTTTTTAATTGCTTTAGTGTGTGCAGAGCAATGTTTGTTCTTTATTTTATTTTTTAAGTCCACTTAGTCCTACTATGTGCCTTTCGGTCCATTGTGGTCCACCAAGGCCTGCCTGTCAGTGTTAGTGATCAATGATTCATGTTTGTCACTTTGATGACCGCCTATGTGGCCTGGCCAGATCAAGTGCAGATAAATAAACACCTTGATCTTAGCCAAAAGACCGAGAAATTATGCCATCATCTTTCGATCACCTTGCAGCAGTAACCCTGGATATTTAAACCTGCTCAACTTATGAAATGTCTCTACATTGATAAATATATATGTCGACATATTTGTTTTTATCGTTTGTTTGCTTTTTTTTTTTTTTTTTTTTTTTTGCATTCGCTCTTAAACTTCCGGTGAGCTAATGCCGAGGTAGTTGGTTCAACGTCTACAGCTGTCAGCTGGACTAAAATGTTAGCTTCTCGCCGTTAACTTGGGGACATAAATTAAAAGTACTTCAGGAGTTGGAGTGGGTTCACCTGATGGCGAAGAACACTGGTAACAGGGAAAGCTAATGTACACGCAAAAATCAGTCCAGTACTAGAAGTAGTAGCTCTTGTATGAACTACGCTTGAGTTCAAATAGCACACGCAGAACAAAATAATTCTTTCCCCTTTTGTTTCTCATGTTGCTCTTACACGAATTGTATTAGTTTCCCCATTCACATTTGTGTTGTTGATAGTAATGCTGTACTGCCAGCATGTCGGAAGTTCAGCATTTCTATTCCTTCGATGTCAAATTGATCATATCTCGTCCTTGCCTTGGCAACGTAAATTACAAGTACCTCTGAAGTCGGATGGGTTAACATGATGGCGAGAGACACTGTTAAAAGGGAAAGCCAATCCACAAGCAAAATTTAGCCCAGCAGAAGCAGTGTGTATGGACTGCGCTTGAGTTCAAAGCGAGCGAGTGCAAAAAAATATGATCATATTGGGTCCTGTGAATAGTTTCTTCAACATTCCTCCCAATGTTTTCAGTGTATAGGTTAACCTTATAAGGGGAAGTCATATTTTCTCAAGGCTGCCTTTTGTTCACAATAGGGCATTTTTTTCTTATCCGTATTAAATGTAAAAATTTTGTGTCCCATAGTTCTTTACTTTCTTCGCAGTCAAGTGCCTTTGAGTAGTATTTACAGCAAGAGTACACCTCTACATTGTACTCTCTTGTTTTCTTTTTCTACATTTTCCCTCATGTTAAGTATGTTGTCATCTGTACCTCTACTTCGTTTAAAACCAATGAATGCTATGTTTAATACACACATATTTGTCCATGCACACATGCACATATATTTATGAACAGTCGTTTCCAGTGGCAAATGCGTGTTTGTACATCTTGCAATAGAACCATATCTTTTGAGGTTAGAAAAGGAGTTCTTGCGTGCTACTTATAACAGGTTTTAACATATGGGTGGGAATTAATAACAATCAGTAAACAAGCAACAACAACAAATACGAGGCCTAAGATATGTGGTTTCACTGGAGTATGCTGACAATTCCAGCCACAGACAAAATTAGTGATCTAAATATTTTGAAACAGACTAAGACCCCCCCCCTCCCCCCAAATCCCCCACAACCCCCCCCCCCCCCCCCCCCAAAAAAAAAAAAAAGACAACTTATCACGAACATCAGAAAAAGGCTGTCGACATTTTGGCCACATTCTTTGAAGAGAAGAACTGGAACAATGTCGACAACCGTAACAATCTGTGGGAAGAGAGATAAGGAAGGTGGTGTGAGACTATTCTTGACCGACTTGTGACATGGCACGGAACTGTATCAGCGCACGATGTCATACATGCTGTTGGAGATCACAAGATGTGGAGAAACATGATCGCCCACATCAGTCGGTAAAGAACTTGATCATGATACAGACCCACCGACCGTCGACCAACCGACAGACCGCAATTGACCATGAAAATTTAAACAAGTTCAGACCATAAGTGGTGACAACTCATCACTGCCATAGGTACAAGACGGTAGTAGCAAACCTCTACATCTCTGTGAACATCACTTGCAGTCCTGCCAATACACGCACAGTGACAGATGTAGAATATGACAACAACCTAATTCTTTCCATAGAAACAAATACATAGAAATGTTGGGAGCCTTGAGCTGACTGCTGCCTGTGTTAGGAGTTACTCATGTGAATGTTTGTGACCAGCAAGAATGAAGAAGTCAAAGCTCAACAATTAAATCAGCATCAACGAATGATGATGAAAACTGTTCTCATTTACCTGAGATAAACTTAACATAATACCTGAGGTTGTTGTGAGAGAATCCACATTCTGAGCTAGCTGGCTTTATACACAAAGGTGGATGCAGTCCCCTAGCAGAAACTGCCAATGGAATGTGAAGTGTTAGGCCTTCACATATTCTAGGCCATGACACACGAGGTGGGGTAGCAAGTTCTATTGTCATTACCTTTCCTTCTTAAACAATTCCCACAAACTTCTCAAACCTTTGTGGTACCCATTTCCCAAGCCATACTCATTGGAAAAAAAAAATCCTACTACTGCCAGGGATTGAACTTGGCCCACTGCTGTGGCAGGAACTTACCACTACGCCACTGTAGTTCCACATACACAAAAGACTTCTTGTTCAACGGCTCCTCGTTTAAGGGGTTATGGACGCAGTTTGTAATCCCACATACCGCGTTCGAAACACAGCTGCTGGCAGTTTGGCAGTTGACCGCCCTGCGTTGGGTCTTTTATAAAATGGTTTGGGTGCTGGTCGTTCAGAAATCAATCGCAAACTGCTAAATGTAAACTTGCCATGAGATCACAAAAGACAGTTGTCATAAAAATGAGATCTCTCATGTGTCATACCACTTGCTCTCCCCTTCCCTCCTTGTTTTAATAAAATGTACATTTATACTGAAAATGATAAAAACACAGACTAGCTCAAGCTTATAATGTACAAATTTATTGGAACAAGCAAATTAATCTGTGTTTACCCCTGAAATATATAAATTATTTTTAAAGCATTCTATCCTCAGTTGACTATTAATAATAACAATATAAAATGTCAAGATAAAATATGTTTTCATGATTGTTACAATCCTGATGTCAAAAAGGCAAAGTATACCCAATTTTCTAATTCTTTCTCCTTTAACAAGTTGAAGCCATCAGTATATCGATAAAGCAGATTTAAAACATTTCCCATCTTTAACAGGTAGCTAAAGGACAGTTGCTATCTTTTGATCCGATGAAGAATATCTCTGACAAAAGAACAGGTCAGCTGGTAAATAATATCATCTCTGTTACATGGCTTACAGGTGTTGATGTGATTATTGGGCACACTAACAAACTCGCCGATTCCCGGATCTGAAATAAAAGAAGGCACAAAGTAATGGACATGCAAGGGCCAGATAACACACCTTCACTCAGATAGGAAACAACATAGTTAACACAATATTGTTGTACTGATATATGTAAAACTGAGCATTAAAACCTATAAACATACAACTTCCAAGCTGACTTTCAGAATGGAATGAGGGCATTCTGGTGCGCCTGGGGTTTCAAACCATCTTGACCATGATTGCATCTCATCCTGTGGGGCATGCTGGAAATAGACACTTGTCTGGTTAATGAAGAGAGAATCAGCTATTATCTACTGTGATGCAGCCTGCTAAGGATTACAAATCTTGCCTGATGTAACACTGGAAGAAAGTCACAGCGATTCTTCACTATGAAGATAGACAACCAATATGTACATCCTGCACAGCCAGCATGGAGAACAGACAGAATGACATATCTACTGGTATGCAACCAAATCACCAACTGTCTCTAATTTCATTAGTTCAAACAAGAGTGAATGACTTGATACAAAGGCATTGTCAACACAGCAACCAACCACTTTAAGCACATCTTAGCTGAGCCTACCACACAGACACAATGGAAAGTTAAGGCCACAGTGACACGTAGGAAGGGCACTTCATACAGGTCATTGTGGATGCCAGCTAACTGCAAGGTGAAAAGGCTGGCACTCATTAAGACGGCCTTTGTTAGTTCTATGGAATCTCATGCAAGACTCAAGAAATCTGAACTTAAGTAGCAGAGGATCTCAGAACTGGTAGAGCCCTAAAGATGATGTGCACAGAACCCATTGGAGGATTATTCGCACAAACAAAAAGGGAGAACTAGAGAACTGGCAATAAGAAAATGGATTTCTTCTAATAAACCACCCTGAATACCAACTAATCTTCTACTCATGGCCATAGCACACTACCTCCACACTGGATGATTTTTTCACTCCTCATATTAAGAATGGAGTTTTCCACATAAATATATAAATGGGAGGTTACAATCAATGTTTAGTTATCCTGATATTAGAACATGAATTTGTAAAAGAAAGTGGTCATCTATTTGAAAGGAACCACAAAAACCAAACTTGAATCTGTTTAAGCATTCATCTTAGAAAATGAAAACTTTTTTACGCAATAAATCACTATCATTGAATGTCAGAAAGAGAGTACTACAGAATCGTGTTTGCAGTATGGCAGTGAATCATGGAGCATAAATGAGCAATTTAGAGAGAGCTTGGAAGAAATGGAGGCGTGGGTCCTGAGATGAATGTTGCAAATACCTTGGAATTACAGAGTAATTAACAAAAGCATGCAAGAGGTTAATGAAAGTAGAACATTATATACAACTATAAGAAGAGATACACAGCATACTTTGGTCACATAATGAGAAGAAAGGCAATGGAAAATATCACTATAACTGGAACGGTAAGTGGGAGAAGAAACAGGCAGACTTAGAGAAATGATGCTGGATGGACTGAGACAGTGTCACCGAGAACATCATCAGGTGAGTTGATCTGGAACACCAAGAAACGAGATCTGTGGAGAGACATGAACGACTAACCCTGTTGGCAGGGCACATGATGATGATGATGATGGTACCAGCACACATACCAGGAAAATATCCATTACAGGTAAAGATTACAGGGTGGTAGATTAATTCCCACCCATGTGTTGTTGGGGCCCTCAGGGAAGGCAAAGAATAGTAATACCATAACTAACCATGCATGTTACAAGACATGGCTGAGGAGGATAGGGCTTTGGGCTAACTACTGTAGAAATCTTCACCCAAAAAATCCAACCAATCATGAACAAGTTTAAAAGTAAGGAAAACAGAACAACCCAGTCAACCACAGGGAAAGGAGGCTCTTCTTGAAGAGATGTGATGCAGAGGAATCTGCAAGAAGTTTGAATAGCCCATGTACTTCTGTTCACCTAGGGAGATCTCCAGAAAATGCACCTGGGATGTTACAACTATGCGTGAACTGATCAGAGCACAAGTGGTATGGATAATGAACTATTATAAAATTAGCATTTTGGAATTATGTGAAACAAGGTAGAACGAAGCAGGCAAAAAGCTTCTAAACACAGGAAAAATAGTGCTGTTCTCCGGCCATCAAGTACAGACCTGCTGGCGTGGACGATTATGCTTCTCCACAAATTGCGATCTCTGATGTGTTGACTCCCTTCTGTGCCATGACACAAGACTGTCAAGAATTTTCTCACACTGTTTTCCTCCATCTTTCTTTCCACAAATTTTTCTTGTTGTCACAACACTTTCCAGTTTTTGCCTTCCCATAATGTGACCCACAAATTATTACTGCTTCTTTCTGATGTTTGTGGTAAGTTGTCTTTGCAACTTAGTTTCCCTCAAAATGTCTAGATTGCTCAGTTTGGCTCTCCAATTAATTTTCAGCATTCTTCTATAAAACTACATCTCAAAGGCTTCTAGGAATTTTTTCGCCTGATTACTAATAGTCAAGGATTTGCAGCCGTGTGTTAATAAGTTTATAGGTAGTAGGTAATAGCTAGATGTAGACTAGAATGAGATATTAAACAATTTCATAGTAGCCTTTAGATTGTATAGATTGCCAGTATTATCATATGTCATATGTGTACAGTAGCCTTTAGATTGAATAGATTGCCAGTATTATCATATGTCATATGTATATAGTAGCCTTTAGATTGAATAGATTGCCAGTATTAACATATGTCATATGTGTACAGTAGCCTTTAGATTGAATAGATTGCCAGTATTAACATATGTCATATGTGTACAGTAGCCTTTAGATTGAATAGATTGCCAGTATTAACATATGTCATATGTATATGAATAGATTGCCAGTATTAACATATGTCGTATGTATACAGTAGCCTTTAGATTGTATAGATTGCCAGTATTATCATATGTCATATGTGTACAGTAGCCTTTAGATTGAATAGATTGCCAGTATTATCATATGTCATATGTGTACAGCAGCCTTTAGATTGAATAGATTGCCAGTATTAACATATGTCATATGTGTACAGTAGCCTTTAGATTGAATAGATTGCCAGTATTCACATATGTCATATGTGTACAGTAGCCTTTAGATTGAATAGATTGCCAGTATTATCATATGTCATATGTGTACAGTAGCCTTTAGATTGAATAGATTGCCAGTATTATCATATGTCATATGTGTACAGTAGCCTTTAGATTGAATAGATTGCCAGTATTAACATATGTCATATGTGTACAGTAGCCTTTAGATTGAATAGATTGCCAGTATTAACATATGTCACATGTGTACAGTAGCCTTTAGATTGAATAGATTGCCAGTATTATCATATGTCATATGTGTACAGTAGCCTTTAGATTGAATAGATTGCCAGTATTAACATATGTCATATGTGTACAGTAGCCTTTAGATTGAATAGATTGCCAGTATTAACATATGTCATATGTGTACAGTAGCCTTTAGATTGAATAGATTGCCAGTATTAACATGTCATATGTGTACAGTAGCCTTTAGATTGAATAGATTGCCAGTATTAACATATGTCATATGTGTACAGTAGCCTTTAGATTGAATAGATTGCCAGTATTAACATATGTCATATGTGTACAGTAGCCTTTAGATTGAATAGATTGCCAGTATTAACATATGTCATATGTGTACAGTAACCTTTAGATTGAATAGATTGCCAGTATTAACATATGTCATATGTGTACAGTAGCCTTTAGATTGAATAGATTGCCAGTATTAACATATGTCATATGTATATGAATAGATTGCCAGTATTAACATATATCATATGTGTACAGTAGCCTTTAGATTGAATAGATTGCCAGTATTAACATATGTCATATGTGTACAGTAACCTTTAGATTGAATAGATTGCCAGTATTAACATATGTCATATGTATACAGCTGGAGACCACTTACCACTTGATTCTAGAGGAACTACAAGCACTTTTGGCAAAGTACGTCCAAAAGTTGTTTTTGCATTCTCTCCAAAACTGAGACAAGGAATTGAGTTTTCGGTCATGAAGTTAACAAATTCTTCATGCAACACATTTAGCTTTGGAGAATCTGAAAATAAAATAAAACATTCTTTTTCAACTGGTTTTATCTGGCATGAAGTTCATTTCCTTTTGTTTAAAGTATCAAAGGTTTATGCTAAAATATTAGAGAATTCAGGAATTAAAGTTATTTTTATGTTCCCCAGAATAATTAATCAATAAATTCCTTCTGTGCAACACCTTTACACTGGCAAAAAAAAGTGCTAAAGAAACAGAAATATGCAGTGAGTTTAACTAAGTTATTTGTTTAATCTAAATACAGATGAAAATGTATTCTCGTTGACAAATTTTATAACAGAATAAAATTTAAAAAATAAAGCCATGAAATAAAAGTTCATGTTTAGATAAAACAAAAGACTGCAAAAAGATAAATGCAGCTTAAGAAAGATATGATGTGTATTTCTACTATCACAAACAGCTTTCATATTTATCCAAGAGATTATATTTTGAATACAAGGAGGATTGTCATATTTCACAGAGAATTACCAATAATGTAGATGTTTATTAAATCTTAGTGTGCCGTATGTTACTTCAAGTGGCACAAAGTTCAGTTTCTAAATACCAGAATCCATCCTCAGATGGTAAATATGATGCTGTGGGTTGTGTGCACTCAACTCCACTTCTAACAAGTAAATAATATATTTGGATTTAATGAGTAAAAGAAGTGTGGTAAAGGACCCATTTAGATGCCTTGAAGCATACTTGACATATGGTAGTAACAACATGTTTTTGTAGACCTAATGGACCGTGACCAGTGGTGAGGATAAGACCAGGCTGACTGTTTTTCTTTCCCAGGACATTTCTCTGTACCCATTTTAGACTGAGTCAGCCTAATAGCTCAGGTAAGTTTTATTTTAAATCCCCCTCCATGTGGATTCGAACACAAGACCACCAAGCCAAAATGTAATTGAATAATTTAATGAGTAGCTTCTGTCTATGTGCCTGGTTTGGGGAAGCTGAGCAGTTTCAACATCGGCCTCACATATCTGGTGACCAGAGTTTTAATCCCTGATGAAGCTAAAAATTTTGATCTACTAGAGATTAACTAGAAAATCCTACACACCAAGACTGCATGGCAACTGACTGGGTAAGTGGTCTTCACATTAACAGCCCTTATTAAAATCCTCCTGGCAAGTAGCTGTAATGGTACTAAGTACAATAAAGACCATCATGATTATCAAGTGCCTTGCCAAATGGGCATAAGCAATCACCAACAGCATGTATCAACTCATGTGCTGACGCCTCGACAAAAGGTTGTGTAGAATCATCTCAATGTCTTCCCCTATCTTTCTTTCCATATACTTTTTCAGTTGTCATAACATTTTCCAGTTTTTCTCTTTTTGTAGTATGGTCAAAACATGACAACTGTTTCTTTCTGTTTATGATCAGCAGTTGTCTGTTGTATCTTAGCCTTTCAGCTATATGAAGTGTCTTAACAATGACGGCAGTTTCAGTTCCCTTCGGTGTGGGGAGTTTCTAATGGAGCAGTGATGTTGAAACCAAGGTTCATTATGTCTTTAAGTCTCTCCTACCAAAGCTTAACTCATATGTCTATGGTGGACACTGTTTTGTCCAACAATTTTCCTGAAAGCTGCGAATTAACCCAAGGGAGGCAAGATAGGACAGCAAAAGAGGCGCAGACTAAGTCAAACTTTCTAGCCAGTAAGAAGAGCCCTGAGCACACACTGTTTTATGAACAGGTGCCGAGGTAAGAGATTACATACCATGCCAGGAGGCACACAAGCAACTACTATGCCATCAAGACAATCAACTACTATGCCATCAAGGTGTGGAGTGTGTCATCAAGACTTTTCTTTGTGAGCTACTAATTTTAATATGGTGACTTAGCTAAATCTGACAATTACATACTTCTCATTGTTATAAATATGCTCGTACATTGAGCCAAAAATATTTCTGCCAAAAGTTAAATATATATGCACTAGTGCAGCTTGAAGGTAACATCAGCCATGACAGCTTCTATCTTAAGATACTGGAAGTCTACCTTTAACAGCTAAGATGTGGAAGGAAACAAATGTCCTGATAATTTCTCAAGTACACCACAATGTATCAGCAGAACTGGACTTTAGGTACAAAATTGATGTATGAATAAGACTGGACTTTTGGTAAAACACTGATGTACCAATGAAGACTGGACTTACTCTCATAGTGGCATTTGTTGTGTAAAAGAACTCACTAGCCATTAAATCGTAGGCAAGCAGTTATAAAAGGAGTATCATATCATTTTCTGGCAGGCAAGGCAAACCGTCTGATGTTGGCAACATCACCCATCAACAATTTAAATAAAATATTTGGCCACAAAAAGATAGGCCAAGCATATAAAGTGTTTGAATTCCCATTGAGGCGGAGATTTAAAAATAAAAACTGACATGTACCTCCAGGTCAAACCAACCTAAAATTGGTACCAGAAATGTTCTGGGAAATAAAGATGGCAAGTGTGATACTAACCACATCACCCATCTCGTGCAGACTGATCTACACATAAGTAGCACCATATACCCAATATGAACCATGGCCTGGAAAAGAATTGTATTTGTTTTCTTTCTTTTTTATGCACTTGCTTTGAACACGAGCGCAGTCCATGCTCAAGCTACTACTACTAGTAGTTAGCTGCTGCAACTGGTGAGTGCACTGGACTGAATTTGCATGAGTTAGCTTTCCTTTTAACCAGTGTCCCTCGCCACCAGGCAAACCCTCTCTAAGTTCTGGGGTACTTGTAAGAGGGGACTTCAAAAGAAAACCTTAAAAGTGTGATAGAAATTACAAAAACCATGCCATTTGTCTTGTAACCTGTCAGTATTGTTGTTAAAGATGTCAAGAGTGTTTAGCTTTGACATCACAGTGTAGACGAACACAGTGACATCATAAGGACAGTTTAATGATGGCCACCCTACTTTTGACATGCACCAAAGAGGTGCAGCATACTGTTATCCGTTGTTTAATCAGTGAAGGGGTGAAACCTATAGAAATTTGGATTTTCTACAGGAATCCAAGCACTTTATCAGCGCTGGAGTACTTGCATTGAACGCAGTGGTGACTACATCAAACAATGATACATTTGTTCTTTACATTTTTCAGAATATATATATACACACACACACACACACAAATTGAAGGTTTTCATTTAAAGCCCAATTGTATTTTATCTCCCCAAGTCAAGGATGAGAAGTCAATGTTTAAGTTCAAATGACTGGCATGTAGAAAGATACAACTACTCCACGATCAGAAGAGACAGTTCAAGCTTGCTAAACCTCTCAGCCAGGCTAACCTCCACTTTATGCAGTTACTAGATCAATTATTTAAAATATCTCCAATATGCTACGATGGCATGAAAATTAAGTCCATTATAAATATGCTTTAAAGATTATGTTGGAAGATCAAACATGAAAGTGACGATGTCCCTTGAATCTTGAGTAAGAAAAGGTATAGGTAGTCCCATGGCAGATACTGTCACTGGGGTTAGTTAGTCGTGGTTCCAACTTCATGGCAGAGGGCTGCCCCATAATGCTCCATTCCTGTGACAGTGAATATCACACAGAATGCTCCTCACTGCCCCATGTGAATAGTGGAACAGTAAGACCTTCACATATTCTACGCCACGGCATAATAAGGTAGGGAGGCAAGTTCCCTGTCTTGCTGTCTTTCCTTTACCAGACAATACCTAGACATTTCTGAAAATTATTTGACCCCATTTTATGAGGATGGGCCAACCCCACGGCCATGCTGGTGGGAAGAAACAAACCTTCCACAGCAGGGGACTGAACCTGGACCACTAGCTTGGTAAACAAGTGCACTAACCACCATGTCTTTCTTGAGAACTAAACCTCAAAGTGTAGATGACTTACGTGTGTGCATCTCCTGGACTTCCACAGAAGGGAACAGCAGATACTTGGCATACATCAGCACATCAACCACAGAGGAACCATGATGGGGAACACTGTAGAAGATCACTCCCTGAGTCTGAGATGCAAACTGGGAAAACTCACTCTCTTGCTGACCCAGAGATAGGATCTGCTTTATCAAGAGACCTGCATAGAAAACAGTGCATTCAGCTATGAGAATAATTACAACAATATTTGATCACTTTCATAGATATAAATGTATTCATTTAAATATCTAGGCTACACAGTGACAATCAATCAATCAATCATGTGCCATGCCGGAAAGCGTGGGCGGTCATGATTCGCCATTTCACTCGATCACCAGAGTCGTGGATCAGCTCAGTGTTCCTGTCTCGTCCATGCCATGTGGCCAAGCTATCCAGGTATTTTCCTCTCGGTCTTCCTCTTGGTCTGTTCCCTTCGATCTTGCCAGCTGTCACTAAGTTCTCCAGTCCATTTCTTCTCATAACATGTCCAAAAAATTTTGACTGTCTACGTCTAATTTCTCTAATCAATCTACGATTTTCATTTGTCTCTTGTAGTACTTGGTCATTGGTTTTTCTATCTGTCCATGGTATTCTTTGCATTTTCCTCAGAAACCACATTTCTGCAGCCATCAGATGTTTTTCAGCTTGACTGCACATTGTCCAAGTTTCACATCCATACAAAAGAACAGGCTCTATGTATCCCCTCAACACAGTGACACCCAAGAAATATGTGAAAGAGAAATAAAGAAAAGATCTAGCGTCTTGCTGACATATTGCTATCCCTAAGAGCACCTATCAATTTGTGTGCTGACACCTGTTTGTGTATTGACAAAAGGTTGTCAAGAATATTGTCTCGCTGTCTTCCTCTATGTTATTTTCCCTAAATCTGTGCAGTTGTCACATTTACATGTTCCAGTTGTTCTCTTCTCATAATGTGGCCAACAAATTATGACTGCCTCTTTCTGATGTTTGTGATAAGCTGTCATAGACTTATAATGGGTTGATCAGGTTATGAGTTGTTTTATCAAAAAGATTGTATACAAAAGTTTGCAGACGAGAGCTTCATTGCACCAGGTTTTACCCTAACACAGCTCAGCCTCTTTCTGCACAATGGACTGCCAAAAATGTTGCACACAGCATGAACTCCATAGCTCCAGCAACCAGTCCGAGAAGTCTTAGATAAAATTGCACTTGTGAACTGAGTCCAGAAATTAAACCACAACTATTGGAGCACAAGGCAGGTGACTTAATCATTTCACCATGGAGACCTCCAAAAAGATTATATGATTTCATATTTGAATGAATGCACTCCAGTGTGCTTGGTCTAAACATAGTAATTCATATATGAGTGTACTCCAGTGTGCTTGGTCTAAACATAGTAATTCATATATGAATGTACTCCAGTGTGCTTGGTCTAAACATAGTACTTCATATATGAATGTACTCCAGTGTGCTTGGTCTAAACATAGTACTTCATATATGAATGTACTCCAGTGTGCTTGGTCTAAACATAGTAATTCATATATGAATGTACTCCAGTGTGCTTGGTCTAAACATAGTAATTCATATATGAATGTACTCCAGTATATGCAGTCTAAACATAGTATTTCATATATGAATGTACTCCAGTGTGCTTGGTCTAAACATAATACTTCATATATGAATGTACTCCAGTGTGCTTGGTCTAAACATAGTACTTCATATATGAATGTACTCCAGTGTGCTTGGTCTAAACATAGTACTTCATATATGAATGTACTCCAGTATATGCAGTCTAAACATGGTATTTCATATATGAATGTACTCCAGTGTGCTTGGTCTAAACATAGTACTTCATATATGAATGTACTCCAGTGTGCTTGGTCTAAACATAGTAATTCATATATGAATGTACTCCAGTATATGCAGTCTAAACATAGTACTTCATATATGAATGTACTCCAGTGTGCTTGGTCTAAACATAGTACTTCATATATGAATGTACTCCAGTGTGCTTGGTCTAAACATAGTACTTCATATATGAATGTACTCCAGTATATGCAGTCTAAATGTAGTACTTCATATATGAATGTACTCCAGTGTGCTTGGTCTAAACATAGTATTTGATATATGAATGTACTCCAGTGTGCTTGGTCTAAACATAGTACTTCATATATGAATGTACTCCAGTGTGCTTGGTCTAAACATAGTACTTCATATATGAATGTACTCCAGTGTGCTTGGTCTAAACATAGTACTTCATATATGAATGTACTCCAGTATATGCAGTCTAAACATAGTACTTCATATATGAATGTACTCTAGTAGATGCAATCTAAACATTGTACTTCATATATGAACGTACTCCAGTATGCTTGGTCTAAACATAGAACTTCATATATGAATGTACTCCAGTATATGCAGTCTAAACATAGTACTTCTTATATGAATGTACTCTAGTATATGCAATCTAAACATAGTACTTCATATATGAACGTACTCCAGTATGCTTGGTCTAAACATAATACTTCATATATGAATGTACTCCAGTGTGCTTGGTCTAAACATAGTACTTCATATATGAATGTACTCCAGTGTGCTTGGTCTAAACATAGTACTTCATATATGAATGTACTCCAGTGTGCTTGGTCTAAACATAGTACTTCATATATGAATGTACTCCAGTATATGCAGTCTAAACATAGTACTTCATATATGAATGTACTCTAGTAGATGCAATCTAAACATTGTACTTCATATATGAACGTACTCCAGTATGCTTGGTCTAAACATAGAACTTCATATATGAATGTACTCCAGTGTGCTTGGTCTAAACATAGTACTTCATATATGAATGTACTCCAGTGTGCTTGGTCTAAACATAGTACTTCATATATGAATGTACACCAGTATGCTTGGTCTAAACATAGTACTTCATATATGAATGTACTCCAGTGTGCTTGGTCTAAACATAGTACTTCATATATGAATGTACTCCAGTGTGCTTGGTCTAAACATAGTATTTCATATATGAATGTACTCCAGTGTGCTTGGTCTAAACATAGTACTTCATATATGAATGTACTCCAGTATGCTTGGTCTAAACATAGTACTTCATATATGAATGTACTCCAGTGTGCTTGGTCTAAACATAGTACTACATATATGAATGTACACCAGTATGCTTGGTCTAAACATAGTACTTCATATATGAATGTACTCCAGTGTGCTTGGTCTAAACATAGTAATTCATATATGAATGTACTCCAGTGTGCTTGGTCTAAACATAGTAATTCATATATGAATGTACTCCAGTGTGCTTGGTCTAAACATAGTACTTCATATATGAATGTACTCCAGTATATGCAGTCTAAACATAGTATTTCATATATGAATGTACTCCAGTGTGCTTGGTATAAACATAGTACTTCATATATGAATGTACTCCAGTGTGCTTGGTCTAAACATAGTAATTCATATATGAATGTACTCCAGTATATGCAGTCTAAACATAGTACTTCATATATGAATGTACTCCAGTGTGCTTGGTCTAAACATAGTATTTCATATATGAATGTACTCCAGTGTGCTTGGTCTAAACATAGTATTTCATATATGAATGTACTCCAGTGTGCTTGGTCTAAACATAGTACTTCATATATGAATGTACTCCAGTGTGCTTGGTCTAAACATAGTACTTCATATATGAATGTACTACAGTATAAGCAGTCTAAACATAGTACTTCATATATGAATGTACTCCAGTGTGCTTGGTCTAAACATAGTATTTCATATATGAATGTACTCCAGTGTGCTTGGTCTAAACATAGTATTTCATATATGAATGTACTCCAGTGTGCTTGGTCTAAACATAGTATTTCATATATGAATGTACTCCAGTGTGCTTGGTCTAAACATAGTACTTCATGTATGAATGTACTCCAGTGTGCTTGGACTAAACATAGTACTTCATATATGAATGTACTCCAGTGTGCTTGGTCTAAACATAGTACTTCATATATGAATGTACTCCAGTATATGCAGTCTAAACATAGTACTTCATATATGAATGTACTCTAGTATATGCAATCTAAACATTGTACTTCATATATGAACGTACTCCAGTATGCTTGGTCTAAACATAGTACTTCATATATGAATGTACTCCAGTATATGCAGTCTAAACATAGTACTTCATATATGAATGTACTCTAGTATATGCAATCTAAACATTGTACTTCATATATGAATGTACTCCAGTGTGCTTGGTCTAAACATAGTACTTCATATATGAATGTACTCCAGTGTGCTTGGTCTAAACATAGTACTTCATATATGAATGTACTCCAGTGTGCTTGGTCTAAACATAGTACTTCATATATGAATGTACTCCAGTGTGCTTGGTCTAAACATAGTACTTCATATATGAATGTACTCCAGTATATGCAGTCTAAACATAGTACTTCATATATGAATGTACTCTAGTATATGCAATCTAAACATTGTACTTCATATATGAACGTACTCCAGTATGCTTGGTCTAAACATAGTACTTCATATATGAATGTACTCCAGTATATGCAGTCTAAACATAGTATTTCATATATGAATGTACTCCAGTGTGCTTGGTCTAAACATAGTACTTCATATATGAACGTACTCCAGTATGCTTGGTCTAAACATAGTACTTCATATATGAATGTACTCCAGTGTGCTTGGTCTAAACATAGTACTTCATATATGAATGTACACCAGTATGCTTGGTCTAAACATAGTACTTCATATATGAATGTACTCCAGTGTGCTTGGTCTAAACATAGTAATTCATATATGAATGTACTCCAGTGTGCTTGGTCTAAACATAGTAATTCATATATGAATGTACTCCAGTGTGCTTGGTCTAAACATAGTAATTCATATATGAATGTACTCCAGTATATGCAGTCTAAACATAGTATTTCATATATGAATGTACTCCAGTGTGCTTGGTCTAAACATAGTACTTCATATATGAATGTACTCCAGTGTGCTTGGTCTAAACATAGTACTTCATATATGAACGTACTCCAGTATATGCAGTCTAAACATAGTATTTCATATATGAATGTACTCCAGTGTGCTTGGTCTAAACATAGTACTTCATATATGAATGTACTCCAGTGTGCTTGGTCTAAACATAGTAATTCATATATGAATGTACTCCAGTATATGCAGTCTAAACATAGTACTTCATATATGAATGTACTCCAGTGTGCTTGGTCTAAACATAGTATTTCATATATGAATGTACTCCAGTGTGCTTGGTCTAAACATAGTATTTCATATATGAATGTACTCCAGTGTGCTTGGTCTAAACATAGTACTTCATATATGAATGTACTCCAGTGTGCTTGGTCTAAACATAGTACTTCATATATGAATGTACTCCAGTATATGCAGTCTAAACATAGTACTTCATATATGAATGTACTCCAGTGTGCTTGGTCTAAACATAGTATTTCATATATGAATGTACTCCAGTGTGCTTGGTCTAAACATAGTAATTCATATATGAATGTACTCCAGTATATGCAGTCTAAACATAGTACTTCATATATGAATGTACTCCAGTGTGCTTGGTCTAAACATAGTATTTCATATATGAATGTACTCCAGTGTGCTTGGTCTAAACATAGTACTTCATATATGAATGTACTCCAGTGTGCTTGGTCTAAACATAGTACTTCATATATGAATGTACTCCAGTGTGCTTGGTCTAAACATAGTACTTCATATATGAATGTACTCCAGTGTGCTTGGTCTAAACATAGTATTTCATATATGAATGTACTCCAGTGTGCTTGGTCTAAACATAGTACTTCATATATGAATGTACTCCAGTGTGCTTGGTCTAAACATAGTACTTCATATATGAATGTACTCCAGTATATGCAGTCTAAACATAGTACTTCATATATGAATGTACTCCAGTGTGCTTGGTCTAAACATAGTATTTCATATATGAATGTACTCCAGTGTGCTTGGTCTAAACATAGTAATTCATATATGAATGTACTCCAGTATATGCAGTCTAAACATAGTACTTCATATATGAATGTACTCCAGTGTGCTTGGTCTAAACATAGTATTTCATATACGAATGTACTCCAGTGTGCTTGGTCTAAACATAGTACTTCATATATGAATGTACTCCAGTGTGCTTGGTCTAAACATAGTACTTCATATATGAATGTACTCCAGTGTGCTTGGTCTAAACATAGTACTTCATATATGAATGTACTCCAGTATATGCAGTCTAAACATAGTACTTCATATATGAATGTACTCTAGTATATGCAATCTAAACATTGTACTTCATATTTGAACATACTCCAGTATGCTTGGTCTAAACATAGTACTTCATATATGAATGTACTCCAGTATATGCAGTCTAAACATAGTACTTCATATATGAATGTACTCTAGTATATGCAATCTAAACATAGTACTTCATATATGAACGTACTCCAGTATGCTTGGTCTAAACATAGTACTTCATATATGAATGTACTCCAGTGTGCTTGGTCTAAACATAGTACTTCATATATGAATGTACACCAGTATGCTTGGTCTAAACATAGTACTTCATATATGAATGTACTCCAGTGTGCTTGGTCTAAACATAGTACTTCATATATGAATGTACTCCAGTATATGCAGTCTAAACATAGTACTTCATATATGAATGTACTCTAGTAGATGCAATCTAAACATTGTACTTCATATATGAACGTACTCCAGTATGCTTGGTCTAAACATAGAACTTCATATATGAATGTACTCCAGTGTGCTTGGTCTAAACATAGTACTTCATATATGAATGTACACCAGTATGCTTGGTCTAAACATAGTACTTCATATATGAATGTACTCCAGTGTGCTTGGTCTAAACATAGTACTTCATATATGAATGTACTCCAGTGTGCTTGGTCTAAACATAGTATTTCATATATGAATGTACTCCAGTGTGCTTGGTCTAAACATAGTACTTCATATATGAATGTACTCCAGTGTGCTTGGTCTAAACATAGTACTACATATATGAATGTACACCAGTATGCTTGGTCTAAACATAGTACTTCATATATGAATGTACTCCAGTGTGCTTGGTCTAAACATAGTAATTCATATATGAATGTACTCCAGTGTGCTTGGTCTAAACATAGTAATTCATATATGAATGTACTCCAGTGTGCTTGGTCTAAACATAGTACTTCATATATGAACGTACTCCAGTATATGCAGTCTAAACATAGTATTTCATATATGAATGTACTCCAGTGTGCTTGGTATAAACATAGTACTTCATATATGAATGTACTCCAGTGTGCTTGGTCTAAACATAGTAATTCATATATGAATGTACTCCAGTATATGCAGTCTAAACATAGTACTTCATATATGAATGTACTCCAGTGTGCTTGGTCTAAACATAGTATTTCATATATGAATGTACTCCAGTGTGCTTGGTCTAAACATAGTATTTCATATATGAATGTACTCCAGTGTGCTTGGTCTAAACATAGTACTTCATATATGAATGTACTCCAGTGTGCTTGGTCTAAACATAGTACTTCATATATGAATGTACTACAGTATAAGCAGTCTAAACATAGTACTTCATATATGAATGTACTCCAGTGTGCTTGGTCTAAACATAGTATTTCATATATGAATGTACTCCAGTGTGCTTGGTCTAAACATAGTATTTCATATATGAATGTACTCCAGTGTGCTTGGTCTAAACATAGTATTTCATATATGAATGTACTCCAGTGTGCTTGGTCTAAACATAGTACTTCATGTATGAATGTACTCCAGTGTGCTTGGACTAAACATAGTACTTCATATATGAATGTACTCCAGTGTGCTTGGTCTAAACATAGTACTTCATATATGAATGTACTCCAGTATATGCAGTCTAAACATAGTACTTCATATATGAATGTACTCTAGTATATGCAATCTAAACATTGTACTTCATATATGAACGTACTCCAGTATGCTTGGTCTAAACATAGTACTTCATATATGAATGTACTCCAGTATATGCAGTCTAAACATAGTACTTCATATATGAATGTACTCTAGTATATGCAATCTAAACATTGTACTTCATATATGAATGTACTCCAGTGTGCTTGGTCTAAACATAGTACTTCATATATGAATGTACTCCAGTGTGCTTGGTCTAAACATAGTACTTCATATATGAATGTACTCCAGTGTGCTTGGTCTAAACATAGTACTTCATATATGAATGTACTCCAGTGTGCTTGGTCTAAACATAGTACTTCATATATGAATGTACTCCAGTATATGCAGTCTAAACATAGTACTTCATATATGAATGTACTCTAGTATATGCAATCTAAACATTGTACTTCATATATGAACGTACTCCAGTATGCTTGGTCTAAACATAGTACTTCATATATGAATGTACTCCAGTATATGCAGTCTAAACATAGTACTTCTTATATGAATGTACTCTAGTATATGCAATCTAAACATAGTACTTCATATATGAACGTACTCCAGTATGCTTGGTCTAAACATAATACTTCATATATGAATGTACTCCAGTGTGCTTGGTCTAAACATAGTACTTCATATATGAATGTACACCAGTATGCTTGGTCTAATCATAGTACTTCATATATGAATGTACTCCAGTGTGCTTGGTCTAAACATAGTACTTCATATATGAATGTACTCCAGTGTGCTTGGACTAAACATAGTATTTCATATATGAATGTACTCCAGTGTGCTTGGTCTAAACATAGTACTTCATATATGAACGTACTCCAGTATGCTTGGTCTAAACATAGTACTTCATATATGAATGTACTCCAGTGTGCTTGGTCTAAACATAGTACTTCATATATGAATGTACACCAGTATGCTTGGTCTAAACATAGTACTTCATATATGAATGTACTCCAGTGTGCTTGGTCTAAACATAGTAATTCATATATGAATGTACTCCAGTGTGCTTGGTCTAAACATAGTAATTCATATATGAATGTACTCCAGTGTGCTTGGTCTAAACATAGTAATTCATATATGAATGTACTCCAGTATATGCAGTCTAAACATAGTATTTCATATATGAATGTACTCCAGTGTGCTTGGTCTAAACATAGTACTTCATATATGAATGTACTCCAGTGTGCTTGGTCTAAACATAGTACTTCATATATGAACGTACTCCAGTATATGCAGTCTAAACATAGTATTTCATATATGAATGTACTCCAGTGTGCTTGGTCTAAACATAGTACTTCATATATGAATGTACTCCAGTGTGCTTGGTCTAAACATAGTAATTCATATATGAATGTACTCCAGTATATGCAGTCTAAACATAGTACTTCATATATGAATGTACTCCAGTGTGCTTGGTCTAAACATAGTATTTCATATATGAATGTACTCCAGTGTGCTTGGTCTAAACATAGTATTTCATATATGAATGTACTCCAGTGTGCTTGGTCTAAACATAGTACTTCATATATGAATGTACTCCAGTGTGCTTGGTCTAAACATAGTACTTCATATATGAATGTACTCCAGTATATGCAGTCTAAACATAGTACTTCATATATGAATGTACTCCAGTGTGCTTGGTCTAAACATAGTATTTCATATATGAAAGTACTCCAGTATGCTTGTTCTAAACATAGTAATTCATATATGAATGTACTCCAGTATATGCAGTCTAAACATAGTACTTCATATATGAATGTACTCCAGTGTGCTTGGTCTAAACATAGTATTTCATATATGAATGTACTCCAGTGTGCTTGGTCTAAACATAGTACTTCATATATGAATGTACTCCAGTGTGCTTGGTCTAAACATAGTACTTCATATATGAATGTACTCCAGTGTGCTTGGTCTAAACATAGTACTTCATATATGAATGTACTCCAGTGTGCTTGGTCTAAACATAGTATTTCATATATGAATGTACTCCAGTGTGCTTGGTCTAAACATAGTACTTCATATATGAATGTACTCCAGTGTGCTTGGTCTAAACATAGTACTTCATATATGAATGTACTCCAGTATATGCAGTCTAAACATAGTACTTCATATATGAATGTACTCCAGTGTGCTTGGTCTAAACATAGTATTTCATATATGAATGTACTCCAGTGTGCTTGGTCTAAACATAGTAATTCATATATGAATGTACTCCAGTATATGCAGTCTAAACATAGTACTTCATATATGAATGTACTCCAGTGTGCTTGGTCTAAACATAGTATTTCATATACGAATGTACTCCAGTGTGCTTGGTCTAAACATAGTACTTCATATATGAATGTACTCCAGTGTGCTTGGTCTAAACATAGTACTTCATATATGAATGTACTCCAGTGTGCTTGGTCTAAACATAGTACTTCATATATGAATGTACTCCAGTATATGCAGTCTAAACATAGTACTTCATATATGAATGTACTCTAGTATATGCAATCTAAACATTGTACTTCATATTTGAACATACTCCAGTATGCTTGGTCTAAACATAGTACTTCATATATGAATGTACTCCAGTATATGCAGTCTAAACATAGTACTTCATATATGAATGTACTCTAGTATATGCAATCTAAACATAGTACTTCATATATGAACGTACTCCAGTATGCTTGGTCTAAACATAGTACTTCATATATGAATGTACTCCAGTGTGCTTGGTCTAAACATAGTACTTCATATATGAATGTACACCAGTATGCTTGGTCTAAACATAGTACTTCATATATGAATGTACTCCAGTGTGCTTGGTCTAAACATAGTACTTCATATATGAATGTACTCCAGTGTGCTTGGTCTAAACATAGTATTTCATATATGAATGTACTCCAGTGTGCTTGGTCTAAACATAGTACTTCATATATGAACGTACTCCAGTGTGCTTGGTCTAAACATAGTACTTCATATATGAATGTACTCCAGTGTGCTTGGTCTAAACATAGTACTTCATATATGAATGTACTCCAGTATATGCAGTCTAAACATAGTACTTCATATATGAATGTACTCCAGTGTGCTTGGTCTAAACATAGTACTTCATAAATGAATGTACTCCAGTATGTGCTGTCTGAACATAGTACTTATTATATGAATGTACTCCAGTATGCTTGGTCTAAAAATGGTCACAACAGCTATGATAGCTATGCCTTTTAAGAATGAGCTAACTGTCTGACACATAATAAGAAGATATATAGAAAGAAGATATATAGAAGAGCTAAAACAAGGGCTCAAACATAGGACTGACATGTTCTTATTGGATATGGTAACAAGTTAGAGGATAACAAAAAGATGAACTAATATGAAGATGTCATAATGCACTAAAATATGCACTACTGAATGGTAAGTGAAGAAGTTAAACACAAAGGTGAAATAACCCCTCACACTGTATGTTGTAACATACATTTAATAGGATGACATACAGAAGTGATAAGTGAAGAAGTCAAAAACAGAAGTGAAATACCTCCCAATGACAGTTCTAACGTATAATAAGATAACATACAGACAATATAACTGAAGAAGTCAAGCATGAAAGTGAAATACCTTCCATTGACAGTTCTAACATATAAGAAGATGACATATAGACATGATAACTGAAGAAGTCAAATATAAAAGTGAAATAACCCACCGCACTGAACGTTGTAGCATATATATAATATGATGACATATAGTCATGATAACGGAAGAAGTCAAACATAACAATGAAATACCTCCCACTGACAGTTCTAACATATAATATGATAACATATAGTCATGATAACTGAAGAAGTCAAATGTAACAATGAAATACCTGCCACTGACAGTTCTAACATATAATATGATGACATATAGTCGTGATAACTGAAGAAGTCAAATGTAACAATGAAATACCTCCCACTGACAGCTCTAACATATGGTGTGATAACATATAGTCATGATAACTGAAGAAGATAAATGTAACAATGAAATACCTCCCACCGACAGCTCTAACGTATGATGTGATGACATATAGTCAGGATAACTGAAGAAGTCAAACATACCAATGAAATACCTCCCACTGACAGTTCTAACATAATAAGATGAATATAGTCGGGATAACTGAAGAAGTCAAACATAACAATGAAATACCTCCCACTGACAGTTCTAACATATAATATGATAACATATAGTCGGGATAACTGAAAAAGTCAAACATAACAATGAAATACCTCCCACTGACAGCTCTAACATATAATATGATGACATATAGTCGGGATAACTGAAAAAGTCATACTTAACAATGAAATACCTCCCACTGACAGTTCTAACATATAATATGATAACATATAGTCAGAATAACTGAAGAAGTCACACAGATGTATAAACTACCTCCCATTGAATGTCCTATCCATATAATGGGCCTTGAACCAACTCCAGCATTCTGCAATTTCTTCAGCAACTCTCTGCTTCGCCCATCAATTGTCCGTCTATGACAGATTATGAGAAGACTATGACTAAAACATACATGTTAAGTCTAGTACAATATGTGTGATGTAAATACCAGTTACTATAGCAATGAAAAACAATGCTGCAAGAAAAAATAAATGTTATAGTCATGTTAATGAAGTAAATATGAAAGAACAACACAGAATTTGAAATGCTTTCTCTTTGACATATCTTCATTCATTTCTCCCAAGTACTATTTTCATCTTTCCAATATATCTTTACTTTCTGTTAAAGAATTTCATTTTCTTTCATTTATTATATGTAACTATGGCCTGAAATCACTTGTTAATATTCTAATTTTTTCCATCTTTTCCTTGCAACTGGATATAGTCTATTCTAGTACAAGTATTCATTAGAAACAGTTTCTTGTTATCTCTGATCGTAGTTCTGGTTTCTACTGAGTGGTTTTGAATGTAAGATTATTTAGTTTCATTTGCTTAATGATTATCTTTTTACTAATACAACTGTTACATTAACATCAATATGAAAACATGTTTTTTTTTAAAATTAATCTGAAAATGGATCTTAATAATACTAATAATAATTATAATAATGACCAAAACAACTGTTACTTTAATACTAATAATCTTAACAACTGTCTCTCAATAATAGTAGTAACAATAATAATTTTAAAAAACAATCCAAACAAGTGTTACTTTAATAATAATGACCAAAACCACCATTAGTTTAACAACAATATGAAACATTGTTATTTTACTAAGCTAGGTATCTTGTTTATCAGTTCTTTGGTTGCTCAAACACTTGTGCACAATGATATCACCAATCTTCATTAACTTTAAATCTCATTTCACTCATTTACTGTTGTAAATCATGTAAAGGACACTGACTTAGAGTTTAGTGTGACAGGTTTAACATTCCTGTTAATATGTGACCTTTTCATGACCACACATGGCTCTAAAGTTTAGCCAGCCTCAAAAAGTGTGAACCAGATGTTTCTCATTGAAGGAAAAAGTGGCAAAAAAGGTAGTTTATTATTTTACATTGCATAATGCCATGAAGTGAGGAATTATGTTCAAGCTACAGATATTGGCACCTTGCTGTCTTGACAGATGATAGTTTGTTACATTGTGCTTCAAAAAGGCATAGCAACTACAACCCATGGTGGTAGCGAATGTGACTGATAAGGGCAATTCGCCCTGTAAATGTTCGTCCACAGTGCATGCATGTGAACACATGGTCATTTCCACCATCATACGTCTCGCACGCTCGGTGTGTGACTTATCTGCAATCATTTTCTCCTTTGTCTTTATTCCATTTCTGATATTTGCCCTCCATGCAACACGTTCAGCGGCGACTTGTTCCCAATGTGCATTATCAATGCCTGTATCAATCATGCCCCACTTACACACATCCTTGTATCGTAGTAGAGGCTGACACTGAGATTTTTTTTTTTTTTTTTTACATAACCTTTACAGGACATCACTGTCAACATCAGCATCTTTCAGCTGATTGTTGATTTCTTGGCAAGATTATGCTCAGTGGTTTGCCATTGCTTTCTGAGCGACTGGCCCACATACCCTGTAAGTTACCTGCGGTGCTAGAACCACTACCAATTCTCGCGCAGGTTACATTCCTCACAAATATATACAGGATTACGGAGAAAGACGTTACCTCCTAGGCCATGAAGACCGGCCTGAGATCTCGTACCCATCTGTAATTCACCAAAACAGAAGTCCTTTTATTTTGTCTACGCCAATTGACAAGGACTTATAACCCGTAACTGCTACCTCCCCAGATTTGGACTTCGATGATGACATTGCACTCTGTCACACACACATAATCAGATGCAGGATAAACTACTCAGACTTGATGGGAGGTCACAACAATTAGGTCTAACAATTCACAGAGGAAAAACAAAGATAACGAAATTAAACCAAGCATATAAAACCCTATCTCCCTCAGTGAAACCCCACTTCAAGATCATACCCCTATTTGGGAAGTAATGTAGGCAAACATGGGGGAACAGAGATATTGCAATAAGAAAACAAAAGGCAAGAGCAGCCCTCAAAGCACTAGGAAATGTGAGAAAATCCAAGGAAGTTAAACTAACCACAAACTTAGAATTGTTAGCTCCAATGTTAAATCGGTACTACTGTATGGGTCAGAAACATAGAGAACAACTAAAGGAAATACTAATAGACTACAAAAATTCACTAACTGGTGTCTGCACAGAATAATGGGAATAAAATGATATGACAGAATCACCAATGTAGAGCTCATGGAGAGAACTAAACAAATTCCAGGGAACCAAGAGGTGAGGAAATTACGCTGGTGCTGGATAGTACAAAGACTGAGAAAACATGAGGACAATGTAACTAGGGGCTCTCTTGTCTGGAACCCACAAGGCAAACAAAAAAGCAAGAGACCTAAAAATACACAAAGAAGGGAATTACATACATGAATAATACTGGGAAAACATGGAGGAAGCTGTAGAAGATAGCATAAGATAGGACGGCTTGGCCTGGTTTGATTGAGGGCCTATGCCTCAATTGTGGATAAAGGGCAGAGGAAGAACTACTGATGCAAGCACACAACCACTGATGCAAGCACACAACCACTGATGCGAACACACAACCACTGATGCAAGCACACAACCACTGATGCGAGCACACAACCACTGATGCGAGCACACAACCACTGATGCGAGCACACAACCACTGATGCAAGCACACAACCACTGATGCAAGCACACAACCACTGATCACTGATGCAAGCACACAACCACTGATGCAAGCATACAACCACTGATGCAAGCACACAACCACCGATGCGAGCACACAACCACCGATGCGAGCACACAACCACCGATGCGAGCACACAACCACTGATGCGAGCACACAACCACTGATGCGAGCACACAACCACTGATCACTGATGCAAGCATACAACCACTGATGCAAGCATACAACCACTGATGCAAGCATACAACCACTGATGCAAGCACACAACCACTGATGCAAGCACACAACCACCGATGCAAGCACACAACCACTGATGCAAGCACACAACCACTGATGCAAGCACACAACCACTGATGCAAGCATACAACCACTGATGCAAGCATACAACCACTGATGCGAGCACACAACCACTGATGTGAGCACACAACCACTGATGCGAGCACACAACCACTGATGCGAGCACACAACCACTGATGCAAGCATACAACCAAACAACATATGGGTAGTGAGTCAGAGAAAGACCAAGACAATTATAAGTAAATACACTAAAGGAAACACTAAACAATGCAGATATGACATCACCAAGGCAACACATCAGTCCTTGGAATACAAGATTATGTCCCCCAACTCTACACTTGATGGCAGGTGTGGTTTAATCAAAGAGACATCACCCACTGTTGCTAGATGAAACACGGATAGAATACAACCATTATCTCACTACTAATCATTAATCTTTCAAATAAATACAACAAACACACAGGTGTGGTTTAATCAAAGAGGCATCACCCACTGTTGCTAGATGAAACACAGATAGAATACAACCATTATCTCACTACTAATCATTAATCTTTCAAATAAATACAACAAACACACAGGTGTGGTTTAATCAAAGAGGCATCACCCACTGTTGCTAGATGAAACACAGATAGAATACAGCCATTATCTCACTACTAATCATTAATCTTCCAAATAAATAAAACAAACAAATGAAACAGCCAAATTCTACAAGTATAGTAAGGAAGCTTGACATTAAATAATAATATCTCTCAAATTCTCACAAACAGAACTGGGTGCTGAATGATACTGTAACACTTACTTTTCTTGTTCATAAGGACAACTGTCACCCCATCTGTGCAGCGAAGAGTTATAGCCAATACTGATTATTCGCAGATTGGGACAATCTGCTGCAAGCCAATCCTAAATGAACACAGGAGTGGCAAGAATGGTTTCATGATTACCACAACTCCAAATGCTAATAGCAAAGCAAATACATATCTAGCTTTTAATGAGTTTCAAAAATGTCATTAATGCTGATGATATACTCTGTAGTTTATTGAGACTGTGGTGATGGAAATGGAAAGAAAGGCACAACCCTTGCCTACTTCAGTGGATGTCAATGGTTGTTTCCCCATAAGATGCTGCATTGACCAGAGCAGATCAATGCAATACATGCATAGTTTTATAAAATATAAAAGATGTCATAGTTGTATCATCCTCTACATCATAGAACAAGGAAAGCAGGTAAAGATTTGGTTTCCATGCTAGAAGGCACACAGAGTACATGCTTAAACAGGACCTTTTTTTGGTTAGGTGTTGTGGAGCTGGGAAAGAAATGGCAGGAAAAGTGGAGAAAATTGATATTTGAAGGTGGACTAAGAATGAACCTAAGGTGTAGTGTCCTAGTGGATGTGAGTTCGTACCAGTATTGGCTGGTCATGTAAAATGTATTGACAGCTGCAACTGTTATTAAATCACCCATGCAATGTACTGACAGTTGCAGCTGCCATTAAACCACTCATAAACACTATAAGAAAAATAAATGAAACACTGCTTTGCATTATTAAAGATCACATTTATTGCACATGAATATCTGTTGAAATGCCCCAGACTCCTTCCACAGGTCACTCTAGGAGAATCTCAACACAGTCCACAAACTTCATAGTGAGGATACACATGTGTGTAAACTTCTTATTTCCTCTTTTAAGGAAAGTGTGTCACATCTAATGCACCTCAAATTTCTAGGTTATGGAACAAGACAAAGCAAGTGGCTGTCTCTCACTGACAACAAGAAAGATATATGCTTTGGACACCTGACAACATAAATAAACCTGGGTGCTTTAACAACCTCCTAGATTAAAGAACAAAGCAAGGCAAGGCAAACCTATCTACAATTTAAAATTGAAAGACTAAAAAGTACCTTGGGCCAGCATGGAGAAAACATACACTGGGTCTGTTGACTGTCTTTATCTGGATCCCTCTGCCTCCAAGTCTTCACAGCTCCGCCTCTCAAACCATGAACAAGCACAACATCAGCATGAAACAGCTGGCTGTGGCAAGCAATTCACAATGTAAGCAAGGGCATGGGTAACTGACATTCTAAAACATTAAGACTATTGCTAAATAAACATGTATAAATAAATATCTAAGCAGTAGGATCACAAATGGATGGCAGAATAGAAAGAGAAATGAAGATTAAATGGCCAAAAAGCAAACAAAATAAATAAATAAATATTTGCGTATCTTTTACAGAACATCAAAGTTAACTGTAGCATTTTTAGGTTGTTATGATTTCTTGGCAAGTTAACGTTCACTAGTTTGCCATTGCTTTCTGAATGCCCAGCACTCATACTATTGTATGAAAACAAGCACAAGGCAGTCTGCTTCCAAATCCCCCGCAGCTGTGTTTCAAACGCGGTATGTGATGTGGGATAGCAAATTGTGTTCATAACCCTTTCATCACAGCGCCAGCTTCCTCAAAAAGCGAGAATGCTTACATAAAATATATCTCAACAATGTGTTTTAATTTATTCAGCAAACTCCTCAAAAAGCATGCATGCTTACATAAAATAAATCTCAATTTTTTAAAATGTATTCAGCAAACTCCCAGTTTTGTGTTAAAACAATATGAATAAATATGAAATTTATGTAACATAACATTTGAAAAATACTTCTGCTGCCTGATATTTTAAATATGTTAACAGGAATGTAATATATAATATTTTTTTAAATAACTGTCAATGACAGACTCATCTTGGAAGTAGAAACTGAAAACTGCATTGGCAATACTGCAGCCATTTCTACCTGTCTTAGCAAATATGGATGGGAACATTTTAAATTCAAAGTTAAAACCCAAAAAAGTAGTGTGCAATGTTTGTTTAGTTAGCTCAACCCTCCAAGTAGTGAGACCTGGTTAATGTTATGTTATGTCAAATGTTGTCATCACACATTGGACATTCTTATGTATACTCTGATTCAGCAGCCATCCCAAAGTATTGCAACCCAGGCTAAGTATGAGAATAGGTGAACACCTTGAATGTATGCCACCATTCCAAATGCTAAGTGCTCTCACACACTGGCCAAATGAGCATCTACATGCTGCTCAGACAGTGCACAATGCACTGGCTTGACCTTGCATAATTCAGACCACAGTAAAGGACCCTTTCCATGCCTTGAGACCTATTGGATAATTATCATGCTGCACTTTTACCTCCCAGAATATTTCCTGGTACCCATATCGAACATATCTGGAGACAGAAAATACTGACAGTGCTAAACAGTGATACACCATAAGACATCTAAAGCTGGGTGGGGAAAAAATATTATCACAACAGGCAGAGGATAAACGAACACACATGAAAAGAAAGTCCTAGTTATACAGAAGGCATCTTTCTCTAATGGACACATTATCCTTCATCAGAAAAAGGACAAGGGTTCTATTATAATAGGAATAATAATATATATGCCAAAGTTCCAAATTAATAAACTATTAATTAAAATATATAAAAAAAAATAAAAAAAAACTAGAAACAAAACTGAAGCTTGTTCTTCTTAATAGACATTAGTCTAGGCACAATATTGTTCACATATAACATTGGACATAATGAACAAGATGATTTATTACATATTAACCATCTTAGTATTAGACATTTGGTTCCAAGATCATTCAATATGAAAATACAAGCAGTAATTTGAGTGAGATCCAGCTGTCAGATTACACTGTCAATACACCCCTATATGGTGCTTCATTATGACTCTAAGGGAGAGGTTAAAAAAGACCCTGTGGTGTGTTAGACAACAAAATGCTCACCTGTTTCTTTGAGCTGGATGTAAGAGCACCATATCCTGGTATAAATCCCGGGAGATCCAGTCCCTGTCAAGGTTGGCTAAGGTCGTGAGTGCAAGAAGTGCTAGAGCTGCGTCACTGCTCCTTGACCACAAGCGAAGTATGTATATCCAACCTTAATATATGCCAAACCAAGAAAATCATGCCACAGGAATATTACAGCTATAACTAGCATCATGGAAATGTGGAAGTTGAACTAAACACAACCCTGATACTAATGATAATAAAGTCAATTAAAATTTTTATATTTTGACAAATCATAACTGAAAAAACAAAAATGCACAATCAGAGAAAGGTGTTGGAAAGTGGAACATAGATGTACAGATTTATATAGACTGATAACTGTGATTTAACAGTGGTGTGGTTTATATAATTACAGGGATGTGGTTTATAGATAAAACATGTTACAGAGTGTGGCTTGTAGATAAAACCTGTTATTAACCCTTTACCGGGCAAATCGTCCAATTGTGTCTTTACCCCCCGAACAGACAAACCGCCCCAAAGCGCCCGTGATTATTATGCATTGTAAAAACGCAATCTCTTGGCTTTCCGAGACTTCCAATTGTCTACTTTCGGTTTCGCTGACAGCCTGACAACGTGGCCGCCATTCGCAAGTGTGTACTTTGAATTTGAACAGATTTAAAAAATACTTTTGGGGGGTTTTACGCTTTGTATTTCAAAATGGATTTCGATGATTTTTCAAGTGATAGTGGAGATTTCACTGGGTTCAATTTAAGTGACATTTAAGCACACAAATTTGACTGAATCAGAGCTAGAGTCGGACTTTAAAGAAAGTGATTCTGATTCTGAAAATGTGTTTGTAAATTGCCGTATAAATGACCGACAATCACAAACAATATGTTGTATTTTGTAAATATTTGTGTTCATGTGTGGATTACCGGGATTATTCACATGAGTAAAATACTCTGCATGCTTTTTACTTAATTTTGATTTTTATTTAAGTAAAATCGATTGACTAACACCTTTTATGTGATGATTTTACTAACGTAACCCAAAATTTTACCGAACCTCAAAATTCTTCTTGCCCATTCAGAGCTACAAAATAGAAAAAAACCTGCCCGGTAAAGGGTTAAGATACAACATATAGATAAAATCTGGGGATATATGCATATTTGAAAGGGGGCTATGCTGATATCATGAACGCAGTCGGTTAGGGTTTGACCCCTACCTTCGTCATTTGCAAACAGAAAAAGACTAATAACCTATTCCTCCATGCTATTCAGGCCTACAAAGTGTGATCTCTCTATCACATCACAAGCTGATAGCAGATTCCTGCTCTGAGACATCTTTTTAAAAATATCTTATAGATATATGTTACATAGTAGTGACTTGTAGATATACATGTTACAGGGGTGTGATATGTAAATAAAACATATTATAAAGATGTGACTTATGGATAAAACAGGTTAGGGAGATGTGGCTAGTAGGTAAAACATGCTACAAAGAATGAACAAACTTTATTTTAAGACAGATAAGAATTGGGCACACAGACCTGACTTACATTCTTCCATTTGTTACAACAATTATACCTAACATGCAGATAAGACATACCAAAGTAACTGCTACAATATACATTAACATATATTATAATGATCATACATACATTATCTTACTTTCATTCATAAAGGTCACAGTGAACTTAAGTATGCTTTCAAATGATAAACATACCGTAAAATTTAAGAGATATCAATTAATATTATGTTGAAATAAAACTGTTACAGTTCAATTGCCTATTGACTCTGGCATACCCATTTTAAAACTAGAAAATTATCCAGACTCCAATAAATGTGAAAGCGCCATTCACTTGTTGGCACATGCTAAGCACTCTAGCAAAGGATAACAGACTTAAGAGTTTATTTGTAAGTTAAAACAGTCAGTACTTTAGCCGCTTACCTGTCCTAACTATCATGTCATGTCATGTGTGATACATGACACAGTACTTTAGTTGCTTACCTGTGCTAACTATCGCATCCAATAAATCTGGTACCATTGACAGATTTGATAAGATGGTGGCGACATAAATGTGAACCCAACTCTCTGGCATTTCTTCAAGCAATTGTTGAAGTACTGCCAGCCCACTGTTTTCTACAAATATTGGAGCATACTGTGGATCCTAGAAATGTAATAAAACCAACAAAACTAAAACAAGCTATAACCAATCAGAAAATAGTAAATGTACGAGGGGCTTCATATGAAAAATCTTTAATGTGCGATAGAAATTACATTAACCATGCCATTGTCTTGTAACCTGCCAATATTGTTGTTAAAGATGTCAAGCAAGAGTGTTAAGCATGTGACATAACAATGCAGATGAACATGATGACATCATAAAGACAGTTTAAAGATGGCCATCCCACTTTTGACATGCACCAAAGTGCTGTTATCAGTTTCATTTTATCTGTGAAGGGGTGAAATCTATAGAAATTCATCGGTTAATAAATGTCCAGTACGGTGATGTGTGGAGAAGGAAGTTTCAAAACTGCATGACGTCTGTGACAGATTGTTCATGACCGGGTCAGGCACACCTAGTAGTGACCCTAGAGAATTTTTTCTACAGAAATCCTACCACTTTATCAGCGCTGGAGGACTTGCATTGAATGCATTGGTGACTACATCAAAAAATGATACACTGGTTTTTTACGTTTTCAGAATATATTCACACAGAAATAAAACATTTAAGGTTTTCATTTAAAGTCCCCTGGTCACATGGTTGGCATTCTTACCTACAGCGGGATGGTATACACACAATGTTGTTGTTGTTGTTGTGCATATCCTTTACAGGACATTGCAGTCAACACCAGCATTTTTCAGCTGCTGTTGATGTCTTGGCAAGTTTTATGTTCGGTAGTTTGCCACTGCTTTCTGAGCGAATGGCTCACATAGCCCTGTAATACATGCAATACTGAAAATGAACAGTATGTACATTAATTATGCCAAAAAGTTCCCAAGGTGTTTGTATGTGACAATAGTAAATCTATGTGCTCACATCACAAGCACCTATGGTTTCAACCTTAGTGAAACATACCACATATTTTCATAAAAAATTGTTTGAGCTATAAAGGGCAATGTTGTAAAGGAAAATTATGTAGCTCAATGCAATGCCTAAAAGGGGATGAAATTATGACTAACACCTCAGCAGATGACTGACTTCCATTTTCATTCACCTCTCAATGCCACCAGCAATTAGCCGCCATATCTGTTTAGCTGTGGCCATAACGGATATCATCTGTTAAACTGCATGAAGTAGCAGATATTTCATTGAAGAAATAGGATAAGAATCTAGCTCTCCGGACATGTATTTGTTGTATGCATCAATGCATTATATCTGTAATTTATCTTAAATTATCTAAATCATCTACCTAAATCTTAGGCAGAGATTTTAAGTCACCAGCATTAAACCACAGAGAGTTTTGACTCCTTACTTATATCTTTACTCTTAAATAGTATATGTAATTTACTTACATTTAGCTTTTGTGAAGTAATAGTGAGCTTAGTTGGTAATCATTTGATAAAAGCAATGTGATGGTCACATGTGTGGACTTAAGAAATTCTACTGCCATCTAGAGGCATCCAGGTATAGCATTGCCATACTGGCATAGTAAGTTTTTTTTTTCTGTTTTTCTTTTATTCACATATCCTTTACAGGACATTGCAGTCAACACCAGCATGTGCCAGCTGCTGTTGATGTTTTGGCAAGTTTTACGTTCAGTAGTTTGCTACTGCTTTCTGAACGACCAGCTCACATACCTCTGTAAGCAACCAACGTGATGCGGTCCGCTGCCGAATCTCATGCAGCTGTGTTTCGTACTTGAGTATACAGCATTACAAACAACGTCCATAACCCCTATGCCAGGGAGACCGGCTAGGATAAGTTTACCTTCTAGTATTATCTAGAAATTATTACTAGGTTTGGGGGGGGGGGGGGGTGGTGGTGTGTGTGTGTGTGTGTTGCTTCTTATGTTTACAGTGGACAATTAAACTTTTGTGCTAGTTTGTCATTAGGCTTGAGAGGATGTAAATTATAAGATTATCTCATGTTAGTAACAGATATATGAATAGACAACATCCACCTACAAGAGGTCATTTCTTTCTCCTCCCCCCCCCCCCTTTCCTCTCACAGCCTGGTTGTGCCAAAGTGCTACTAATTTGCCACTTGCTACTAAAGCCATTGTATTACTAAACATTAATTTGCTACTAAAAGCCAATGTGTTACTAAACACCAACTTGCTACTAAACTCTAACGTGTTACTAAACACCTTCTTGCTACCAAAAGCCAACATATTACTAAACATCAACTTGCTTCTAAAAGCCAACGCATTACATAACACTTATGTGCTTGCTACCAAATACCAACATGCTACTAAAAACCTACATGTTTTAACTTTCAATTTACTACAGAAAGCCTGTCTGCTACTAAAGCCACCCATAATGCCCCGACCCATCTGTACCGAAGATACCTCATATCTTATAGGACTTCTCCCCAGGAAAGACACCTTATCATTGCAATTATTTCCAACTTCGCCAGTCACTAGTATCCTACCATCTTATCCATTTAAATATTAAATTGACATAACTTTACCCATCTCTTCAGGATCTTCAATTAAGGGTTTAAGGGTCAAAGAGTCCAAGAGATACTTTGTCCCTTCCTTGTTTTCATAATCACTCAAGAGGGCCAAATTAATAATTTTTCAGGCAGAAATATGAGTATGCAGTAAGATAACTAGACTCCTCTGTATACTATTGATCCTCAGAGTAAGAGTTAATTCATTACCGTCATCTCAGTCGCTAATCTATTTGGACCATTCCTGAGATTTTTCAACAATAAATAGACAAAAACAGTCTGGAGACTGTTGTTCAAGCATAGGAAATTCTGCTTTGGTTAGTCTTCTCTACCATCACAAAAAGCTACACAAACAAAACCATAAAACTTAGAATAAATTACCACAAATCAGGAAACAAAAATAAAAGATAAATGTAATTCCATGGCAAACAATGCCTAAAGCTGATAGTTTAAGGCCATACCACGTTGAAAATGTTTGGCCTCATCTGATCCCTGAAGGCAAGCAACATCAGGAGTGGTTAGTGACCACTTGGGAAGACATTTTGTAGACAAATGTGGGGTTGGAGTGGCTTAGATCTATGGTGTTTGCCTCTGACTTAAGTAAACTTGGTAGGAAATGTACATTTCTACAAATTAAAGAAACCCTATCTTCTGAATCCATGTCATGTGGCTTGGTTATCAGGACTATCTATGGCCTTCTGTTTCCTGTGCTGCTAATCACTCTTATCTGATGCCTTCTTATATTCGGACATAATCACTGGGTATGTGTAACGAAGATAGTCTGCCATTGCTTTTCTTCATGGCAGTAACCAAACTGTAGACAGTAGATATTGGCTAAATAAAATACTGTAAATAAAACAAATGACCATAACTTACAGATGTATATGATGCAATACCCTCCAAACAAAATCCTATTGCCTGTTCTCTTTTCTTTTCATCCTCTCCCGGAAGGGAATAACTGTGCGTTAAGAAATCCATACCCAAAAGATCTTTCTGTCAAAAGAAGACAAACAGTAATAATAAAAAGCATTAACTAATATAAGCTAGATGCATGCTTGGAAATATTAATAGAAATGGATAAATGTTTGTTGGTGAATCCTCTGAAAGACTAAGTTTTAATGATTGGTTAGTTTGTGAAGCTCTGAGAGACTAAGTTTTAATGAATGGTTAGTTGGTGAAGCTCTGAGAGACTAAGTTTTAATGATTGGTTAGTTGGTGAAGCTCTGAGAGACTAAGTTTTAATGATTGGTTAGTTGGTGAAGCTCTGAGAGACTAAGTTTTAATGATTGGTTAGTTGGTGAATCCTCTGAAAGACCATGTTTTAATGATTGGTTAGTTGGTGAAGCTCTGAGAGACTAAGTTTTAATGATTGGTTAGTTGGTGAATACTCTGAAAGACTAAGTTTTAATGATTGGTTAGTTTGTGAAGCTCTGAGAGACTAAGTTTTAATGAATGGTTAGTTGGTGAAGCTCTGAGAGACTAAGTTTAATGATTGGTTAGTTGGTGAAGCTCTGAGAGACTAAGTTTTAATGATTGGTTAGTTGGTGAAGCTCTGAGAGACTAAGTTTTAATGATTGGTTAGTTGGTGAATCCTCTGAAAGACCATGTTTTAATGATTGGTTAGTTGGTGAAGCTCTGAGAGACTAAGTTTTAATGATTGGTTAGTTGGTGAATACTCTGAAAGACCATGTTTTAATGATTGGTTAGTTTTACTCTTAAGTCTGATGTACTGGTGTTCAGATCATCTGAACCCTGATGAGGGCTTGCATCTATTGAAGCTAGGTTGGGGTAGAGTCTTTTCCCCCAACCTAGTACCAAATTACTATTTGCATGGTAATTTTCAGGTGTTCTAATTCCCCTCTCCAAGGTAAGACGCCATTGGAATAATGTAAGGCCAGTAATTGCCTTTCAGACAATTGTGGAAAGGCATATTAGGATGTAACCAGGTCAAGATTTAGCACAGCACATACATCTAGTTTGGGATTAGACCAGGGCAGCAATTCCTCTCACACAGATTTCATGTATCTCACTGTCAACAGAATCATGTATTTCACTGTCAACAGATTTCATGTATCACACTGTCAACAGAATCATGTATTTCACTGTCAACAGCATCGTGTATTTCACTGTCAACATATTCCATGTATTTCACTGTCAACAGAATCATGTATTTCACTGTCAACAGATTTCATGTATTTCACTGTCAACAGATTTCATGTATTTATTTCACTGTCAACAGAATCAGGTATTTCACTGTCAACAGAACCATGTATTTCACTGTCAACAGAATCATGTATTTCACTGTCAACACAATCATGTGTATTTCACTGTCAACAGAATCATGTGTAATTCACTGTCAACAGAATCATGTGTATTTCACTGTCAACAGAATCATATATACCACTGTCAACATGTATTTCACTGTCAACAGAATTCATGTATTTCACTGTCAACAGAATCATGTATTTCACTGTCAACAGATTTCATGTATTTCACTGTCAACAGAATCATGTATTTCACTGTCAACGGATTACAGCCCACAAACACACAAAAACTATAAAAGAACATAAATGTGGTGAGACAAAGACAAAGGTGAAACCAACAATGATTTTTCTCAAAATGTAGCTAACAATCTGTTTATTACATTTGTAGGTGTTGAAGCTAAGTGTAACAACTTATTAAAAGAGTTTACTCAAGGAGCGTTGGTCATTTTTAGCATGCATCAAGCATATGTTGTGTGTGAAGCATGAGTATGTACATGTGTGTCAGGCTGTTTCTCTATGTGCCTGCCTACTTGCATGAATGTATGTATGCGTGTGGTGTGTGTATATATATATATCTATTTCTGCCCCACTACTGGGATTCAAACCATATACATTCTGAACTTTAGGTGGACACCATAATCTCTCAGCAACACCTCTCGGCTACCATGGTTCTAATCATCATCAGCAAATATTTTAGTGTGTTGCTGGTTGTAAAGCTTCCTGAACATTCCAATGTTATTTCTCTTGCCACTCTCTTTAATTTCATGTATGTCTGAATTGGTACATCTATGCATGCCCGCTTTATAACTCTTTTTCATGGTATTCCTCGTCCTTTTTTGCCCAGTAATATTTTCATAATTATCCAGTGCCTAGCCGGCCGATGTGGGTGATCATGCTTCTCCACAAATTATGATCTCAGACGTCATAGATCAGTTCGTGTGTTGACTCCCTTCTGTGCCATGACACAAGACTGTCAATAATCTTTTCACACAATCTTCCTCTATCTCTCTTTCCGCAAATTTTTTCGGTTGTCCCAACATGTTCCAGTTTTTGCTTTCTCATAACATGGCCAAATAACGATGACTGCCTCTTTCTGATGTTTGTAATAAGTTATCTTTGCGACTAAGCTTCCCTTAAAATGTCCTGACTGCTCTGTTTGACTGTCCAATTAATTTTCAGCATTCTTCTATAAAACCACATCTCCAAGGCTTCTAGGGATTATTTTGCCTATGTACTAATTGTCCAGGGCTTGCAGCCGTAAGTTGAAATTGGTTCTATGTAACATGCAAGAACTCTTTTCCTGACTTTCAAGGACAGTAACTTATTGCACAAAACATTCTTCATTTGATAGAATGCAGTTTTTGCTTGTCCTATTCTTCTCTTTATCTCAGTGATGCATCTTTCATCTGATGTTACCCATGTGCCTAGATATCTGAATTTCTGCACTTGCCCCAAAATAACATCCTGTACTTTAATTGCACATTTAGGCACAATCTGTTTCTTTGATATCACCATGACTTCTGTCTTTCTATTATTCAAACTAAAGCCCATTCTTTCACTCTCCACAACCACTGTATCTATCATTTCCTCTAGATCATTCTGACTTGTTGCTATTTAGACAGTGTCATCAGCTTACCGTAAGTTATTTTATTATGTCCACCAACCAGGATCCCAGGCTTATTTTCTCATTATTGCCAGCAATGTAAAATGAATATGATTCTCAGCTCGCTGTCCAACAAAACAGTCCAGCAGAATAACCGGAGCAACTTCAATGAATATTAAACGACTGGAGGCAGGATGACATTTCTTGCAATGCATTATTTATTTATATAGAATAGCTTGTGACGTGATTAAACAATCAACATCGCCGGTCCCATGTTGATGGGAGGGTCGGCGATGGGTGAATAGGCAAACGCACAATGCTGAACATTTTTATATTAAATTAATCGACTGCCAAGATAATGCTTAACCGCCTAGCGTTATTAAGATTGCATCCTTGCCGCCTATCATAATATCAGCTACTTACAGAACTCCTGTTTGTTGACACTAGCTAACCTTGAGCCATTCCTTCGAATTTTGATTTAAATACTCATGGCCAATCGTCCGTCCTGACTTTGGAGTGTGCCTTTATCATATATGTTTCGTAAGTGATGGTTCCCTTTCACGATTTGCATCTTCTAAATGATTTACGTTAATAATTCACCTCTAAGAATTTTATGCCGCCTTCCTTGTTGTCAGCCGCAGACATAACTGGCCGGTTGCTAATGTATCACAGTGATGTTTTCACATTGTGACGTCACTTGGCGACTTTCGCCATCTGCTTCTTTGAGATGAACTTTTGGGGTTCTTTCTCACTTATAAATTCTGTATCTCATTCTGAAGTGCTACATGGCAATTATATATTTACCTTACAATGAGAACAAATCAGGATACAATACACAACCTCGTCTGACAACATTCTTTATACACTGAAATGTTCCTATAAGGTTGTTGATTCTTATGACTGCTGTTTGCTGCCAATATATGTTCTTTATTATTCGCAGATCTTTGCCATCAATGTTTAGTTGCTTTAGAAATTTTACTATATTACACTTAGACAAATTTGTGAAAAAACTATCGAATATAGTGACCAGCAGAATATTGTGTTTGTGGATCAGGAAAAGGCTTTCGATAGAGTAGACAGATACAAATTATGGACCATTCTTGAAGACTATGGGATAGAAGGGCAACTGCTAGAAAACATCATAGCCATGTACCACTCGAGCCAAAGTGCAGTAAGAACACAAGAAGGTATATCAGATATGTTCACAGTCAATACAGGAGTGAGACAGGGATGTGTGCTCTCTCCCCTGCTATTCAATATCTACATGGACAGAATTTCTAAAGAAGCAAGTCTCGACAGAACAGATTCAGAAAATGTAGAACTCTTTACTCCAGATGAAACAACTGACCCACAAGGAATAAATGAACTTCTATTTGCAGACGATCAAAGCCTGTTTTACAGTGATGAGGGCAGACTACAAAATCATATTACTAATCTGAGTTCAACCTGCAGCAGATACAATATGAGTATAAACACAGCCAAAACCGAAGTAATGCAAGTTAGCAGATCGCCAGGCCCACTAAGTATACAGATAAATAACACACCTCTGAAACAAGTTAAAGAATTCAAATACCTTGGAAGTATGATCACAGAAGATGGCAGATTGGACAGAGAAATTGAAATCAGATGTCAAAAAGCTAGTGCACTTACATATCAACTATCACCCTTACTGAAGCATCCAAACATACCCATGTCCGCAAAACGACAGATAATAAACAGCATATTCACACCAACCCTATGCTATCAATCTCACACCTGGACTTTATCCAAATTACACCTTCGCAAAATCAACACATGCGAAATGAGATGCCTGAGGAGAGCTGCCAACTTAACAATCCGAGACCGAGTAAGAAATGCTACTATCAGACAGACTGTGGGATCAACAACTTGTGCCACATTTATCGAAAGACAGAAGATCAAGTGGTTTGGCCATGTCGTTAGAATGCAACATCAGCAACTACCATCACTGGCCTTACATCAAAGATCATCTGCGACGAGACCACGAGGACGTCCAAGAAGAAAATGGATTGACGACATCAGAGACATTGTACAACCACACGGAATGACACTATCCAGTGCCGTCCACCGGGCGCTGGAACGCAAATTATTCCTCCCCACGACGCTTGACGGCAGAAGTGGAAGATGATGATGATGACTATTTTGTCATGTTTCACATTGTCAAATGCTTTTGAGTAGTCTGTGAAGCATAAGTACAGATCTGTTTTTACTTCTATAGCGCTTTCTAATAGTGTCCTGAGAATATATATAGCATTGTTTGTGCCCTTTCCCTCTACAAATCCACATTGTTCATCACTTATTTCTGGTTTAATCTTGCTTCTCATTCTTTTCATAATTATTCTGAGTAACAGCTTTGTCATGTGACTTATAAGACTTACTGTGCGATGCTCTACACATTCTAAAGCGCCTGGTTTCTTTGGCAGAGTTATAAAGATGGATTTTAATAGGTCACTAGGAATGTACCCACTAGTGTAGATGTCATTTAGAACTTTTGTCAATATTTATATTCCAAAATCACCAAGAGCCTCAATTTCCTCTACTCGAATACTGACTGGACTGGGTGCCTTTTCTTTCTTCATGCGATGCAGTGTATCTTCAACTTCCGCTGCAAGTATTTGTGGACCCTCACCATTGTTTTGAATATTTACATCCGGTCTCCTAACATCATACAGCTCTTCCAGATATTCCATCCATCTATTGACTATATCATCTTGTCCCATAGATATTGCAACGTTCTTCGATTTTAAACATCCCGTGGTATTTTGTGTTTTTCTACTTGTGATTGTAATGATTCGTTAATACATGGAATGTCTTTCCCATAGTTTGTCCCAATTTCCATGCTCTGTTGATTCAGCCATACTCCTTTAGCCACTTTGCATTTATTAACTATTTCTTTATGTATTCTATTATATTCTTCTTTATCTTGCCTTTTCTTTCAGCTTTTGCCCATCATCTGCAAAATTTCAGCTGTCTTCCATTTCTTTTTCGCAATTCTATGTTTAGGTGGAATGATTTCAATTGATGTCTGTTGCAATGATTTTGCCATCTAGTATTCTTCTGATGTTTTGTCATGTCTTCTAGTGTTTAACCACAATCCATCCATACATCATGTGCCATGCCGGTAAGCATAGGCGCTCATGTTTTGCCATCTAACTCGATCACCAGGGTCGTGGATCAGCTCTGTGTTTCTGTCTCGACCATGCCACGAGGCCAAGCCATCCAGGTATTTGCTTCTAGGTCTTCCCCTTGGTCTGTTCCTTTCGATCTTACCAGTTGTCACCAAGTTCTCCAATTCATTTCTTCTCATAACATGCCCAAAAAATTTTGACTGTCTCCGTCTAATGACTCTAATCAGTTTACGATCATCATTTGTTTCTTGAAGGACTTGTTCATTGGTTTTTCTGGCTGTCCGTGGTATTCTTTGCATTTTCCTCTGAAACCACATTTCTACAGCCATCAGATGTTTTTCAGCTTGACTGCTCATTGTCCAAGCTTCACATCCATATAAAAGTACAGTTCTATGCAGCATCTCAACACGCTTTTTCTCGTTTCAATTAACATCTTTTTATTGGTCAGTATGTTTTTCATCTTGCTAAAGGCTACTTTTGCCATGGCGATTCTTGTTCTAATCTCTTCAAGGCATCTCCCATCAGATGTTATTACTGTTCTGAGATAATTGTACCTATTCACTTATTGAAGAATATTTCCATTTACTTGTATATTACATTGTGGTATTTCGTTCTTCCTAGTGACGACCATAATCTGTGTCTTTTTACAATTTGATTCTAACACTAGTTGTTCACTGTATGTAACAAAGTCATATTTAGGGTTTCCTGCTGTATACTTGACTTTCTTTAACTTTACCTCACTGTGTCTGTATTTAATCTGTGATCACTGTAACAGTCTGCATTTGGAACTGTTTTTACGACTGTTAACGCATTTCGAAACCTTCTGCTAATCAGGATGTAATCTATTTGGTTTTTAATCCTGCTGTCTGGACTCCTCCATGTCCATAATCATCTAGGATGCTGTTTAAACCAGGTGTTTCCTACAACCATTTCTTGTTCTTTTGCCATTTCTCTCTCCCAAACCATGGTTGCCTACACTGCATCTATCGCTTTGCTTTCCTATTTTTGCGTTGAAATCACCCATTATATTTATTTCTGATTTTTTAGTTCTTCAAAGCAGACTCCATGTCACTATAAAATTCCTCTATACTTTCTTCACTGCATTCACCTGTTGGGGCATATACTTGAATGACATTTATTTTAAAAGGTTAACCACAATACATTGTAATAAAACCTAATCTCTAATATATAGCTACGGAGATTCACGCTCTTACCTGATACAGATGATCATGGTCCAGGGAAACGAAGCGATAATACATAGTGCAGGAATTCACTGAGGGAGGCATGGGCAGTTTAGACAGCTGATCCTTCAAGTCATGCAAAATACCGTGCTGTGAAATAGCAAATCAATTACAGCAATTAAAGTACCTCAAACATCAAATTATTACAAACTATACAGTTTCTTCTTCTTCATTACTCTGCTGAGGGGAGTGTGATACACCTAGTTATGCACCTCAAAGATCAGAGTGTGGGATTTTGGCATGCATTTGCATAAGGTTTATTTTAACCAGGCAGATTTCAACCAAGGCACAGGCTCTATGTACCTGTAGATAGATTTTCTTTTCCGAACACTTTTGCCCAGGGTAGTCTTATGGTTACCCTTTGTGATTTCAAACTGCTGTAGAATGTGTAATCTCTACAACTTGGACATGATACCTTTGGTTTTTCTTCCTTATCTGAGAAGGTTAAATATTCAATTACACTACCCTGGAGGAATGCTATCTCATTAGATACCAATGGTTCTTGGGAAAACTCACAGCCTCATGTTGGGATTGAACCCAGCACCTTGCAAGCCTGAGGTGGACACTAATGCCTCAGCCATAGCTGCCACAACTACACATCCTTTGACATCAGAGAAAATTAATACACAGTTTGTGAAATGTTTTTTTGCAATGTGGTTTTTTTTTCTGTTTGTGTGCTCGCTTTGAACATGAGCGTAGTTCGCGCTGGACTAACTTTTGCATATGGGCTAGCTTTCCCTAATACCAGCGCCCCTCGCCATCAGGTGAACGCACAACTTCAGAGGTAACTGTAATTTATGTCCCTGAGTCAAGAGGGAGAAGTGTAGGGGTTGAACCTGCTACCTTGCCATCAGCAAATGTATCCATTCAGTCATGCTGGTGTCCTACAATGTGAGTGAAGCTAATATTCTACCCAAGGGCCATATTTTGACTTGTAGATACAGCAGTTAGGGTGTGAAATGTTAGCAAAGAATGATATTAACTGCAGCCACATATGATAGCACACAACTACGACCCAAATCCTTGGCTAACAAACCAATTTTGTGGAAAGTCCGAACCGAAACATCGCTGAGTGGCTGTCATCTGCAGACTAACCTCTCCTGATTTACATGGGGAGCGGTCTGTGGTGAACGAAATGCCCAATATATGGAAGTGAGGCTAAGGGGTCATGTGCTGGACGTGGCGATTCCTTGGGTGTGCCCAGTACCAGAGTGTTGTGTGTCGGCTCTGCAATTATGGAAGCCTAATTGGATGAGGGGGAATGCCCATGGTCTGCCATACCTTCTCTTGAGGGCTGACCGGGATGTCTCTGGCCGTTCTAACTTGACAAACTGGGATGTAGATGACACCATAACAGTGAGAGTCGAATGTCCTTTGAAACACCCAGGAAGGTTAACCCGGTCAACAAATGCCTGCAGAAGTCGGATGTGTTGGTCGAAAGATGCAAGTATTGCAGCTCTGCTGTAAACAAGCACAACGCAACTACGCCCGAAAAAACACTCCAGATGAACGCAGAAGAAGAAGAAGACCCAAAAAAGGTATGTTAACATTAATGATAAACTTGTGCACTAACCACTCTCTCACTTTAGAAAATATGCTGTTACATGAACTAATGCCCATGTATTACTGGGGCCCATGTGTTACTGGAGCATGGGAAGCAATGAACAGTAACACTGTGAGCTGCCATACATGTTGTGGGGGACAACTACGAAGGGTTGGCTTGGGACTAGCTACCTCATTACATAGAGAACTTTAGCTGCACAATTCAGCCAATCATAAACATCAAAACAATGTTTTCCCATAGTGAATAACGAAGACACAAACAATAGATTACACGATTTATTGTCAGGCATATTTTGCTACTGTTTGTGTCTTCGTTATTCAGAACCATAAACTCTTCAAAGGGCTTGGCATGAGTTGGCCAAGGGCTTTTACTTCACTGGGAAATGAAAGGCAAAAGAAGAAAAAGTATAAACTGAACAACAGTGAAGCATGATGACCTGTATTACCTTTGATGGATGTAGCCTTGGCTGAGGTAGAAAGTAGCAATCACTTGCATGTGGATATCTGGCTAGTGCTGCAGTTGTACGATGATCACAAGCCTGGGCTACAAGTCTGTATTTGTAACCTACAGAATAGACCACCTGGCATAAGCTGATACTGAACACAGCAAATTACCATCAACATCATAAGCAAACTAATGATTATAAAGGAACCAATAGTAGTAGTAGTAGTAGTTAACCTCTTTCAGTCCTGAAGGACTACAGAGTTGTGCCACTGGGGAGGTACCTGACAGCACCGCTGGTGACTGTATAGTCCAATGTGAGAGTGACAATCTCTGTCACAGTTTCCGCATCTGTAAGACGAGACAGGTCCCGCAGTAAGTTACTGCATTTTATGCCTGTGCCGCCTTTCCTCAGTTTGTGGGATCAGATTGCACTCAAAGAGCACCAGTCCGTTTCATACATATCTTCTCCAGGAACATCTGTCTATTGCAACTCTTTCATACAATCACTAACTTAATGTATTTTCGATCAGATGTTATGGCTGTTCTGAGATAGTTGTACTGATTCATCTATTTAAGAATTTCCCCACTTTCTTGGATGTTACGTTATTTATGTCTTCCTGGGGATGACCATAATCTCTATTTCTCTAGCACAATACCAATTTTAATACATGCATGTGAATTCTTGACAATTTGCAAATAAGTAAGAAAATCCACTAAAGTCACAGAAACATAATTTTATTTCTTATTCTTGTTGTGATCACAAATGCCACCAATGCTTCTATGTTAACTAACATGGACATGAAAAATCTTAAATGAGTTAACATTTACAATAATCAGAGGTTTCATCAACATTAGGACTAAAAAATCTTCTTCTTCTTCTTCTTCAGCGTTCCGAGCCATTGAGGTTCTTTGCTGCAAATACAATCTGTCTCCATTCGTCTCTCTGGTGGACCTTCTCTTGCCAGTCGTTGATTCCAAGTGCTTGTAGGTCTGTATGTATATTATCTCTCCACCGCCTTCTTGGTCTACCTCGGGGTCTACGGTCATTTATTTCCTGAGTGTAAGCGAGTTTTGTTTCCCTATTATCTTCCATTCTTTCTATATGCCCCAGCCATTGTAGTCTATTAGCCTTCATGATACCAGTGATTAGCGGGGACTTAAACAAATCATAAATGTCTTTGTTACTTCTTCTTTTCCACTCTCCACTTTGTGTATCCCTAATGGGTCCAAAGATGCGTCTTAAAATTTTGTTCTCAAAGGTTTGTAACAAGGCTTCGTCTCCTTTCGTTGTACTCCAGGTTTCAGAGCCATACAGCACAACTGGTCTGATCAGTGTTTTGTATATTGTGATTTTGGTGTTACGAGATAGCGCCTTTGATTTTAGTAGATGTTGTAGTGCATAGTATATCTTATTTCCAGAGTTGATTCTAGTTTGTATTTCTTCCCTTATGATGTTGGAGCAGTTGAAGATTGTACCCAGGTATTTGTATGTTTCCGTTCTTTTAATGGTCATATTATCTATTTGTATGTGGCCAGAGTTTTTAGCCATTCCGTCTCTTGAAATTACCATATATTCTGTCTTATCTTGGTTGATAACCAGCCCCATCTGTTGGGCTTTTTCCTTTAAGTGAGTCAATATTTCTAATGTCTTTTGTTCACTTTGCCCTATAATATCTATATCATCTGCATAACCAAGCAGCTTGGATGTTCCTCCAATATCACATTCCTCCTTTACCTTCCTTACAACTTTCTCTAGAGCCAGATTGAAGAGTAGCGGCGATAGTGCATCACCCTGTTTCAAGCCAGATGTTATTTGGAAGGGGTCTGATTTCCTGCCTTTATATGTTACTATATTATAAGTATCTTCCATGCATAGTTTGGTCATGTTAATTAACTTCCTTGGTATTCCAAATTCCTGCATAACATTCCATAGACTATTCCTATGGACACTATCATAAGCCTTTTTAAAATCCACAAAAATGTTATGGAGATCTCTTTTATATTCCCAATGTTTCTCGGCTATTTGTCGTAAGATAAATATCTGATCTATTGTTGATCTGTTTTGTCTAAAACCCGCCTGGTAGTCACCTAATATGTCTTCTGAATATGGTTTTAGTCTATTTAGTAATACTGCGGATAGTATCTTATAGCTTGTGGACAGTAGTGATATTCCTCTATAATTTCCACATTGGAACTTGTCTCCTTTCTTAAAGATAGGTATCAATAATGACTCTTTCCAGTCATGGGGTAATTCTTCTGTCCTCCAGATTTTTATTATTAGTTCGTATAGCTTTAGATGTAATGCATGGCCACCTGCCTTTATAAATTCAGCAGCAATTCCATTAGTCCCAGTTGCCTTATTGTTTTTAAGTCGTGTGATTACATATAGGATTTCTTCAAATGTAGGTTCTTCAATTTGTGGTTCGCATGTTAGAACCTCTTCCTGTGGGAAAATGTTACTTGGAGCTTCACAATTTAGTAATTCAATAAAATATTCTTTCCATGTGTTGCACATTTCCTCATTGGTATTTATCATATTCCCATTTTTGTCTTTTAAACCATATGTGTTTTGTTGGTGCCCTCGTTTCATTGACTTCAGTACTTTAAAAAATTTTCTGGATTCATTTTTCTGGTGATTAGTTTCCATATCTTTGATTATATTACTCATATATTCTCGCTTCTGCTGTCTGACTATTTTTGTAGCCTCTTTACATTCATTTCTATAATGCTCTTCCTTTTGGATGTTATTGATGTCATTTAACCATACATGTCTGGCATTCTTCTTCCTAGTGACTGCTTCTTCACATTTTTGATTGAACCATCTGTTCTTTCTATGCGTGGTTAACACACCGAGACATTCTTCTGCGGTAGATTGAATTGTATTCTTGATGTTCAACCAAGTTTGGTCAACGCTTTCCTCCAAAGGGTTTTGCAAAGTTTCAAGTTTACATTTTATTTCATCTGTAAATTTCTCTTTGACTGTAGTGTCTTGTAGTTTTTCTCTGTTATATGTTGGGTGTAATCTTTGTAATTTAGTATAGAAAGCTCTCTTAAGTTTTATTTTAAATTTTGCTCCAACGAGGAAATGGTCACTGTGGCACTCAGCTCCTCTATAACTTCTGACTTGCTGTATGTTTGATGCATTTCTGTTGTTAATTAAAATGTGATCTATTTGATTATAGGTTCTCTTGTCACATGATTTCCAAGTTTGTTTGTGTATATCCTTTCTTTGTAGTCTGGTACTGCTAATCTGCAGTCCTTTGGCTTCTGCCAGGTTGATGACTCTCCATCCATTATCATTTGAAGTTGTATGTAGGCTTTCCATACCGGCCACTTTTTTTATTAGTTTGCTCTCTACCTATTTTTGCATTGAAGTCTCCCAGCACAATCAGGATGTCCTGTTTGGGGGTTTCTTCTATGACATCTTCCAGATCATTATAAAAGTCTTCTTTAATATCATCTTCTTTCTCTTCAGTAGGTGCATGTACATTAATCATCGTTATATTTTTCCATTTACCTTTTATTCGTAATTTACTAATCCTGTCATTAAAAGCTTTAAAGTTTAAAACGTTCCCCCATAACTCTTTTTTGATGACAAATCCTGTTCCTAATTCATGTTTATTTTGGGTGTTTCCTCCATATATTATAATCATTCCATTTTGCTCTAAAGTACCCTCTCCTGGCCACCTTATTTCTTGAATTGCTGTGATATCCATTTGATATTCAACCAGCTCCCGGGTTAGTTCTTCTGCCGCTCCAGCTCGATATAGTGTCCGTACATTCCATGTTCCAAATCTCAAAAGTCCTTTAACGTTCCAAGGTCGTTGTCCAGATAAGTCAGTCCGATATCGAGGCTCATGTATTTGTTTCGTAACAAAGAAAGGTGTTTACAAAGGTGGGGATGTTAACCCCACGCTTAAAAAATCTAAGTTTATATAATTTTGTTATTTTGTACATTGCTACATGAATTAATGTGAACTGTAGAACACATGCCTCCCTGGGTAAAATAAGTTAGGAACTTATAACAGGTCTAGCAATCTGGTAGGGAATTTAATCGATCCTAAACAAATGTTAATGAAACTATAGAGAAAATTGAAGAAAGGGCATTAGTCACAGATGCTGGGACTCTAATTACTACTCCCCAGGATATATAATGGCATAAGTGGAAGGCAAACAAACACAAACATTATTCCCAAGTGTTCACATCACATTAGTCAACTACATGAAACACAGTACTTACTATCCCAGTCAACTTTGTTTGCAAGGGAAGCGACCCCCATTTGTCTGATCCAAAAGTTTCTGGACTTTGTAAGCTCCAGCAGGACCCAGGGGTCATCACTTTTAGATTGTTCCCACGGAAATAACCAATCTGAATGTTAGAAAACATCACAAGGTCAAGTAACTTCCTTGCAAATTCAGTAACAACTTCAGTGAATAAACTCATCTCCCAATTGAAATTTCTGATTAATATGATGACCATTTAATTTATGTACAAAAGACCCTGCCGGCTCCATAGAGAAGGAGTTACGGATGCAGTTCGTAATCCCATATGCTGCGTTTGAAACACAGCTGCGGGTGATTTGGCAGCAGACCACCTTGTGTTGGTTTTTTTTTTTATAAAATAGCATGGGTGCCGGTCATTCAGAAATCAATGGTAAACTACTGAACGTAAATTTGCCTACAGATCACACACAGCCAAAAGATGTGTGGGTTGACTGCGACGTCCTGTAAAGGATATGCAACTAACATTTTTAACAAAACACCCTTCCCACACACATGTATATATCACAATTTCTTGATACAACATAAGTTATAAAAGCAAAAATAAAGGATCCTAAAACACATCTTAAGACATATCCAGCATATGGTGCAAGCCTCGTATGTTTTACAGACCAACTGGCCATTGTGGGGTGATGTGGCCTATAACACATCAGCCAACTTTACTTCACTGGTACCAATCTTAGGCTGGGTCAATATGAGAGCCCAGGTCAATAACAAACAACTGCATCAAAGTGAATTCAGACCCATGACCCCTCGAACCACCTTCTGGCTTCAAACAGGAGTTGTGATTACACAGCAAAGTCAATTGTACAGTGAAGTAAAGTACCCCATTTCATGCCATGAAGCGTACTGAGTATACAGTCCCAGGCCCAAGCTTGTAGCCTGATTGCCACTCGATGGGTGGTGTGATCTATATCCCACTAGCAGCCTTGACTGCCCAGGACATGTCCTGGTACCCATTTCAGACTGAGACTGCCTGACAACTCAAGTCAATGAAAATAATCCCCACCTCAAAGATGATTCAAAGATATGACCACTAGGCCAGTAGACAAGCGTTCCAGCCATTGTGCTACAATGGCTCCACAAATGTACAACACCTCAGTAATTTAATTTTGCTCCCTATGCCCCTCTACTCTCAACATGCAAGCAGGTACTTTACAAGAATGTGAATTTCAAACTAGCAAAAAAGAGCACTTACCCCATATTTTATTTATGTTAAAGTTGATTATATCGGAGACATACATTAATACTCTGTTCGACAGCTCTGAATCAAAGTAAAATTAATAAACAGTTTGTTTCAGCGATTCTTACATAAATAAATATTTATATCTGTGTGTGAAAGAGACAGACAGACAGAGACTGTTCTATGATGATTAGCAATTATAAATGCAAGACTTCATGGCTAAGTTTATACTCAGGCTAGTGTTATTCACATCTGCATTAGCACAAGTAAGAACACAACAAAGAACACAAAGTGTACAAAAATGGTTGAAATAATTTTCAAAGTTTATAACCTAGGTTTATTTTCACACCAATATGGCTTTGCGACTCAGCCTCATTAAATGAGCACCAGAGGTTTATATTTGAAATTAACGACAGCAAGTGTAATACTGGACCCCATGACTCTTTGTGTGCCATTCAGTCACCAACAATATGGGCTTTACACCATATTCCCAATATAAGCTAATTACATGTAAATGGGTTAACTTTACCAAATGAAATTCTATAATGCAAAATAGGCGAAGAACTGTACCAATGAAACTGCCAAATATAAGCTACCAAAGTGTACCATATTTGTTTTACCAGAAAAGAAACAGAATTATCTTGTAAAATCTGTCATGAAAGAATGCTAGTTAATGAATATTTAACTCAAGGCTTCAAGAACAGAATAAGAAAATTGTAATTTAACAAACCAGTGTCTTACGATGTAGACATATACCGCATGGGTTGAAGTTTAAAAAATTTATATAACAAACCAGTGTCATACAATGAAGATATAGATATATTCACGAACAGCCAAATGTGTACATATACAGCAAGTAGCAAGGAATTAATAAAACAAATGTAATGGTAAATTAGTTGCATATTCTTTACAGGACGTCGTAGTCAACCCCAGCATTTTTGGCTGTTCATGAATTCTTGGCAAGTTTACATTCAGTAGTTTGCCACTGCTTTCTGAATGACAGGCACTCATACTTTTTATATGGGAAACCAATGCAAGGCGGTCAGCTTCCAAATCGCCCGCAGCTTTGTTTCAAACACAGTATGCAGGATTACAAATTGAATTTGTAACCCTTTCACCACATATAACAAACCAATATCATGTGATGTAGACATATACAGAATGGGTTGAATAAAATAAATGTAATATAACAAACCAGTGTCATATAATGTAGATATATATAAATATATACACAAGGAATTAATATAACAAATGTAATGTAACAAACCAGTATTATGTGATGTAGACATATGCAGCAAGAATTTAATACAAGAAGAAATAACTTACCAGTGTGATGTGGCGCAGACATTTACAGCAAGAATTTAATACAAGAAGAAATAACTTACCAGTGTGATGTGGCGCAGACATATGCAGCAAGAATTTAATACAAGAAGAAATAACTGACCAGTGTGATGTACAGCAAGAATTTAATACAAGAAGAAATAACTTACCAGTATGATGTGGCGCAGACATTTACAGCAAGAATTTAATACAAGAAGAAATAACTTACCAGTATGATGTGGCGCAGACATATACACTGGCCAGTCATTTTCAAGTCCAACCCACAGGGTGTCAGATGACACCACACTTGTTTGAATCCTCTGATTCAATCTTTGAAAAACACTTCTGCATAATCTTGGCCAATCAAATTTCTCAGCAGATAAAAGAAATGCACCTCTGTATTAGACAATAAAAATACGAAATGTTATTTTTACAGATGTGTCAATGTAACCCTGAACTTGTTTACACAAAGATATTATATGAGCAATGAGAGTTCCCTGACGTTCATAAAATTAACATACAAATAATGGTATTATTATGTATTATATGACACTCACAAATGTGAAAAAAAAGAGGTAAACATAAGATGATACGCTCCAGGAGATGAGTTTTCTAATAAATACCATCTGCAAAGCATCATGAATCATCTTTAAAGTATACAAAGGACACGATCATCTGTGAACACATCTATAAAGCATAAACATGTCACATACTCTTGAATGCATGTATGAGATAGGTCTGAAATTCCAGATCTCACATATCCCTGGTTGCATGTGTGAGATAAGTTTGCAAGTTACTATCTCAAGTACACCTAACTACTAACATGAAATAGGCCCTAAAGTTTTAGACCTCACATACCCCTGGTTGCATGTGAGAGAGAAGTCCCAAGTTCAAGATCTCACACATACCTGATAGCATATATGACATACATCCAACATTAATGAGATCTCTCCTCTCTATCAAGAGATATGGCATCAACTCTGGCCACAAAGAGCCACATTTTACGCTAAACTCTGTGGTACAAAGTAGGATCCACAAGAGACAATGAGTTTTTTTTCCCCAGAAAATAGACAAAGTCTGAGGCTAGAAACAAAGGAACAAGGAACAGAAGAAGAAAGGGGAGGTGGAGGAAGAGGAGGAGGAAGAAGAAGAAGTAATAGGAGAAGAAGCAGAAGATGATGATGATCAGAACTCCCTTCACAGCAAACAGTTTTTTTTAAAAGCCAAAGCTAAATGAGAATGTTTTCCATTCTCTCTTCTTTCTTCAGGATTGTAATAAACACTCATTTATATGGAACTCTGTGAGTTTTTTTTTAATTTTAGTGTGTTAAAGATATACTTTTGTATGGATGTGAAATGTAGATAATGAGCAAACAAGATGAAAAACATCTAATGGCTGTGGAAATGTGGTTTATGAGGAAAATTCTAAGAATACTATGGACAGACAGAAAAACCAATGACGAAGTCCTACAAGAAACAGATGAAAACTGTAAACTGATTAGAGAAATTAGACGTAGACAGTCACAATTTTTTTGATGCGCTATGACAAGAAATAAATTAGAGAACTTGGTGAAACTGGCAAAATTTAGGGGAAAAGAACAAGGGGAAGGCAGATAAGTAAATACCTGGATGGCTTGGCCATGTGGTATGTTCAAGACAAGAGCACAGAGCTGATCCACGACTCTGATAATCATGTGAGATGTCAAAGCATGACCGCCCACGCTTATCGACATGGCACATGATGATGATGAAAGATATACAATGGTGGTTCCCCTTGACCTGCACCAGTATGTATACAGTTTAACCCACCAGCCTTTGTCTAAAGTGGCAAACCCTACAAGCCAGTAATTGGGAGAGGTGCCTCTTACCCACCAATGTCATACCAAAGTTTTAAGGTATTTTCTAAAGCTAGCTGTCCCACACAGCTAACTCACGTTCTCTCAATGACCACCTCTTGTCTTGTTCCACAACTACCTATTGAATATTTACAGCTAATATTAGTATATGGTGGCCACTCTACCATCCAACACCTGGTGGATATGTCCTGTAGTAGGACAGGCTTATACCCTAGCCATCCTACACAGTAAAACCGCAGGCTAGTAAAACCAGGAGTGTAAGGAGTCTACACAATGAGATATGAAAACCAGATGAATTAATATATAAAAACAGGTTCAAGGAGGAACAGTTTAATTAAAAGAGTTCAATAGACTATTAAAAGTGTGGTAGTTGAGATGATAACCAAAACATCACAAACTAAAACTCCCAGACCAAAGCACCATCTCTGAAATATGGGTAGGAAATAATTGAATTATACATTTTAAATGAGCATTATGATATAGGTCATTTATTGACCAGTATGCTTTCTTTAATTTAATGATTTCACATAACACAGTAATAAAATGAATTTTAGTTGAACCAAAAGATAAATCTAATAATACGTAATGAATACTTACCCACTTCCAATCGCAGTTAAAACAATAAAACCTGAAAGTAGAGAGAACAGGTCAAATCAGAATTGCAATCTCATTAAGACTGGCACATGAACAAAGAAATAAAAATAGTAATTGAACACCATCTGAGACAATCTAAGCAATGTCAATGATAGTGCAATTTTGTGGTGAATGTAGAGTCAGAACAAATCTACAGACTACAAAACTAAGAAATATTAGTCAATGATACAAGCAATGTCCACTTCTCAACAAATTATAAACAAAGAATTAATCTGTCTCTCTCACTCATGCTCTGACTCACTTTCTCTGTCCCTCTCTTTCAAACTTTTTTCACACACACACACACACAAAGAAAGAAAGAAAGACATGCACACATGTCGGTTCCCGACCCCTGACAATATTTACCCATATCCTACATATGACCTAGTGTCTTTGTGAGGTACTGCTTGGTTTTTGGTGAATCATTTGAAATACTGAATTTTATCTCTTAAGCTGAATGCATTTAGCATTCAGGTCATTTGAGGCCCTGAAAAAGGCTTGCATCTACTGGAGTGAGGCTGGTGTTGAGACTTCTCTCCTGCCCCAGTACCAAAGTACCATCTTGAAGGAACTGTGCTGCAGAGATCTCCTTTCAGGTCAGAAACCTGCAGGGTGTGCAAGACCAGTGCTGGAGCTTGCACATTTGTGGAGAGGTACATTAGGAAGTGGCCTGGTCATGATTCAGTACAGCACATATGGACTAGTAGGATTAGACATATGCTGGTCATGATTCAGTACAGCACACATAGACTAGTAGGATTAGACATATGCTGGTCATGATTCAGTACAGCACACACAGACTAGTAGGATTAGACATATGCTGGTCATGATTCGGTACAGCACATATGGGCTAGTAGGATTAGACAAGGGCTGGTCATGATTTGTTACAGCACACATGGACTAGTAGGATTAGACATATGCTGGTCCTGATTCGGTACAGCACATATGGGCTAGTAGGATTAGACAAGGGTTGGTCATGATTTGTTACAGCACATATGGACTAGTAGGATTAGACATAGGCTGGTCATAATTCGGTACAGCACACATGGACTAGTAGGTTTAGACATAGGCTGGTCATGATTCAGTACAGCACACATAGACTAGTAGGATTAGACATATGCTGGTCATGATTCAGTACAGCACACATAGACTAGTAGGATTAGACATATGCTGGTCATGATTTGATACAGTACATATGGACTAGTAGAATTAGACATATGTTGGTCATATGGTACAGTACATATGGACTAGTAGGATTAGACATATGCTGTTCATGATTCAGAACAGCACATATGGACTAGTAGGATTTGACATAAGCTGGTCATGATTCAGTACAGCACATATGGACTAGTAGGATTAGACATAGGCTGGTCATGATTTGGTACAGCACATATGGACTAGTAGGATTAGACATAGGCTGGTCATGATTCGGTACAGCACATATGGACTAGTAGGATTAGAAATAGGCTGGTCATGATTCGGTACAGCACATATGGACTAGTAGGATTAGACATAGGCTGGTCATGATTCAGTACAGCACAAAAGGATTAGTAGGATTAAACATGGGTTGATCATGTTTTCACCTGAGGTTTAGGTGTTTCATTGCCAATACACTCCAACCAACCGGCTCTGTGGCGAAGGAGTTATGGACAAAATTTGTAATCCGGCATTCAAAACACAGCTGTGGGCGGTTTTGAAGCAGACCGTCTTGTGCTGGTTCCCATAGAGAGGTATGAGTGTTGGTCGTTCAAAAAGCAATGGCAAACTACTGAACGTAAACTTGCCCAGGAATCAGACATAGTCGAAAAATGCTGGAGTTTGCTGCGTCCTGTACAGGATATGCAATTAACTTTTAACACTCAAACCCCATGCCCAGAAGGAATGTGAGGCATAACACATGAGTTTGGATCTGTTATTTCTCCACAGGATCTTAATCCAATTGTTGGCCTCAGTTCTGAATTACCATATGCTGTTGTCAATATCATTCTTATCAGATTCAATTAATTGTGTTTTAAAACTTTTCCTGTTTATGACATTTTAAATTTTTATTTATATAACTGTTTCTAATTATCTTTATTGTTATAGAAGAAAAGAGGCCAAGAAATATGTTAAATATGTCAAAGAATACAATTTACCTTCAAGCTTCAGCCTCTTTGGCACTCTAAATGACATTGACCCAGAGTTAAAACTGACAAATTTGTATCTGATTCCTCATTACAAATTTAAAGAAAAAGTAAAGTAAATGAACCTTTTCATGCCATGAGGTGTGTTGAGTAAATGGTGCTAGCCCCATATTTTTATAGACCAATCAACACTCAATGGATAATCTGATCAATATTCCCAGAACATTTTATGGCGCCCATTTTAAGCTGGGTCAACCTGCAAGCCCAGGTCACATTTTAAAAAGTCTCTGCCTCAATGTTGACTGGAATACATGACAAACCGTACAGGCAGTCACAAGTGCCATTGTGCCACCATGGCTCCCCATTTCAGTTAAGAATATGTGAATAATCCAGTTTTTTCTACCATTTTTTCTGCATATCCTTTTTTACAGGACATTGCAATCAACACAGCATTTTTCAGCTGCTGTTGATGTCATGGCAAGTTTTATGTTCAGTAGTTTTTCCACTGCTTTCTGAACGACCGGCTCACATATCCCGTAAGTAACCAAAGCGACACAATCCGCTGCCGAATCTTGCACAGCTGTGTTTCGTATGAGAGTTACAGGATTACGAACAACGTCCTCAACTCCTACGCCAGAGAGACCGGCCTTTTCTACCATGGTTACTTCTTAATCAAGGGGCGCTGTTAGGAACATTCTAATCTATCAGAAGTGAAATAAAAATCTTCGCTGTCATAGTCATGTGATAAGTACTGACCAATGAATAAAAGAGCATGTGCTTATCGTCTCATGATGCATAGGTTCTGTTTCTGACCATCGAGAAAATGGCCGGGGTGATCCAAAATCCGTCCAAAGAAGCTCAAAGAGCGGTGATTCAGTTTCTTTCATTTGAAGGATGTCGACAGTGGAAATTCATCGAAGAATGCAGGCAACGTAGGTAACACATATGTGTCGAAGTCAACATGACAGACTGGGCACGAATGTTTCGGAAAGGATGTCAGTTCACGACAGATCTTCAATGGCCGGGTCAAGCGCATATTGTTGCAACTGAAAAAACCATCGCCAAAACTGATGCAGCAGTACAGATGAACCGTTGTCGAAGCATACGTTCACTAGCGAAAGAATGGGACAATTCAAAAGGTCATTCGTAAGAAACTGCAATATCGGAAGGTGTTTTCACAGTGGGTACCACAGATGTGGACCGACCACCAAAAAGAGGAACGCATGGAATGGTGTTTGATCCACCTGCTGCATTACAGAGTGGAGGGTGATGAATTTCTCTTCCTCATAGTGGCAGGCGATGAATCATAGTGTCACCACTTTGAGCCGAGCAGCAAAAGAGAGAGCATGCAATGGAAGCATGCTGGATCACCAAAAGCCAAAAAAATTAAAGTTACAGATTTCCGCTGGTAAGGTTATGCGGAGCGCATTTTTTGACCATGAAGGGCTATTGTTGGCCGACTTTAAAGAACCTGGTGTCAACATCAACTCTACCCACTACTTGCAAACATTAGATAAGCTGCAAAAAGCCATTAAGAATAAATAACCCGGCATGCTTTCTTGCGGTGTGATTTTGCTGCACGATAATGCTCGTCCACATGTCACAAGGATTGTGCAGGAAGCATTAGCAAGGAAAAAGTGGAAAATTCTGCAACATCCAGCCTATAGTCCTAATTTGTCACCATGTGATTTTCATTTGTTTGGACCTCTAAAAAAGCTCTCAAGGGGCAATGATTTCACAAAATTCAGACATAATGAACGCGGTAAACACTTGGTTCAGTGAGCAATCACAATCCTTTTTTGCAGATGGCATTCACTGCCTATCTTAGCAAAGGGATGCTTGCCTGAATGCCTACGGCGACTTCTTCTGACCAACCCATGGTGCAAAATTCATTCAAAATGAATGCTTTGTTTAATTCTACCACACCTGTTAATGTTTCTTTCATGCTTTTGTAATAAAGCCATTGGAACGGGTTTCAAATGAACATTCCTTATATTTTAAGCCTTCTATTATATTTTAACTGACATCTGTGGCATTGACCGTTCAAAAGACAATAACAAACTACTGAACTAAACAGCTAATAAATGCTGGGTTGATTGCAACATTCCGTAAAAGGACATGCAATAAGATGTATTATATTTTATTTAAAACATTTGATCTCAAAGAGTTCACCCACATACCATACACTAATGATCGTTTTCTCTTTGGGAGAACTTTCTGTACTGGAAAACACACTTCTGGTGGTAATGTCTGTCTTTTAAATTGCCGCAGGTGAATCCAGTAGCATCTCAGAATGCGTGGAATGCATCCATTCATCATGCATGGTAAATATAGATAATGCTGAAAAGTAACCAAAATATTGCATGTGATTTATTGCTGTCATGTCAGATGATAATACAGAAGATAACTACTTGTTTAGTATATGTATTGTATGTATTTAGGATAATATATGTAAGAGCTATTGAGAACTAAGGTGTTTCAAGGTCACTCATTAAAAGCATGAGCAGGTACATTAGCATAGTTTATAAAGAGCTATGATGATGTCACAAGTGCAGATGGACGATGGTTCAACGTCTGTTTTTGTCATCTCGCTGAGTGAGAGAAAGACTGGCCATCTAAACCTCCGTGGCTATCTACTCCTCCGTGTATTCAAGTCTACAAATTGTGATGGCCCTATCACATCACAGGTTCCTGCTTCCGGACACGTTTGTCACTAAATGCATAAGGAAACGAAAAACAAAATGTATGAAGCACATGAACAGAACAGGTAGTAAAGTAACAAATACAGGAGCCCTTGTTATGTCATGAGGTTATTGGTTATGCAGTGAAAGTCTCATAGTTGTAGACTGATAAGCACTCAACGGGTGATGTGGTAAATGCTAGGCCAGCATCTTTGCTTCCAAGTAAATGTCCTGGTACCAATTTTAGACTGGGCTGACCTGGGAGTCTAGGTCAATGAAAACAGATCTCTGCCTTGATGGGGATTCGATCACATTACCACTGGGCTGGCAGGCAAACCTGCTAGCCAATGCAGCTCCCAACTGTAGAAGTGGAATAAAGACATTAGTCTTATGTGTGGGTGGGGAAGGAATACTAGACAAAAGAGGCAAAGGAAGACAAAGAGAGACTTTGTAAGTTTAAACAGATAGGCAACAAATAATAATATAAGTTGTTTGACTATCAAATGACCCTGTTCAACCTTAAATAAGGTTATAATTGGGGTTCTAAATTAATTGCTGGTTTTCAGTGTATTTCATTGCTGGTATTTCCTTTGTTAATGTTTCACTAGTCCTCAGAAGGCATCACCTCCTGCTTGTCATTGTACCATTCTAGTTTGCTAGAATACTACTTTAATTCTGTTGATATACTGTTTGACAAACCTTTGTATTACTTGTTCACTATCTACATGTAGCAGTTATAATAATATATGCAACACTAACTCCATCAAAACATCAGATGAAAAAGAGGACTGGAGAGTAACCATCATGGATGTCTGCTCCAGGCCAAACACTTGAAGGAGATATAAAGGTAAAGATTAAGAGCCCTGTTTCCATGCCATTTTTGAGATATGTAAAAAAATGTTGTTGCATATCCTTTACGGGACGTTGCAGTCAACACCAGCATTTTTCAGCTGCTGTTGATGTACTAGGCAAGTGTTACGTTCATCAGTTTGCTATTGCTTTCTCAACAACCGGCTCCCATACCAACATGTCACAACACAATGCGACACGGTCAGCTGCACAAATAGGTCGCAGCTGTTACCGGTCTCTGTGGCTAAGGGCTTGCGAATGCGGCTTGTGAGCCCGTATACCCGGGTTCGAAACACAGCGGTGCTGGTTTTTTCAAAAAAGGTATAGGAGCCGGTCGTTCAGAAAGCAATGGCAAACTACTGAACGTAAAATTTACCCAGGAATCACGAACAGCAAAAATGCCGGGGTTGACTGCTAAGTCCTGTGAAGGACATGCAACTTGAGATATGTGCTTAGCCCTTATTTTTCTGGCCACACAGAACTCAACGGGTGATATAGTATCACATCAGCAGTCCTACCGTGCACACATTTGGTTGATACTGATTATATGAGGCTGGGTCAAACCCAGAGCCACGTGGTCATGATAGAATATTCACTGAGAGATTTCCACCCAGGACCACTGGGCTGGCAGGCTAGTGCACCAGCAACTATGGTGTCAATGAGTATAAAAACCATCAAGTGTCCGTACTGTCACTGATTCTCTTCACTGTACATACTACTGGCATAACAGAATTATATAAATATATTAAATAATATAATGACATAAATAAATAGCAAATAATGCAGCAGAGGACATTTTCCAGTGCTGATGATGCCTTTGTACATCAATGGAGAAAGGATCAAGATAGAATAATCAAGGACCTACAGAATCAGCTGAATCTCATAACTGAATGGTGTGATGCTTCTAAACCCAGATAAAGCAAACTTAACATTGATTGCTCTAAATATCTATTGTAAATACATCTACTCCATCAGTCATGATACATTTGGGTACCATTGAAAGAATATTGGCAATGCAGTATATAGCTTTAACGTTTAACCAAAGCCTCAGTTTCACTGAGCATGTCAACTTCATTATGGCTAAGGCCTATAAAAGATTTGACCATGAAGGTCACCAACTGGTCCTCTCTGCATTTGAATATGCACAACCAAGGGTCACATTCAGCAACATACAAACATAAAGGTTGAACAAGCTGCAGAATGAAGCCATTCATATTATTCTAGGGTGCATCAGAGGCATTGATTTGTTGTATCACAGTGAATCGTGGTATAAGAATAAATAAATATGGAAGACCTTGGAAGCGAAGGAGAAATGGCTCCTGAGACAAATATTGTGAACACCTTGGAATACCAAAGTATCTAACTAACAATTGACTGAAAGAGGCTAATGAAAATAGAACATAATGTACAACAATAAGAAAGAGACAAACAGCATTCTTTGGTCACAAAATGAGAAGAGAGGCGTTGAGAAACATCTTAACAACTGGAAATATCAATGGGAGAAGAGCTGAGGCAGATCAAGAGAAATGATGCTGGAGGAATATCATCAGAGCTGTTCTGCTGCAACACCATAGACCAAGATCTGCTGAGAGAGATGAAGGCAACACCAAAGACCAAGATCTGCGGAGAGACATGAAGGCAACACCAAGGACCGAGATCTGCTGAGACATGAAGACAACACCAAGGACCAAGATCTGCTGAGAGACATGAAGGCAACACCAACGACCGAGATCTGCTGAGAGACATGAAGACAACACCAAGGACCAAGATCTGCTGAGAGACATGAAGGCAACACCAACGACCGAGATCTGCTGAGAGACATGAAGACAACACCAAGGACTAAGATCTGCTGAGAGACATGAAGACAACACCAAGGACTGAGATCTGCTGAGAGACATGAAGGCATCACCAAGGACTGAGATCTGCTGAGAGACATGAAGGCATCACCAAGGACCGAGATCTGCTGAGAGACATGAAGGCATCACCAAGGACTGAGATCTCCTGAGAGACATGAAGACAACACCTAGGGCTGAGATCTGCTGAGACATGAAGGCAACACCTAGGGCTGAGATCTGCTGAGACATGAAGACAACACCAAGGACTGAGATCTGCTGAGACATGAAGGCAACACCAAGGACTGAGATCTGAGAGACATGAAGGCAACACCAAGGACTGAGATCTGCTGAGACATGAAGGCAACACCAAGGACTGAGATCTGCTGAGAGACATGAAGGCAACACCAAGGACTGAGATCTGCTGAAAGACATGAAGGCAACACCAAGGACTGAGATCTGCTGAGAGACATGAAGGCATCTCCAAGGACTGAGATCTGCTGAGAGACATGAAGGCATCACCAAGGACTGAGATCTGCTGAGAGACATGAAGGCAACACCAAGGACTGAGATCTGCTGAGACATGAAGACAACACCAAGGACTGAGATCTGCTGAGAGACATGAAGGCAACACCAACGACTGAGATCTGCTGAGACATGAAGGCAACACCAAGGACTGAGATCTGAGAGACATGAAGGCAACACCAAGGACAAGATCTGCTGACAGACATGAAGGCAACACCAAGGACACGATCTGCTGAGACATGAAGGCAACACCAAGGACAAGATCTGCTGAGAGACATGAAGGCAACACCAAGGACCAAGATCTGCTGAGAGACATGAAGGCAACACCAAGGACTGAGATCTGAGAGACATGAAGGCAACACCAAGGACTGAGATCTGCTGAGAGACATGAAGGCAACACCAAGGACTGAGATCTGCTGAGAGACATGAAGGCAACACCAAGGACTGAGATCTGCTGAGACATGGAGGCAACACCAAGGACAAGATCTGCTGAGAGACATGAAGGCAACACCAAGGACTGAGATCTGCTGAAAGACATGAAGGCAACACCAAGGACAAGATCTGCTGAGAGACATGAAGGCAACACCAAGGACAAGATCTGCTGAGAGACATGAAGGCAACACTAAGGACTGAGATCTGAGAGACATGAAGGCAACACCAAGGACTGAGATCTGCTGAGAGACATGAAGGCATCACCAAGGACTGAGATCTCCTGAGAGACATGAAGACAACACCTAGGGCTGAGATCTGCTGAGACATGAAGGCAACACCAAGGACTGAGATCTGCTGGGAGACATGAAGGCAACACCAAGAACTGAGATCTGCTGAGAGACATGAAAGCAACACCAAGGACCGAGATCTGCTGAGAGACATGAAGGCAACACCAAGGACTGAGATCTGCTGAGAGACATGAAGGCAACACCAAGGACTGAGATCTGCTGAGAGACATGAAGGCAACACCAAGGACCGAGATCTGCTGAGACATGAAGGCAACACCAAGGACTGAGATCTGCTGAGAGACATGAAGGCAACACCAACAACTGAGATCTGCTGAGAGACATGAAGGCAACACCAAGGACCAAGATCTGCTGAGACATGAAGGCAACACCAAGGACTGAGATCTGCTGAGAGACATGAAGGCAACACCAACGACTGAGATCTGCTGAGAGACATGAAGACAACACCAAGGACCGAGATCTGCTGAGAGACATGAAGGCAACACCAAGGACTGAGATCTGCTGAGAGACATGAAGGCAACACCAAGGACTGAGATCTGCTGAGAGACATGAAGGCAACACTAAGGACCGAGATCTGCTGAGAGACATGAAGGCAACACCAAGGACTGAGATCTGCTGAGAGACATGAAGGCAACATCAATCAAGGACCGATAACTGCTGAGAGACAATATAACTGTATATATATAACTACAACCCATAGTGGTAGCGAATGTGACTGGTAGATAGACCAATTCGTGTTGTTCCTCCACAAATCTATCATGATGCATGTGAACACATGGTTGTTTCTATCATCATCACACACACAGTACACAGGCACTAACACACTACTATCTTCTTACATCTCATAAAGTGTATGACCTATCTGCAATCATTTTCTCCAGTTTACAATACTAATAACAAATAATATATTATATAACTATGAACTACGCATTATTTTTTTTTATTATTATAAAATATATTATTTTTATTTTATTCATTATTTTATTTAGTATTTTTTAGTCTCTTGACAATGACAAGCTGAACATTTGACATTATATTATATCTTTGACATGCTAATCTCAGTGTAAGAAATAAATAAAGAAACATGTCACAAAAAAAGCTTGGTTGCATCAGATCGTAAATGCTTCTATTTTGCAAGACGTCATATAATACTAAAAGTAAAAGCTCATAAAATCCGCCGTTTGTTGACTACTTGTGTCTTACCGTGCATGCAAACAAAGGGAGCACACTACCGAGTTGTGTATGTTGCAGCGGCAGTAGGCTCCCCCTCGGATACTGCCAGTAACACGTAATGTATTGTCCATCTGCTGCCTGTTCTGTTGTGCCGTGGTGACATCAGTGATTAAATCATGAGTTCTACTTTTATTGTTCTAGGTAATTGTTTGTGTGTTGGCTATAAAATATATTAAACGGGTCGTGTACTTACTTATTCGTAAGAAGTTTGTATTATATCAAGATTCAATCAATCAAGTGCCGTCTCCACATTAAAGGTTGGGCTGCATGGATCTCCGACACTCATCAATATGAATAATCAATAATCTGTGTTCTGTTGCCCATGTTGTAAACTCCTAACAGCCTGATGTTTGTCCGTTTCTGCATGTTATCATCCCACTTGTACTGCTGTACACACCACTGCCACTGCAACTCCTCTTTCCAGTTTGGTTTTTACAAGGATGTGTGATTGTGTCTTTTAATTTAATTAAGGGAGAGTTTATACGGACTTGAGTCCGAATAGACAGAGTAGTTTATACGGACTTGAGTCCGTATAGACAGAGTAGTTTATACGGAGCGGAGTCCGTATAGACAGAGTAGTTTATACGGAGCTGGGTATAGCTGAAGTCCTCATAATTCCGGTCCAAGCTGACAGTAATATGCGTCGCCTCAGAAAGACATGATTAGGCAATTCAAACACCAGGCTTCCGACTTACTGGCCTGATGAATTAACAAATAAACAAGGAAATGCTACGCACATAAAGTGCAGGAAAACCTGGTATATGTGAAGCAGGTTGAAAAGAGAGAGGGGGGAGATAGATAACGAAGATAGTGTGAGAGACAGAGATACGAGAAAGATGTGTTGTGTTGAAAGACATAACAAAGTGATAAAGACAAGTGAGAGAAAGAGGGAGGGATATATATATATATATAATATATATATATATATATATATATATATATATATATATATATAGAGAGAGAGAGAGAGAGAAAGAGAGAACTCGTGTTTGGTTGGCTAAGCGCCTTTCCCAAGACAACAAAAGTAGAGGACAGATAAGAACAGAAAGACAAGTGTGCAGGTTCTTGTGCAGCAAGATAAAGACACATGTAACCAACACAAAACAAAAAAAACCTAGGAAACACTGTTTGCTGCCAAAAGCGAGATCATCAGACCAGCACTGGTTGATACCAACTTATTTGTTCTTCATTTACCAGGTATCTGTTATGTGGTTACTTCAATTAGCGAGTGGGACAGGTCGGGAGAGAACATACCGGGCATTGCTCTTGCTGAGGCCTCGCTTGATACGGATGTTGTCTGTCTAAATGATGGGACACCAACTAGGCAGGCAATGAGACTGGGGTACCCTGACACCGCCATCGACCTGGTGCTTGTATCACAAGAGGCGGCATCCACAAAATGGAGTGTCCTTGGGGATTGTAGAAGCGACCACCTGCCCCGCTCTGTACTGGTACCTAAACCCAGTACAGTCAGGGCTATAGACCAAGCCATGTGAGAAAACCCGGGTCAAGGAGGTGTTTCTGGTGACTGCCGAGTCCATCAACGATGAATGGTGGTATTTACTATTTGTGGATGCATTTGTAAAGAAAAGAACAAATGCATCCATACTTCAAGAGTTGAATAGTGAAGAAGGTTGGCTATTAAAGATGATAAAACAAAGAAAATTGAAATATTTTGGTCACTTGAAACGTCACGAAAGTCTGGAGAGAACAATAATGGAGGGGTATATGCCTGGGAAGAGAGGAAGAGGAAGGCCAAAGAGAAGATGGGTGCAGGATGTGGCGGATGATCTCCAGATGGGTGTATCGGACGCGGGGCATCTTGCTTGTGATCGAGAGGTTTTCCGGAGGGTTGTTATGGGAGCGAGTTTCTGCAAAGGACATGCTACTGAATGAATGGATGAATTTTGTGTTGACATTCTGACGGCGACATGAAGACAACACCAAGGACCAAGATCTGCTGAGAGACATGAAGGCAACACCAACGACCGAGATCTGCTGAGAGACATGAAGACAACACCAAGGACCAAGATCTGCTGAGAGACATGAAGGCAACACCAACGACCGAGATCTGCTGAGAGACATGAAGACAACACCAAGGACTAAGATCTGCTGAGAGACATGAAGACAACACCAAGGACTGAGATCTGCTGAGAGACATGAAGGCATCACCAAGGACTGAGATCTGCTGAGAGACATGAAGGCATCACCAAGGACCGAGATCTGCTGAGAGACATGAAGGCATCACCAAGGACTGAGATCTCCTGAGAGACATGAAGACAACACCTAGGGCTGAGATCTGCTGAGACATGAAGGCAACACCTAGGGCTGAGATCTGCTGAGACATGAAGACAACACCAAGGACTGAGATCTGCTGAGACATGAAGGCAACACCAAGGACTGAGATCTGAGAGACATGAAGGCAACACCAAGGACTGAGATCTGCTGAGACATGAAGGCAACACCAAGGACTGAGATCTGCTGAGAGACATGAAGGCAACACCAAGGACTGAGATCTGCTGAAAGACATGAAGGCAACACCAAGGACTGAGATCTGCTGAGAGACATGAAGGCATCTCCAAGGACTGAGATCTGCTGAGAGACATGAAGGCAACACCAAGGACTGAGATCTGCTGAGACATGAAGACAACACCAAGGACTGAGATCTGCTGAGAGACATGAAGGCAACACCAACGACTGAGATCTGCTGAGACATGAAGGCAACACCAAGGACTGAGATCTGAGAGACATGAAGGCAACACCAAGGACAAGATCTGCTGACAGACATGAAGGCAACACCAAGGACACGATCTGCTGAGACATGAAGGCAACACCAAGGACAAGATCTGCTGAGAGACATGAAGGCAACACCAAGGACCAAGATCTGCTGAGAGACATGAAGGCAACACCAAGGACTGAGATCTGCTGAGAGACATGAAGGCAACACCAAGGACTGAGATCTGCTGAGAGACATGAAGGCAACACCAAGGACTGAGATCTGCTGAGAGACATGAAGGCAACACCAAGGACTGAGATCTGCTGAGACATGGAGGCAACACCAAGGACAAGATCTGCTGAGAGACATGAAGGCAACACCAAGGACTGAGATCTGCTGAAAGACATGAAGGCAACACCAAGGACAAGATCTGCTGAGAGACATGAAGGCAACACCAAGGACAAGATCTGCTGAGAGACATGAAGGCAACACCAAGGACTGAGATCTGAGAGACATGAAGGCAACACCAAGGACTGAGATCTGCTGAGAGACATGAAGGCATCACCAAGGACTGAGATCTCCTGAGAGACATGAAGACAACACCTAGGGCTGAGATCTGCTGAGACATGAAGGCAACACCAAGGACTGAGATCTGCTGGGAGACATGAAGGCAACACCAAGAACTGAGATCTGCTGAGAGACATGAAAGCAACACCAAGGACCGAGATCTGCTGAGAGACATGAAGGCAACACCAAGGACTGAGATCTGCTGAGAGACATGAAGGCAACACCAAGGACTGAGATCTGCTGAGAGACATGAAGGCAACACCAAGGACCGAGATCTGCTGAGACATGAAGGCAACACCAAGGACTGAGATCTGCTGAGAGACATGAAGGCAACACCAACAACTGAGATCTGCTGAGAGACATGAAGGCAACACCAAGGACCAAGATCTGCTGAGACATGAAGGCAACACCAAGGACTGAGATCTGCTGAGAGACATGAAGGCAACACCAACGACTGAGATCTGCTGAGAGACATGAAGACAACACCAAGGACCGAGATCTGCTGAGAGACATGAAGGCAACACCAAGGACTGAGATCTGCTGAGAGACATGAAGGCAACACCAAGGACTGAGATCTGCTGAGAGACATGAAGGCAACACTAAGGACCGAGATCTGCTGAGAGACATGAAGGCAACACCAAGGACTGAGATCTGCTGAGAGACATGAAGGCAACATCAATCAAGGACCGATAACTGCTGAGAGACAATATAACTGTATATATATAACTACAACCCATAGTGGTAGCGAATGTGACTGGTAGATAGACCAATTCGTGTTGTTCCTCCACAAATCTATCATGATGCATGTGAACACATGGTTGTTTCTATCATCATCACACACACAGTACACAGGCACTAACACACTACTATCTTCTTACATCTCATAAAGTGTATGACCTATCTGCAATCATTTTCTCCAGTTTACAATACTAATAACAAATAATATATTATATAACTATGAACTACGCATTATTTTTTTTTATTATTATAAAATATATTATTTTTATTTTATTCATTATTTTATTTAGTATTTTTTAGTCTCTTGACAATGACAAGCTGAACATTTGACATTATATTATATCTTTGACATGCTAATCTCAGTGTAAGAAATAAATAAAGAAACATGTCACAAAAAAAGCTTGGTTGCATCAGATCGTAAATGCTTCTATTTTGCAAGACGTCATATAATACTAAAAGTAAAAGCTCATAAAATCCGCCGTTTGTTGACTACTTGTGTCTTACCGTGCATGCAAACAAAGGGAGCACACTACCGAGTTGTGTATGTTGCAGCGGCAGTAGGCTCCCCCTCGGATACTGCCAGTAACACGTAATGTATTGTCCATCTGCTGCCTGTTCTGTTGTGCCGTGGTGACATCAGTGATTAAATCATGAGTTCTACTTTTATTGTTCTAGGTAATTGTTTGTGTGTTGGCTATAAAATATATTAAACGGGTCGTGTACTTACTTATTCGTAAGAAGTTTGTATTATATCAAGATTCAATCAATCAAGTGCCGTCTCCACATTAAAGGTTGGGCTGCATGGATCTCCGACACTCATCAATATGAATAATCAATAATCTGTGTTCTGTTGCCCATGTTGTAAACTCCTAACAGCCTGATGTTTGTCCGTTTCTGCATGTTATCATCCCACTTGTACTGCTGTACACACCACTGCCACTGCAACTCCTCTTTCCAGTTTGGTTTTTACAAGGATGTGTGATTGTGTCTTTTAATTTAATTAAGGGAGAGTTTATACGGACTTGAGTCCGAATAGACAGAGTAGTTTATACGGACTTGAGTCCGTATAGACAGAGTAGTTTATACGGAGCGGAGTCCGTATAGACAGAGTAGTTTATACGGAGCTGGGTATAGCTGAAGTCCTCATAATTCCGGTCCAAGCTGACAGTAATATGCGTCGCCTCAGAAAGACATGATTAGGCAATTCAAACACCAGGCTTCCGACTTACTGGCCTGATGAATTAACAAATAAACAAGGAAATGCTACGCACATAAAGTGCAGGAAAACCTGGTATATGTGAAGCAGGTTGAAAAGAGAGAGGGGGGAGATAGATAACGAAGATAGTGTGAGAGACAGAGATACGAGAAAGATGTGTTGTGTTGAAAGACATAACAAAGTGATAAAGACAAGTGAGAGAAAGAGGGAGGGATATATATATATATATAATATATATATATATATATATATATATATATATATATATATATAGAGAGAGAGAGAGAGAGAGAGAGAGAGAGAGAGAGAGAGAGAGAGAGAAGAGAGAACTCGTGTTTGGTTGGCTAAGCGCCTTTCCCAAGACAACAAAAGTAGAGGACAGATAAGAACAGAAAGACAAGTGTGCAGGTTCTTGTGCAGCAAGATAAAGACACATGTAACCAACACAAAACAAAAAAAACCTAGGAAACACTGTTTGCTGCCAAAAGCGAGATCATCAGACCAGCACTGGTTGATACCAACTTATTTGTTCTTCATTTACCAGGTATCTGTTATGTGGTTACTTCAATTAGCGAGTGGGACAGGTCGGGAGAGAACATACCGGGCATTGCTCTTGCTGAGGCCTCGCTTGATACGGATGTTGTCTGTCTAAATGATGGGACACCAACTAGGCAGGCAATGAGACTGGGGTACCCTGACACCGCCATCGACCTGGTGCTTGTATCACAAGAGGCGGCATCCACAAAATGGAGTGTCCTTGGGGATTGTAGAAGCGACCACCTGCCCCGCTCTGTACTGGTACCTAAACCCAGTACAGTCAGGGCTATAGACCAAGCCATGTGAGAAAACCCGGGTCAAGGAGGTGTTTCTGGTGACTGCCGAGTCCATCAACGATGAATGGTGGTATTTACTATTTGTGGATGCATTTGTAAAGAAAAGAACAAATGCATCCATACTTCAAGAGTTGAATAGTGAAGAAGGTTGGCTATTAAAGATGATAAAACAAAGAAAATTGAAATATTTTGGTCACTTGAAACGTCACGAAAGTCTGGAGAGAACAATAATGGAGGGGTATATGCCTGGGAAGAGAGGAAGAGGAAGGCCAAAGAGAAGATGGGTGCAGGATGTGGCGGATGATCTCCAGATGGGTGTATCGGACGCGGGGCATCTTGCTTGTGATCGAGAGGTTTTCCGGAGGGTTGTTATGGGAGCGAGGTTCTGCAAAGGACATGCTACTGAATGAATGGATGAATTTTGTGTTGACATTCTGACGGCGGCATTAGTGCACAGTGTACTTGTGCGGGCTGATTGCCGAGACTCCTGTCTGTTCCACTTTTCACATTGGACAGTGGGGAGCATTTTGTGTGATATACGCTGACACCGGAATGGAGCAAAAATGGGGATGACGCGTTTGGAAATGGGGATGACGCGATGAAGTTGGAACCTAACTAACTACGGTAACTAACTAACAGTCAGGGCTATAGGAGCCCGCGAAGCATTCAGTTATGATTACTCTTCGCTCTTGGGGTGCCGTCGATCACAGAGACGGTCTAAACCAGCAGGAAAACCACACATTTCCTAGTGCCAAGACAGCACTTCAAGTTTGTTATATTCTGATTGTAATATCGCCACCCACCTCCCCACCTGTCTATGTTGCTTCCTAAATGGGTGTATGATTCCATGCTTGATTAAGTTGCATTATTTTGTTTCCAAACAAATTTTTATCCATAATTGTTGTGACTTAACAATTTTAATTCAATTATAATAACCCATGCTGCTCTGTGAAGAGTCAATGTTCCATGTCTAGCGTTAGCTGTTGGTTTCAGTCTACAGCAACAATAAAGATGACAAAGCATGTCTGCCCCACCCCTGTTATTTAAAAGAAATGTTCTCCCTCACGGAGAACTCATTTCATTCCTTTATATGTGATGCCTTTATAAATTAACGATCGATGGATTCCCGTAATGACATCTATTTCCAAAGCGATTTTCTATCAATGTCATTAAAAAAAAAAATTGTCTCGCTGGTGAGGAAACGAACCTCAGTCTCCCGCGTGACAGGCGGAAATGCTTACCACTAAGCTACTGAAAACACAATGAAAACTTTACAAAAATGTGTAATATAGTCAAACACATGTCCCGATGAAGCAGTTCACGTGACCAGCCGGGGTTTCCGGAAAAGTCGGACCGGAAAAAACGAAGTGGAGTCCGAATAGACAGAGTAGTTTATACGGACTTGAGTCCGTATAGACACTTTCTTTAATTAATGAATGTGACCAAAATATTTTATTTAACTTGTCTTTCATCAACTCCCTTTCATTCCCAGCATCTCTGTAACCTCTATATTTTACTACTTTTATGTCCATGAAGTACGACATATTCTTCTGTATATTATAATATTCACATCCTTCTGTTTGACTTTCCAATTGCATGTTCGTGTTCATTGTGTCCAGGTTTCTGTGTCAAAGGGTAGATAAGTTATTAACAGTGTTTTCCAGTTGTGAATTTGAATAGTGAAGACACAATCTATTACCATGACGTATATGTAATGTTACTGGGCTTGTTGACCATAACACTGTCTTGGATGGCAGGTGCAATCACTGTGACTATTCTCGTCACTTGGCTTGCATACAAACTTGTGCTTACAGCATGTCCTCAATGGAGTGGACAAAACGCACAGCGGCAGCTCAACAACTTTATTTACGATAGGGTGCACACAAGACAGAACCTCTGTAGCCAGCTGAGATGCTTGCACTTTTATGGTCTGGCACTCATACACTATCCACTGCTGACAGTCCATTTGGTGACCATCACTCAGTTGTACCTCACTGTCAGCCTGTGATAGTATCAGTTAGCACACTCAATCGTTCTGTTATTGCACACTTATGTGAGGCCACTTGTGAATAGCTATTCTTCTTTCAAACAGTCAAAGTAGAACTTACTGTAGTTTGTTGTAACATTGTGTTGGTTCTAGATGTTACATGAAGTCTGTGTCAGTCTTGATGTTGAAAAACTCTCAAGTATCTAAGGTGCAAAACTTGTGTAGAATTGTCGACTGAAGTCTGTGTGTGCCTGGTCCCGTACCTGAATGCTGAGTCCAACCAGTCTCTGCTCTAACAAGTTACCTGTGACTCCTGCATTTCCTGTCATGTGACTGCCAAGGAGTGAGTGGGGGTGCAGGTAGTGCAGGTAGTCGCTAGCGAGTGACATAATGTTTATAGTAGCTGCTGGCCAATGACCTTAACGTTTTGTTGTTTGCTTCTGACTTGCTGGCAAGAGGCTGATTGGTGTGGAGTGAATACATATCCGCTTGCGAGTATTATTTGCTGGACGTGTGAGTAGTAAATGCTTGATTGCCTCTGGTGAATGAAATACACCTTTGTTGTAACTCAGAGCGAGCTGTAATATTGATGTTGCTTGTCACCTTTAATTTGAAGCTTGCAGCCTTGAGTTTGACGGCTCTTTGAATCATTCACACTAGATGCTGACAATATGTTATACAGGCTGGTGGCTTGAGGTTCTAATTGCGGCGCTCATACCCGTATAACTTTCTCATAATTTTGTTGTTTGTTTATACCCGTATAACTTTCTCAGATCCATCAATAATGTTCTATGAGCGCCGATACTGTAGAATTAACAACAACTGCTTCTTTAAGCAAATTCAACGAAACTCAACCAACAACACACAGTTTGAATTTACATATTCCTTTTTGACTCTAGGTGGGTAACAGCACATACTATTATCTATGCCACATACAATTCCTAGAGCCTACAATAACTTCACAATAATACTACACAATCTAACCACAGGTGTAGCGGTACATTTTGTGGCCGTGCTACGGAGCCAATAACCACGTCTCAATGCGACAGTGGCTAAGCGCAAACTGCCTGCCTGTAGAAGACGTTTTCTCCTGTTCCGTAACCTGCCTCGGTATTTTCATGCGAGGCATGATTTTCAATCAAGCTTCATGCGTGAATCTGTAGGCTGTCTGTACCTAATGACCCATGACCTAACCTTGGTCATGGCAGTGACATCACTTAATATCACCGACCCCGTGTTCTAGTGTTTTCCCAAAGTTAACTCCTGCTGTTCCTGTCTCTTGGGTTGTAGTGTGTGATAAATTATTCTACTTAAACATCGCTTAAAAGTTGACTTTTTTTAAAAAGTCTTTTCTGTTCATGACACAATATATAATATTGAACAATTTATTGGTTTGCATGTTTCACTGTATCTCATCTGATGTACACTTCAGAATTAACTCAACATATATTAATATGTAATGAATCTATTGTTAGCTGAAATACCAAAATACATGTCTGCAATCTTTTCAGGAATCTTATTTCTGTTGTTGTGATTTTTCTTTTCTCTTTTTCTGTCATTGTCCGGGTTTGGTATTGGTAGCATAGAGTTGGTAGGAAGATTGTATTGTAAAGTGCTTTCTTAGTAGTTATTGATACATGTTTGTTCTTTATTATTGGTGCCATTTGTCCAATGAGTTGGTTTGCCTTATTGCATCTTATTTTCGATCTCGTCTTCTGATCTGCCATTTGATATTATACTTCCTAAGTACTTGAAACTCTTTACTTGTTTCAAGGGATGTTCGTTTAGGTGAATTGTTGTTGTTTTTTCTTCTTTAGTTATAGTCATTACCTCTGTTTTGCTTGCTAATTTTCATGTTATGTTCCCTACACATTTCGTTTAGACTATTCATGTGGTCTTGTAATTCAGCTTCTGATTTTGCTATTAGTGCTTGGTCATCCGCAAACAGGAGTTCTCTAATAGTTAGATTTGTTGATGGTTCTTCTGTGTTCTCGTCATGCGGTATTCTTGCTGTCTCTGCTTGGCTGGTTTCTTTACATATGTTGTCTATATATGTTATGAACAAGAGAGGGGACAGGACACAACCTTGTCGTACTCCAGATCTTATGGTGAAGGGTTCTGAGTGTCCTCCAGTTGCTCTCACTATGCATTCACTGTTGTTATATAAGCTTCTACATAGATTTGTCAAATGTGTACTCACACCATATTGTTTAAGGATTTCCCACAGCTTGTTTGTATCTCCTCTGTCAAATGCCTTTTCTTGGTCGACAAAGGCTAAGTAGAGTGTTTCATTGAATTCGATTGATTTTTCTTTGAGTTGTCTAAGAGCAAAAATGGCATCTGTGCATCCTTTGTTTTCCCTAAATCCAAGTTGTGTTTTGCTTGGCTGGGGTTCTATAGTAGTTCGTAGTCTTTTGTCAAGAATTTTGCAAAATATTTTCCCAGAATGACTCAACAGTCTCTGTATTGTGTGCAATCTCTTTTGCTGCCTTTGTTTTTCCAAACTGGGATAATTATGGTGTTTCCCCAGTCTCGTGGTGTCTGTTGTTCTACCCAAACATGGTTGAATAGTCTATGTAGCCATGCTGTTCTTACTTCTCTTGCTGCTTTAATTAGTCCATTTGGTATTCCATCTTTTCCCGGTGATTTGTTCAATGGGGCTAATCTGTTGGCTTCTATAATTTCTTCTTTTAGTATATCTTGTTCTAGTTCTTCGGTGGCATCTGTGTAGGTTTCTTAAAGTTAATTTTACAAAGATTTCACTTCTTTCTCATAATTTTCCCTTACTGCCTCGTCTTTAAGGTTTTTTAAGTTTACTGATTCGCATGGCATGTATTTTCCTGCTCTTTGCTTTCTTCTTCTAGTTAGTTAGTTAGTTAGTCGACAGATCATCCTCGTTGCACATCGAACCATTCAGTCCATAAGTGCTCGGATCCCCTCCTCAGCAAATCCTGCAGCGTGTAGCGGCTAACGACGCCAGTTCTGTGTTGGTTTATCAATCTTCTTTGGCTTCCTGCGTAGTGTTCTTGTTTGGCCACCCCTCTTTTAATTTGCTGCTCCCACAGTCTGGCCGTTGTTGTAGATTCACAGTCATCACTTGGTTCTCGCAAAAGTCTCACTTCTCGTAGAGCATTCAGAATGTCAGCCTGGTCCATGGCGCGTCCGCCCTCCACAGTAGCCTCACCTGCGAGCTTGTCAGCCCGCTCATTTCCTTGTACTCCCGCATGCCCTGGCACGAAGATGAAACTAATCTTTGCCAGCCGAGACCGCTTCAGAGGCAGCAACCATTCTCTTCGGATCGACCCCTCCTCTATCCTCTTGATCATGTTCATTGAGTCGCTAAGGAAACAAGCCCTAGTGAATGTCTGTGTCTCGAGCCATGTTATTGCTTTACTTACTGCCATGACTTCCATGGTCAGGCTACTTGTGGTTTCAGTGAAAGCACCAGAGTCCTCCTTCACAATTCTCCCTCCGGCCCGAGCTGTAAAGGCCCATGAGCTTCTCACATGTCGGACGACCGACCCATCTGTGTAGATGACCGCATCACCGTCTAGCGAATTCTCGAAAATCAACGCTTGTACTTCAGCCTCAACAGCAGCCGGATTTTCTTGTCTGCATTTTCTATCTAGTTGGATGCAAACTGAAAAGGATGTGCAGAAGTCTGTTGGCACTTGCACCCACTCATCGCCAGGTTCTAAGTCCTCAAGTGAACACACCTGTTGAAGAATGTCTTTGGCTTGACCCATCCACGACCGTCCTCTTTTTAACCTGCTGCCCTTCACCTTCCTAATTTCACTATGCAGTGGATGTTGTGTGTTTGCGTTAATTCTGAGGTAGGCGCGTGCCCTGCAAACTTGTATTCTCTCTTCAATGGTTGGAAAATCAAGAAGGTAGCGCATCGCCCTGCATGCTGTATCTCTTGTACATCCAAGAATAATGCGCATAGCTTCATTCTGTATCCTTTCCATCCTTTCTATCTGCTTATGGCTGAGAGTCAGGATTGCCATTGCATACTCCAAAACAGACATGACCAGCCCCTCGTACAGAAGACATAGATGGCGCTGCTCACAGTTTCTTCGGTGGTCGTGTACTCACTTTTTCGTGTACCCACACGCTTTCTTCTTCTGATGGTTCTTATTGTGGCAATGACTGCTTTATGATCTGTGTTTATACTTAAATTGGGCACTTCCCTTGCTTCTAATATATTTCTCCTTCTGTTATTTCTAGTTAATATAAAATCAATTATATACTTATAGAATAGCACGACGAAATGCCAAATGAACAATTAGAGCATCTAAAGTTTAATCCTGGAGAATATACGGTGAACAAATGCTGACCCTTAGCAAGGACTACCCAAGAGAAGTTTATAAACGTGTCAATACAATGAGAAACAGAGATGCATGCTACAACCCAGCCACCATCATAAACAGCAAAAGAGGTATACCAGTATTTAATCCACAACAAATACTAGCAAGATGGGTAGAATACGTTCAAGAGCTACTTAACCTCACACATAAGATAGAAAACCTCACTTTTGTGCCTAAAACCCATGGACAACAAGAACCAAATTTCATCCCTGCAGAAGTCAGAGCAGTTATACAGAGAAGTCCTAAAAACAAATCACTGGGTTCAGATGAAATAACCACAGAAGCAATTCAGGCCTGTGGGAAAACAGAAGTTAAATGGCTAATAAGACTTTTTAATATAGCATAGGAAGAAAGAAAAGTCCCAGATGATTGGCAACAGGCAATAATAGTACCAATAGAAAGGCAAATGAGAGAATGCGAAACATACAGAGGTATATCACTCCTGAGCCATATAGGGAAAATGTACGCAAAACTATTTGAACAAAGAGCTAGACCCATAGTTGAACAACAGTTAAGTAATGTACAATTTGTTTTTTGGAAAGGTAAAAGTTGCACTAATGCACTATTTACATTTAGACAAATATGTGAAAAAAACTATCCAATATAATGACCAGCAAAATATTGTGTTTGTAGATCAGGAAAAGGCTTTCGATAGAGTAGACAGATACAAATTATGGACCATCCTCGAAGACTATGGGATACAAGGACAAATGCTAGAAAGCATCGTAGCCATGTACCACTTGAGCCGAAGTGCAGTAAGAACACAAGAAGGTATATCAGATATCTTCACAGTCAACACAGGAGTGAGACAGGGATGTGTGCTCTCTCCTCTGCTATTTAATATTTTCATGGACAGAATATCCAAAGAAGCAAACCTTGACAGAAACAATTCAGAATATTTAGAACTCTTTAGTCAGTTAGTTAGTTAGTCGCAGTTCCAACTTTACAGCAACGGGTTGTCCCCATTATGCTCCATTCCTGTGCCAGTGAATATCACACAAAATGCTCCCCACTGCCCAATGTGAAAAGTGGAAAAGACAGGAGTCTCGACAAACAACAGCCCGCACAGATACACTGTGCATAATGTCGCCATCAGAATGACCACACAATAGTTCCCCACGAAACATCCAGTTCATCTCTGATGGAATCGGCAGTCATTTTCCCATCTCGATGTTTCCTAGATGTTCACCCACACAGTCCACGAAATGCAGTTCATCGTCAATGGCAGTGGCAGTCAACCAGAAGCCCAGCAGCCACGCATTTCTGCATAAGGCAAAAACCTGTCAACTCTGGGACATAGCCATCTACCATCGCTCCGAACATGCAGTCACGTTCCAAAAAACCTTGGGCAGATTCAAAAACATTTTACACGAAACTCACAGCTCACAGTGTCGCGCCACGCACTCACTCAGTAGCAGGGCGACGGAACCATCAAGCCTCCTTAGTCGCCTCTTACGACATGCGTGGTGGGCTACAGTGTTGCTATTCTTTGCTTCTAGAACTCTTTACTCCAGATGAAACAACTGGTCCACGGGAAATAAATGAACTTCTATTTGCAGATGACCAGTGTCTGTTTTATAGCAATGAGGGCAGACTGCAAAATCGTTTTAATAATCTGAGTTCAACATGCAGCAGATACATTATGAGTAAAAACAGCCAAAATCGAAGTAATGCAAGTTAGCAGATCACCTTGTCCACTAAGTATACAGATAAATAGCACAACTCTGAAACAAGTTAAAGAATTCAAATATCTTGGAAGTATGATCACAGAAGATGGCAGATTGGACAGAGAAATCAAAATCAGATGTCAAATAGCTAGTGCACTTGCGGATCGACTATCACCCATAATGAAACACCCAAATATACCCATGTCCGCAAAATGACAGATAATAAACAGCATATTCACACCAACCCTATGCTACCAATCTCAAACTAGTACTTTATTCAAATCACACTTTCGCAAAATCAACAATCCGAGACCGAGTAAGAAATGCTGTTATCAGAAAAACAGTGGGATCAACACCTTATGCCACATTTATTGAAAGACAGAAGATCAAGTGGTTTGACCATGTCGTTAGAATGCAACATCAGCAACTACCATCACTGGCCTTACATCAAAGATATCTGCAATGAGACCATCAAAGACATTGTACAATCACACGGAATGACACTATCCAGTGCCGCCCATCAGGCGCTGGAGCGCAAATTATTCCTCTCCACGACGCTTAACGGCAGACGTTGAAGATGATGATGATTGCATAAGATACTTTTCTTAAATGAAGCTTTTGCTTCTCCCATTCTGAGCATGAGCTGCAATATTATTTATGCCATCATCTACAAACTATGAAATACATTAATATAATAGGCTTACACTTGGCTGACAGATTTAGGCAGTATCTTGACATTTGGTTTCTACACATTGCATTGCTTCCATACTCTCTCACCCCTTTTTCAGTTTGTGTCTATCCCACACATGACTTTTCTGTGAAGTTTTATAATCCCACCCACACTCCCCTGATTTTCTCTTTCTTTACTCTCCCTTTGTTGTGTTATTTATGGTCAGCTGACCTTCTGAGCTAACAGCACAGAGATGCATGCTACATGGTTTTTATGCTGTGAGGAGAAAGATGGTACATATGGTTTCTCAAGAGGTCACATATTTTATAGCTAAGTATCATTTTTTTGGTAACTTTAAAATTGGATGTAATAGTATTGTGTGTGTGTTGTCTAAGGCTTTCTAACCACCATATCCATTCTGTCACTTATGATTGTATTCTTGTTAACTGACCCTTTCCACTTTCTGTTTTTTGTTGATGTTTTCATTGTATTTATACAGCTTTACTGCAGTTCAACCCATTTCATTTTCAGGCACAGCAGTGCTGGCTGTTTTATTAGCAGGGTACTTTGCACAGATCTATCTGCCACCACCAAAACCAAGAATAGTTGGAATTGATCTTGGTTAGTATTATCTGAATATTTCTCCATTTAGATATATATATATAAAAGTCAAGAAAGCAAATCAGGAAAGGCAACTTTCTTGCTTATATTAATGTAATGTTGCTGTTGATCCCAATGCTGCTGAGGTGTCTACTCTTTACACACACATGCACACAAATATGCAGAAGCATATGCACACACGCACGCACACAGAGAGAGAGATTTTCAGTACAATTGTCAATCAATGTAGACATGGCATTTGATGATGATGATGTTACCAAGGCCTGTATATTGACTCAGGTTAAGCCTGTACATCGAGTGCAGATTATTTTCCTGTTTGCTATAGCTGACACGTTGGTATAATGGTTAGGATGTTGTGCTGACAGTGGCATGAGCCTGGTCAGACAAGGGTTTGATGTCATTTCATGGTGTTCTCTAAGAGAGGGAAAGACTGGCCACCTATTACTCCATGCATTCAAGCTGACAAAATGTGATAGTCCTAACACTCCACATCCCTGCAGCAGGTTTCTGCTATGGGACTTGTTTTGTTTTATTCTTGAATGTCTTGTCTCACTCATCCAGTGCAGATTCTTCTTCTGCCTTACATTTCCCAGTGGAGCATAGGCCCTTTACTGACCCATGCCAAGCCCTTTGTAGGCTTGTTCAAGATTGCTTGGATTTTCAGCTAGTTTTCTATGAGTTGAGTTGAGTCATGAACCAACATCACTGCACTTAGGGCATTCCCATAAGCGCTAAGTCCTCATCTTCAACAGCCAGCCTAGAGTTCCAATACTAATGGTGCCTGTTGCAATCTGATTATATGTCTGTCTTGTTTTACCTCTAAAGTTGTCTATGGGATGAGGTAGCCAGTCTCGTGCCAACCCTCTTTAGAAACCTCATATGACATGTGGGGTGGGTTACAGTATTATCGTTTTGTACTTCCAATATGGGCCATGGTAACACACAGGCCTATTGAGTGCCAATTAGTCTATACAAATAGTGGGCTAGCTCCACAAATCCAATACACCTCAAGACATGAAAGAGGGGACTTTTACTTTTTAGTATGTCTTTGTGGAGATGACAGGGGGTGTCAAAGAGGCAATAATGAGGAGAGAAATGTCATGATTGGTGCATGCTTGAAACTTGATGAGTTTAAATGAGAATTGTCTGAGACAGCAGTTAAAGTAATAGCTAGAACAAAGTAAAAAAAAAACTTTGCTGGTCATTTGCAGAACGTTGCAATCAAAACCCAGGTTGATTTTATAGGCAATTTTATGTTCAATAGTTCGCCATTGTTCTCTGAATGAGAAGTCATTGTTTAAGTCCAACTGACCGATGGGGGGAATGAACCCACTACTCAATCATCAGTGTACAGAAAGTTTAGGAGTCAGCACATTCCACCTTTCAGCAACCCAGACTTCTAGAACAGAGTAGATTAACTTAATAGGTTATTTGACAGAAGTCATAAATTACCTGTGCCTTGTATGTCATAAATTTACAATGTAAAAGAGAGTAAGAGACAACAGTGGAGAAAATGAGAAAGACCTGGAAAGAACTACAAAAGATAGTAAATTATAGAAGGGTGTGGAATGAGATCCTTAAGAGGCTTTGTTCCTTTAAGGGATAAAAACCACAAGAATGGGGGTTTTATATAGTTTGAACATGTTGGGCTATAGATTTTATTGCACATTTCTGTTGGGTTAAATATTTTGTCCTTTCCAAAGTAAAGTAAGTAATTACACATCTTGAAGCATGTTGGGTATATGTTGCCAGACACCTCTTTATACACCAGCTGGCACTCGATGGGTGGTGAGATCAGCCTCACATCGACTGACTTCACTTCTCAGTACATTTCCTGGTACCCATTTTAGACTGGGTCGACCTGGGAGCCCAGGTCATTTTTAAATATCTGCTTCTGCGGAGATTCAAATACATGACCACTGGGCCGGCGGGCAAGTTGTCTTCTCTTAAACAGCATTTAAATTTAGAACGTAAATAAGTTCATATGTCATTCTCTTTCTTGGTTCATATAATGGACATATTTTTGTTCCACACCATTTTATATATTTTTGTACTAGATTTTTCTTCTTTCAGGAACTACATACTCCTGTGTTGGTATGTACCACGCTGTCAGTGGCAATGTGTCTGTTCTAATCACTCAAGATGGACACAAATGTATACCTAGTGTAGTAGCCTTTGTGTGAGTATATGTTTTCATTTACACTGAGAACATGCTGCTTATTTTTCATTGTTGAATTTTTAGTAGACATACATGGTTTTATTGAATTGCATGAATAGCAGGCAATGATGAGACATTGGAACAAATAATGGATATATTAACACAATAAAGGTAGCCTATACCATATACTGCATTTGGAATGTGAAGCGTTAAGTCTTCACATATTTTAGGCCATAACATATTCTGTGGGATAACCAGTTCCATTTCTCATCACCTTTCCTTCCCAGGCCTGCTTATGGGCTTCATATATCGATATTCCTGTGGACACAGCTACTCCCTCTGTCCATCATTTATGTGGTCGGCCTCTTCCTCTGCTTCCATTTGGTCTGTACATCATTTCTTGTTGTGGTATACTGTTAGTTGTTAACCTACTTGTGTGGCCAAACCATTTGATGTGCTGCCTTCTAATAACATCTAGCGCTGCTATAACCCCCACTTTAGTCCTCATTTCTTCATTTCTGATCTTATCTCTTCTTGATACATTGAGTATTCTTCTCAGTAATCTCATTTCTGTTGTTGTGATTTTTCTTTTCTCTTTTTCTGTCATTGTCCAGGTTTGGCATTGGTAGCATAGAGTTGTTGAGAAAACAAACACTCCTGCCTCTGCTGGAGACCACTGTCTTGGCAGGCAACCACACTAACCAGTATTCAACTGTGGCATCTGATGGATATATTAGAGTACTTACTTAGATGCTTTAAGGTGATCAGATTAGAGATTCTCAGTCAGCAATAACACTAGATTTTAGAAAAGGGGAGGGGGGATGATGTAGATAGTAAATTATGCATGAAGGAAAGATTTAGGTTTACAACTGAGTGAGAGCATTGTTATGAAAATGAAACTCAAATAAAATGTGAAGGAAGTATAGAAGTGAGTCATTGCAAAAGTTGGTTTGGAAAGTAAATATTTATTCATTCATTCATTCACTAGCATGTCCTTTGCAGAACCTCGCTCCCATAACAACCTTCCGGACAACTTCTCGATCACAAGCAAGATGTCCTGCATCCGATACATCCATCTGGAGATCATCTGCTACATCCTGCACCCATCTTCTCTTCCTCTTCCTCTCTTCCCAGGCATATACCCCTCCATTATTGTTCTCTCCAAACTTTCATGACGTTTCAAGTGACCAAAATATATCAATTTTCTTTGTTTTATCGTCTTTAATAGCCAACCCTCTTCAATATTCAGCTCTTGAAGTATGGGCGCATTTGTTCTTTTCTTTACCCAAGATATTCTTAGAACCCGTCTATAACATTTATATTCAAAAGCATTTATGCGCTGTTCAGCTTATTTAGTAAGTGTCCAGGTCTCACACGCGTATGTTGCAATAGCAAAAATGCATGCTCTTAAAAATCTAATTTTTGTAGTTCTATCTTTCCCACTCCATAATTTATTCAGTTTTAGTCTTTTTAGAGCAATTGAGAGTCATTGTTTAATTTCTTTAAATGTGCCACCATTGTTGGTAGTCAATGACCCAAGATATTCAAAATTCTCTACCACCTCCAATCATTCCTCATTAACATGTATTTCTTTCTCCATAGTAGTTTTATCGGTATACATTATCTTTGTTTTTGCTATGTTAAGATATAAGTTGTGATTTTCACTATTTCTTTGGGTTGAGGTTATTCAGTTTTCTATACCATTCTGTGATGAGGATAGTAACACTGTATCATCAGCATATCGAATCTCTGGTATATCATGACCACGTATACTTAGGGCATCATATTGCTCCTTGGTTATATCATCTCTGACATTTCTCATTATATTTTCAACGTACAGGTTAAACAAATAGGGTGACAGCATACACCCCTGATGGATTCCTTGCTTGACGTCAAACCAATCTGATGTCTCGCCATCTATTCTAACCGCTACTTGTTGGTCTAGATAAAGCATTTTTATGTGTTGTATTACATGTGATGGAAAGCCCATATTCCTCATGATTTCCCAAAGTTTATGATGTTGTACACAGTCAAATGCCTTTGAATAATCCACAAAACATGGGAATGGGTTTACATTAAATTCTCTGCACTTTTCTTTATTAAACGCATGTTTAGTATGTGATCTCTTGTTCCTCTTCCTTGTCTAAATCCAGCTTGAACCATGTTAATCTCTTTTTCCATTTTCTTACGTAGTCTTCCCATTATGATTTTTAGTAGAAGTAAATATACAGTATGCTGGCCGAGGGGTTAGCAGCTTTCTCCGTTAATCCTGAATACTCTCGTGGTGACGTGAGCGCACGAGAATTAGAAGTGGTTCAAGTCGCGCCAGTGACTTATGAGAGTATGGAGCCGGTCGCTCAGAAAGTCGTGGCGTGCTGATGGGCGTAATCTATCCTAGGAATCAACATACAGCTGAAAGATGCTGGTGTTGACTGCAGTATCCTGAAACAGGATGGAAACGCGGGGGAAAAAATATACAGTATATAAATGAGTGATAAATACAAGAAATGGTTTTGTGATTTATACTACAGGCATGAAGGAAAAAGACTTCAGTGCTGAGGATAAGGGTTGCCCTCTGGGTGGCTTCTAGACACAACATGATAATAAAGAAACTCTAAAAGCTTTACCAGGGTTTATAGAGCCTCATTCAAGACTTCTTCTGTCATGTGTCTGTAGTGCACGACAGATAAGTAGCTAATTTGGGGGAGGGTAGAGGTGGATCAGGAGGATTCAAAATTCATAGAGCACCTTGTAATTATGATTCCCATTGTGGTGGAATCTTGGTGAGAATACAGCATTATACACTCAGCTTTGAGAAGTTATGTGCCAAGGTTAGAAATTACCAGAGATTGACTAAAGTGCTAATAGCTCAACAGTCATAACAACTCATCATTATGTAACAGATCCTTTGCCAGGTTTCGTGCCTCATGCAATTTTCATGCCAAAGGTGTCTTCATACTGGTTTGCCATTACCTCTTCTTCAAGGAACCATGCCTTCCATCACTCTTCTGTCCTAGCTACTAAGAAACATAAATTCTAGAAAAACAATGGTAATTATGTAAACTATCATTTTTGATGAGGTCTGTTTAGTAACATGTTTTACTAATGAATATTTCAGTAATAATGACATACTAGTTGGATACAAAGCTGTGGCACAATCAGAGCACAACCCATTCAACACATTGTATGATGCTAAGCGGTTCATAGGCAAGAAATTTAGTGAGAAAGAGCTCCAGGAATCACAGAAGCAGTATCCATTTAAGGTAAAATCATTGCATTTTATACTGCTGCTAGCCCCATAAGTCTAAAATTCTCATTTTAAATGATGTAGCAAATTAGTTTATAGAGTTATTTATTTATTTTGAGAGCAGTTGTTTTAGGCAATATCTGATACAGAATCTGTCACTAACAAGGCATCATTTGACACATCGCTTCACTTGTGATGTGATATACTTTTCTTTGAAACATCCCATTATCTGAACATGTGGCAGTGTACATTTTATACTTGAGTTTAGTAAAAGTAGTCCCGTGGCAGATACAACTGTTGGAGCATGAGGTTTTAGACCTTCACATATTCTAGGAAATGGCATAATGAGGTGAAAACTGGATGGCCAATTTCCTTCCACATCCCCTTTCTTTTCCAGACAATTCTGAAAATCACACAGTGCCCATTTCATGAGGCTGGGTCGACCCTAGGTCTGTGCTGGGTGGCTAGTTTCCTTCCACATCCCCTTTCTTTTCCAGACAATTCTAAAAATCACACAGTGCCCATTTCATGAGGCTGGGTCGACCCTAGGTCTGTGCTGGGTGGCTAGTTTCCTTCCACATCCCCTTTCTTTCCCAGACAATTCTGAAAATCACACAGTGCCCATTTCATGAGGCTGGGTCGACCCTAGGTCTGTGCTGGCCAGAAAAAAAAAACAAGAATGCTGCCTTTGCTGAGAATTAAGCCACAGTGGCAATAAGCAAGTTAACTAACTACTGTGCCACCACAATGAAAGAAGTTAAAAGACGAATAGCTATTGCTCTTCAAAGACTAAAATAACTGAATAAATTGTGGTGTGGGACAGATAGAACTACACAAATGTTTGATTTTTATGAGCATGCATCTTTCCCATTGCAACAAACATCTGTGAGACCTGGACACTTGCTAAAAAAGCTGAACAGCGCATAAATGCCTTTGAATATAAATGTTATAGACGAGTTCTAAGAATATCTTGGATAAAGAAAAGAAAAAATGCATCCATACTTCTAGAGCTGAATACTGAAGAGGGTTGGCTATTAAAGATGATAAAATAAAGAAAACTGAAATATTTTGGTCACTTGAAACGTCACAAAAGTTTGGAGAGATCAATTATAAAGGGGTATATGCCTGGGAAGAGAGGAAGAGTAAGGCCAAAGAGAAGATGGGTGCAGGATGTGGCGGATGATCTCCAGATGGGTGTATAGGATGTAGAACATCTTGCTTATGATCGAGAGGTTTTCCGGAAGGTTGTTATGGGAGCGAGGTTCTGCAAAGGATATGCTACTGAATGAATGAATGAGATTATGCAGTTTTATAATTTTTCTGAAAACAATGGTTCTTTCTTTAAGTTTATATTGTTTGCAAAGTACTTCTTAATACTTTCAACTTCTTAGTTTCCTCATAGTTAATTTTTATTGTGTGCATCAGTGGGTTAATTATCCACATTTGTTTCACTTGTTTTGTTCATATTTCTGCGAAAGGGACTTTTTATGTACTTCTCCTTCAGTTATGTTTTGATATGTGTATGCTGGAATGCATTGGTCGTCAGCAGTAGCTAGATCCAGCATCCTTGGGCAGCATTATATAGATTCTAAAACATGAAGGGTGTGAAACGTGCAACATCTTTCTGTAATCATAACATGCATTGGTGGTGGAGGGGGGGCGTGACCAGGTGGGTATGATGTGCATCTCAGTCTCATAAGATACCTAGAGGTTTGATCTGATCTCATTTCCAAGGACTTCAGGTGTCTAATAATATAAAAACATCCCTGATCTTTCGGATAATAAAATCCTATACTTAGCCTGCTCATATAGTGGTGTAAAGCAAAAGGTCCTGTGTGCATTCAAAATCCCTAAGCAGTTGGAAATTGCAAAGAGTAATCCATAAAGCCCTGGCAATATTATTAGGGTAGATGGAGCCTGTTACCTTGAATGGCATCTGTCTAGAGGAAGCAGACCTTGCACAAATGCATGTCAAAGTCAGAAACATTGACTGTCTAACTATACATACATGTATGTGCAATTGCATGCCCACATATGAATACCATATATTGATCCATGCATATGCATATTCATAAACAATCCTATCTGTGCATATAAACAAAACATGTACATCTGTATATATTCATGTAAAGGATTGAAAGGATAGAGAAGAGATAGATGTCAGATGAAAAAGGTTTGATATTAATTACTGTAGAGTGGAGAACATATATATGAATATAGATACCATTATATATCCCAATTATAATCCAGAAGGATGAAACTGGATATGCTTTGATTCATTGCAAAATGTTCATTATGACTTGAACATGTCATAGTTATGTGTTACTTTTCTAAACTGTTTCATACGTGTAATCTATATTCCTGTATCTACCAATGATTCTAGCTCAAGGCTGATTCAGATGGTATGGTTAGCTTTGCCATAGTAATCAACGGCACAGAAAGACTGGTATCACCACATGAGGTCGGGGCATATATTATTTTAGAGCTAAGGAAAGCTGCAGAGAGAAATTTATCAGCGCCTGTCACAAAGATAGTGATGTCAGCTCCTGCAGAGTTTGATGAGATGCAGCGGAATTTTACAATGAAGGCTGGGTCCTTGGCAGGTAAGCAGCTGTGCTGTTTTGAATCTTATGTGTCTGCCTGTTTTTCACACATCTTTGCATAAGCTGTTACTGATCGCTTGAGTTACATTTGAAAACCCAAACACTAGTTCAATGTAAAATTATTTCAAAGATTTCTTGTAACATTGATTATTTGGTTGTTTCGGGATTTGAAATTTAAATATTGAGCACAACCCACTACTGGCAACGCTGATCGTACTCTGGTATGAACCTAAGGCCTATCCACGTCAATACGGGTTGTGCTCAATATTTAAATTCTTGTAACAGTTAACAAATTTATTACCTGCGGTCTGCAGGGTCATATTTGAGGACTATTTGAACTTTGATCACCTACTGCCTATAGTAAAATGCAGTGTATGGCAGGGGGGTCTTGAGCCTGAAGAATTTAGGCTTTCTGGCTGTTGCAGTCGCCGCAAACTGTGCAGGTTAGGATTTTCTCTTTGCCCCCGACAAGAAAAAATTCCACACCTTACCAAGGATTCGAACCCGGGTTTCCTGAAGGAGAACCCAGCATTCTTAGCTGCTTGGCCAGCCGCTCCTCCTTTGACCACCAACCTATAAAACACCACCCTCTAAAACACCACCCTCTAAACTTCTTTCTATCTTTCTTTGATTTGGCTTTGCTATTTTGCTGTTTGTCACTAGGTTAGGAGAGCTTCCTGGATAGGGGCATTATGTTGATTTTACACAATATGGTGTTACCTCTGCAACCCCACTAATCTTGAGGAGTGGCTGGCCGACTGGCTAGAATGCCTGATTCTCCTTGAGATGCGGGTTTGAATCCTCAGTAAGATGAGTTGTTTTCTGTCAGGGGGAAAAAAGAAAACTCTAACCTGCACAGTTTGCGGCGACTGCAGTAGCCAGGTGGCCTTAATTCCTCAGGCTCAAGACCATACACTGCAAGGTTCTATATTCGCAGTAAATGACAGTTATGACAGGTGTTACCTCTGCAACCCCACTAATCCATTGTTAATTGTTTCCACTGTCTACATGTCTATGTTCTATTGAGGTAGTCTTGTTACATGACTGAACTTACTGTCCTTTATAAAACCAACTGTTGGCAGTTTGTCTCCATATTTCCTGATGTCATCACTTATGATCATGTCTCTATTTGTCATATTATGTATTCTGCATGGGAAAACCCTAGACACCTGGACAATAAACACAGAAAATGGACACATAAATACAATTAGTTATTTTAACAATGTGATGTGCTTAATTTTAATTGTTATCTCAGATTTATCTAAATATTTCTGCTTAGTTTTAAAGAGGTCAGCTTGAGATAGGCGTACATAAAAGTGATGACATATAGTCTTTCCTCTTCTACACTAGGCTGTTTACACCTTAATGCATAGTTTTATTTTATTTTTTAGTCGTTCGTAATTGCACAAAATTGAAGTGATTGTTTTTATTTGTATATTTGCTTAGGCCCTCAAACAACTCATTCCAAGCCCTCCTATCCTTAGCTATCTCATGCAACTATGTCCATTCTGTCATACCATTTTATTCCTTTATTCCTTCTAATCTGCAGAGACAACAATTAGTGAATATTAGTAGTTTATTTGTAATCGCTTTTATTGTTCTCCATGTTTCATATCAATTCTGTAGTACTGATTTAATGTTAGAATTGAATATTCTTAGTTTGATGCTAAGTTTAATTTATTTTTACTTCCAAACATTTCCTGGTCTTTTAAAAGCTCCTCTAACCTTCTGTAGTCTTATTCTATTATCTTTATCTGTTCTGCCATCATTGTCTACACAACCACTTAAAAAGGTGTATGATTTCATCTCTTGAAGTGAGGTTTTCCCCAAGGAAGATAGGGTTATCATTTGCTTGGTTTATTCTCATTATCTTTGTTTTCCCTATGGATTCTTAAACCAAATTATTGTGACCTCCCATTCAATGTTTGTCTTTCATCTGATTTTGTGCGTGAGACAGAAGGACAGTGTCATCGGCAAAGTCCAGATCATCAAAATGCTTTGTCAGGGACGCAGAGGTGTTTCCAAGGCACCAGGGCCGGGTTATATACTGGCCAAGACCTATTGACGCGTCCTCGTCAAGCGTCCTGGGCAACAGGTCCCTTCGGGGTCCTGGCTATGGTCAATAGGATCGCCGATTCCTCCGAAGTCGGAGAGTGTCTGCCTGTACGGCGAGGAACCACCAGTCTGCAAACCAATAAGCCAGACATGGGACAACGGATACTCACGCAAACCTCAGGTCCTGTATGACATCACACTGATGTTGGACAACAGGATGCCTTCATCCGGCATACAGGACTTCGCGTTGGAGCTCAAGCCAACGAACACAAGCAAGCAATGCTTTGTCAGAGGTGTCCGTTGAATTCCATTTCTGACAATGCTTGTTGTCTTCATTGTCTATAGTAAGAATAGTACAGTAAGAGTACTACAGTCAGAATAGTAAATGTGACAAAAGGCATCCCTGTCTCACTCCTGTTCTTAACAAGAAACTGGAAAACTAACTTGAGGCATTCAAAACAAGAACAGAACTATTAACTTGTCATCCCCTTAGTGTGCTTAAGTTAAGAATTCACTTGTCATAATCTTCATTTTCTTAATCTTACTATTCAATTGTCAAATTCCTAATGTACGTAATCTGAGCATTTATTTATATCATTACATTAGTTTATTTCATCTGAGAATTCACCCATGTCATCATATTAGTGTTTTTAATCTAGCTTGAAAACAAAACTGCTGTGTTCACCCCAACTATGACTTCTTGTGAGTTGTTATAGTTTGAATCACTTAATAAGGTCTTTCAGCCATTATTAACAATAAGGTGTTAGCATTTTGAAGTTTTGCATTGCCGTTTTGCACTGTTTTCTGTCGACAGGTGTTGATGTTCTTCGCATTATAAATGAACCAACTGCTGCTGCGATGGCATATGGTCTACATAAAAAATCCAACTTGCACAATGTTTTAGTTATAGATTTGGGTGGAGGGACACTGGATGTCTCACTCCTTAATGTCCAGGGAGGCATGTTTCTCACCCAGGCTATGGCGGGTATGTGTTTATATATTTGATGGTTTTACAGGTTTTTCTTCTTCATACCATTTTTTTTAATGTCTTACAAATTGTTTCCGCTGTTGCAGTATGTCTTGGGCAATCCCACATTATTTAAGCTATTCACTCATGTTTGCTTTTTATACTTCTTTTTCTGCTCTTTAGTAATGTTTTGGTCTCTTAGTTGTAATATGTTTTTATGCACTTCAGTTTCAATAAGCATAAATGGACCAATGCCAAACCTGGACAATGACAGAAAAAGAGAAAAGAAAAGTCACAACAGAAATGAGATTCCTGAGAAGAATACTCAATGTATCAAGAAGAGAGAAAAATCAGAAATTAAGAAATCAGGACTAAAGTTGGGGTTATAGCACTAGATTTTATCAGAAAACAGCAAGTTAAATGGTTTGGCCATATAACTAGATTACCAACTGACAGTATACCCCAAAAAGCAATGATGTACAGACCAGACAGAAGCAGAGGAAAGGGCCGGCCACGTAAATGATGGATAGACGGAGTCCATGGGAATCTTGATATATGAAGCCCATAAATGAGCACTCTCCCGCTGTTTATGCTTCACCTTGATACCGCAAGGTACAAGAGGAACCTGGTGAGATAAGATGAGTTTCTGATAGTGTTTCTCCCTGTTAGATTCAGATTTGTATAACAGAGTAACTACCTAGTAAGGTTGTAAGCATAGCCTTTAGTATTCATATTATTTTTCTGGTTATTTGGAAATATTATTACTAGTTAATTTACTAATTTCCAAAGTAGCACAAGGGAACAAAATAATGTGAAAAACATTGCTAAACAGTAATCATTTCATAATGTAGCAGGTCTTTTACAGACTGTTGCTCTCATCACAGTTTACTGAAAAGATTCTCAATTCTTTGCCAACTCCTCAAGCCTCATCATGTTCATGCCCAAGATATCTTTAATGTCCCAAGTGCATCTTCCTGCTGGTCGACCTCTGTCTCTTCTTCCAGAAACCATGCCTTTCAACACCATTCTTTACAAACCACTGCCGTGTTTAATATGGCCATATTATTTCTGTTTCTGAGACAGTTTTACAATATATACAGATAAGTACTTCCACCTCAAGACAACTGTTTTTCCGGAGAGGTCTTTTCTCAGCTATATCTATGTCAGCATCTTCATTTAAGATTCTTTCTGTTGTACAGCAAGGTTTAAAGTATAAATATAAATGATGAAAGGTGTGAAGCATGGGTATGTGTTATCCCCAATGCCAGTTCAGTTTCTATACAGAGAATATATCCAAACAGATAAAGAGAAGTATTCAAAGTGAGAACATATCGGTATTCATTATTGGAAGAAAAGAGTAATAAACATCATTCAATATAAAAATGATAAGCTTTTGGCTGAAACAGAGCAGGGTCTCCAAGAATGATTAAACCAAGTAAATAAAAAACATATGCACTGAATATGATTTAGGAATAAACATACAGAAAACAAATGCTGTGATTATCATCAAAGATATTACCAAGCATGTTTTGAAAATTGCAATGAATGGAAATACACTGGATGGGATCAATTAAGGCATTGTGGCCACCAGGACATTCCCATACTTACTCTGTCCCCTCATTTAACAGCCAGCGAAGAATCATACTACTAATCATTCCCACCGCTATCTGATTAAAAGTTCTCCTGGTCTTCCCTTTCATTTTTGACATTCTTCCAGAACCCCTGCCGATCCCCTGCAATCTCATTCATTCCACATATGGGTTCTCAATCTGTTCCTCCGCCTTCTCCACCTGGTCCCACATGCGCATGACCACCCCCCCCCCCCCTTGTCCATAAGCAAACTACCACTAAGAGGTGCATTCCCTGCTAGCCTATCAGCCTGTTCATTCCCCCGTACCCCTGCATGGCCAGGGCAAAATATCCATACTGTGGCCACCAAAAGAGATACAGCTTCTTGTTAAAAGATATATTGGAAGAGAGGCAACATTAAATACAGATGGACATCATCAAGAGATGGACTGGAAGAAGCCTGCATGAATTCACCATGAAGACCCAGGACAGAGGGTATCGGAGACTCATTACAGGCAAACTTCAGGGAGATTGCATTGATAATGGTGTTGAAGGCTTGATTACTGCCAGTGTAGTTTCAGCTCAGCGAGCATGACAAACCAGTACATTACTGTTTTAAACTAGCAGGGTTTTTGATTCATGAATGTGAGTAGTTTATCATTGGCACATTGCCGTCTTGACAGATGATAGTTTGTTACATTGTGCTTCAAAAAGGCATAACTACAACCTAAGCGGTAGCGAATGTGACTGATCAGATCAATTCATGCTGTAAATGTTCGTCCATAATGGATGTATGTGAACACGTGGTCATTTCCACCATCACACATCTTACACCGCACACGCTCAGTTTGTGACTGTCTGCAATCATTTTCCTCTTTGTCTTTATTCCATTTCTGATCTCTGCCCTCCATGCAACACGTTCAGCTGCAACATGCTCCCAGTGTGCAATATCAATGCCTGTATCAATCATGTCCCGCTTACACACATCCTTGTATCGTAGTAGAGGCCGACCCTGAGATCTCTTACCCATCTGTAATTCACCAAAAAAGATGTCATTTGGGAGTAGTATATATAGGCTGCATAATTAGTGAAGTTCAATAAACATGTAATTGATTTTGTTATTAGTTGTTACTTTCATGCAGTTTTTGTAGCTTTTATGTACAAACATTAAGTTGTCTCCTTGCTAGTGTGGGCATGTACTTACCTTCTGCCATTAATATCACAGTTATATGGTGCTTGCTGTGTGGTCAACACATCAGGACAGTGTATGTGTGAATGTGCGTGCTTGTGTGTATAAGTGTGTTGATGTCAGTTACACAAGATTACAATGTCTTATTTACCTCTGCATCCTAGTGTAAAAGAGGAGTCATGAAAAATGATAGTGCTGCCATGTTTTACTGATTCATTTATATTATTATTTACAGGTAACAACTACCTTGGTGGCCAGGATTTTAACCAACGCCTCATGCAGCATCTCTTAAAAACCATTGAGTCCCGTTTTCAGAAAACTCTTACAGACAAGGAAGATCTTCAATTACTCAGACTTTCCGTTGAAGAAACCAAGTTACAGCTCACCTACCAACAAAAAGTTCATGTGTCCCTTACCTTTCATTCGTTGGGAAATGCAGTTTTTCAGGAAACAGTTACCAGACAATTATTTGAAGACTTAAATGCTGATCTATTTAACAAAGTTCTCATTCCAATTGAAAAGGTTCTAGAAAGGACTGAAATGACTCATGAAGAGGTAGATGAAATTGTCCTGGTAGGGGGATCCACCAGAATTCCTCGAGTTATTGAACTAGTGACAAAGTTTATGAATAAAACTCCCAACACTAGTGTGGATCCAGAATTAGCTGTGGTAACAGGAGTCAGTGTACAGGCGGGTATTTTAGGTGGAATGTGGCCTTTGACTGTCAGTGCTGTGGAACTGCCTAACAGAGTAGATAAGATTCATGTACGCTAGCACTTTTGTTCTAGCACTTTTGTTCTGATGATATTTGAGTAATTAAACCTGGGTGTTATTTTCCCCCTCTATTATCTGGTGCTTTGACAGTTTTGGGGTTTTCAGTTATATTTTTCTGAGTGAATTGAAGCTTGTTATCTGCAGAAAGCATTTCATCTTGAACGGGAGTGGGGAACCTATTTTCTTCCAAGGGCCATTTGGATATTTGTAACATCATTCGTGAGTCATACTAAATTATTGGCTTGAGAACTAGCTTGCTATCTTTGATCAAATAATTAATTAACTTACCCCTACTGTGATGGCTAAAACTGCTTCTGTTTGGCCTGGTGTATGATGTTAGCTGGTATTTATGATGTTGCTATTCGTGGCTAGCTTTCCAGGTTTATGTCGGTCAGTCTGGAGTACTGTCGACTTTTTGTGATAGTAAGTTTTGAAAAGAACTCACAACAGTAAGTTCTCTTGGACACATGTGCATATTCCAATGCATTTCTCCTCAAAGTAGGAAATCCACGATAGCCTGTGTAACATCTATGGATGATTTATTGAATTTCAAGTCCCTCTAGCAGCTGCCTTGGCAGGGTCAGGCCTAATGATTTTGCGGGCCTTACACAGCCCATGGGCCAGTCATTCTTCGCCCCTGGTCTAGAAGAAGGAACATTTATTTAAAACTACCTTTTGCATTGCTGGAGGCTGGACTCAGCTGATGGCAGAGGGGGAAAAAAACCTGAAAAAAATTGCTGTAATGTTCTGAATATTCTGAGTTGTAAAATGTAAATACTGCACAGTATATTTTTCCCTCAAATAAATAAGAAGAAGAAGAAGAAGTGTTGCAGTAGTAACAAATAAATGTCAAATTGATTATAAACAGATGCAAATCAAAACTGGTACTTTGACAGTTTCAGGTTTTTGGAGTATATTTTTCTACGTGCACTGAAGCTTGTTAGCTGCAGAAAGCAGTCCATCTAGGACAAGGAAAATTGATTTCAAACTACCTCTTGCCTTGCTGGAGACATCTAATGGTAGAGGAAAGAAAAGCCTCAATACAACTTCTTTCCAAAAATAGATATGTTGAGTTGCAAAGTGCCATATTGTAAATTCAGCATAGCATGTTTTTGTTTTGTTTTTTTTGTATTTTTTTCCACCTTAAAAAAACACAAAAGGAATCTTTTGTCACAGTTCCAAATAAATATCAAATTGGTTAATAACAAATGCAAATCAAAACAGAAAAGCATGTTATTATAAATACTGATTTGATATTTTACAGAGTTATAATTTTCTTGAATTAATATAATATGCTGTGGGAGCTTTAAAAACATGTTATGACATGAATTAGTTTTGTCTTCCGTTTGTGAGAGCTGATCAGCCTTGATTTAAATAGTACCATCTTTGTATGGAATTATTTCAGCATGGATGCAAAATTGCTCTTGATTTTTTTTTTTTTACGTGCTTTTCATGATTCGTTCTTTTTGGTACAGTTGTAAGAAATAAAAATATCTTGGAATACAGGAGAGATGATGATTGGAGACAGATAAATACAGGAGAGATGATGATTGGAGACAGATAAATACAGGAGAGATGATGATTAGAGACAGATAAATACAGGAGAGATGATGATTGGAGACAGATAAATACAGGAGAGATGATGATTGGAGACAGATAAATACAGGAGAGATGATGATTGGAGACAGATAAATACAGGAGAGATGATGATTGGAGACAGATAAATATAGGAGAGATGATGATTGGAGACAGATAAATACAGGAGAGATGATGATTGGAGACAGATAAATACAGGAGAGATGATGATTGGAGACAGATAAATACAGGAGAGATGATTGGAGACAGATAAATACAGGAGAGATGATTGGAGACAGATAAATACGGGAGAGATGATTGGAGACAGATACTGTCATAGGGATATGAAGTGTTAGAAAGTCACCTGTGCTATAAAAAAAAAGTAAAGGATAGGGTTGCCAGACATCCAGTTTTTCCAGAACATTTTTGTTTTTTTTTTAATTAAATAATTCTTTGTCCTGAAAAATGCTTTCTTTTTTGCCCCTGTTTTTCTTTTCTTGAAAGATTTAACTAAATCCACATCTACTGGCTTCTAATTTTGTAACATTAGAACTTTAATTTGTAAACATCAATTGTCCAGACATGCAAATACAAAAACTTCATTTTTATTATCTTTATGTCAGTGGGGTTAGTCGATTTCCTTCTGTTGTGACTTGTACAGAATTAGTTTCAAGCGAAACAGGAAGCAGTGGTCATTGTGTGGAAAGAGACCATATAGGATAAAACCAGGTGCAATGAAGTAACTCCCTTTCTTAAGTGACAGTGTTACATTTTGTAACACCTTTGATTCTTCTTATGCTTGAGAGAAATGTCCCAGTTTCTCTGTTAGTCTGGCCACCCTACCTCAGAACGATGTAGAAAATGTAATGGCCAGCTGGGAATTGGATATGGACTGCTGCATTAGTCTTCTGTGCTATGGTTATGCCTACCGTCTCGTGTGGGTAGGTAGGTAGGTGGGTAGATAGACAGACAGATCGGTAGGTAGATAGAGATAGGTAGGTAAGAAGATAGGTAAGTGGGTAGCAAGCAGACAGATAGATAAAACATAAGCAGCTTGTCAGAAGACATTTGTGTGAGAGGCTATCCTATCTTTCAAATAATAATCACACAAGTCAGTGACAAAACAAGTTTACCAGACAACACCATTATGCCTTGATGAAAAAAAAAATGTATACCTGAGCTCAATTCCTCTACAGTAGACATTAACAACAACGACCCTCTAGTCAAACATACAGAGAAAGTGTAGACTGACTAAATATGGGAATCGAGCAATTCCTGAAGCATTTATGGGCACATGCTAACACTGATGGCACAGCCATTAATGCAATTGAGAAAGGTGGATTTGATGTTCTTGTCAGATCAAATAATGGCATCCATTCTACATCACTTGCCACAAGCACATATTTGTATAACTTCTACTCTGAAGCAGAAGGTTTGAACCGCACAGCAGAAACACTTATTAGCAATAAAACAAGTTATGATTTTTACTGATGTGCTGTTGATAATTACCACGCTACAAAACACTGAAGCCACAGGACTAAACAATGATTTTCTCCCTTGAAAACTTGACCAAAGTTTTGACAAATGAAATGCATACATCAGTGGTTACCAGCCCACTGCAAGATAATGTACAATGAAGGAGCAGATCAGCTTTCAAAGGATTTGAGCAAGTTTATGAAACAGCAAAAGCCTCTATAAAAGCTTCTTACAAGGAAAACATGGGCATGGAAAACATGGCCAAACACCGGCACCGACCAGCGACAATGAAAAGCTGCTGGCAGAAATACAGGAGATACAGCGAAATATCAAGCAAGAAGTGGACAAAATAACACAGACGGCGAAGAAGAATGAAGAGATTTTACGGAACATCAAAGCGGAGAGAGAAATGCTAAAAAGAGAACTAACCCAAAGCAAACCAGCTGAAGCCAAGGAAACGATCGCAGAACAGCCGCAAGTTGAAACCCAACAAAAGGCCGATATGATACAGAACTTCTACACGCCACCTGGGTCCAAGAGGAAACCAGTATACCACGAGACCACTGGAGAAATCATAGGGTAGGAGAGTGACGGCGGCACAGAGTACCCTGCTCCAATGACAAGGGAGGCATTTCAAGCGTTGGGTAGAATGAATGCAGCTGAGACAGCAGAATGGGAGAGGAAAGAAGAATGGAGATCACTTGAAATGGACAAGAGGCGCGAAAGAATCAACAGGGAGAGGAAAGAGATATTGCAAACAAGAAATGGAAACCTCTGAGAAGCTCCTACGTAAAATACACAAAAAGGAAGGCAACAAAACAAATAAAAAGTCCTTTTAAGGACTTCAACCTTCCACGCCAGAGGAACCAGCAGCCTTCACCAACAACCTTCACCAACAACAGACACCACCAGTGGAGACAGGTTCTTCAAAGGACTTCAGCCAGTCAAGCCAGACAAGCCAGGAGCCTACACCAACAAAGAAAACCACAAGAGGAAACATTCACAAAGGACAGCCGCCGACCGATCCCCCAGCTGACGTCACAGACACAAACGCTACATAACCAGTCCGAGTTAGGACTCACAAGACAAGAATTAGGGTGAATAAACCCACAAAAACCATGATCCTCAACAATAACCACAGCTGATGAAGCAGGTTAGACGAGGACGAATTTAGAATTTTTGTTTTTGAAAATTGGAATAGGAATTGGAAACATGGGCAAGAGACCACCCCGACCATATGCACAATGTTTATCATCAACTTTCAAGGCAAGATCAGGGTCATCATTTTTAGATTCCGAACAGGACACACAAGATTAACATGGGTTTGGGGGGGGGGGGGTGTCCCTCATAGTCCCACAAATGAGTCTCTCCTCTCAGCCCTATGTGGTCCACCAAGGCTCACTTGCATGTGGTTAGTGGTTGGGTTTTAATTGTGTTTGGTGTTCTGGGTCCTTATGGTCCGATCGCAGCACATTACTACACTTTGATCTTAGGCTCAAGATAGTTCATGCCTTCATTATGCATGTGACAGAAGACCCATAATGGTCAGTCACTACAATCCTGTCCAAATTACAACACACAACATAAACAAATGTAGCATCATTTAATTTCATTCAATTAAAAACTACAGGAATATCAATAACCAGAAACTAACTCCTGCTTTCTTTAGAAACATTATCATGGAGGTCTGAGTGTGAATGACGTGTTTCTGTCCGTTTACACAGACCAATTAACCAGTACTGATGTTGCAGTTGATGCATTCCAAATAAATCACTGATGTCATTTTCTTGTAGATGCAGAATATTTATAAGTAAGCATGGTCATGCAATTACAGTTTGTTCATGATTAGTAAACAATTGTCAGTAGAGTACTATGTTGGAGAAAGTTGTATCTGTGGGTAACTGGGCGTACCACACAGCTATTAGAAATCTGTGTGTGTCTTTATTTAAACTTGCATGGGCCAATGGTTGAAAGGTGGGTAATTAACAGGTTGACAATTGCATAGGTCAGGATTCAGGCATCAATTGAAGGTGTTTATTACAGCCAACTCTCATAGAATGGGTGCCTGAGGTTTGTCTAAGAAAGATGGTGGTAAAGTAATGCTTTGACCAACTGTATATGAAGTTCTGTGGACTCAAATCCTAATGGCATTATTTGCTATAGAATTATGTCCTTTTTCTTATAACTGCTCTTGGTATCCCCCTTTATGCTCAAAGATTATCTGGCAACTTTAAGTGCTTCCTACAGTATCGAGCTACAAATTGTGCTGCAAGCCATTGTGAAACATCAAGTTGCCTGCAATTCTTAAAAGGTTTTTCTCAAGCTTAGGTATTTGTTATGTTAGTAAGCCAGTGGAATATCCATTACACTATCACAGGTGTGTCATCATCATCATGTGCCCTTCCAGCTGCTGTAGATGTTCATGTGTCTCCACAGATCTTGGTACCTGTGTTCTGGGTCAGTTGTGTTGATGATATTCTGCCATGCCACCATCCCAGCCCATCCTGCATCATTTCTCTTCGTCTGCCCCTGCCTCTTCTACTGCAGTTTTCTCTAGTCGTTTTTTGTCTCATTATATTACCAAAAAATACTGTCTCGTATTTGTATGTAATATTCTGCTGTCATCGACCTTTGCAGGTTCTCATTTTAAGTCTGGCTAATATTTGCAACATACGTCTCAGAAACCGTGTGTCCTTAGCCTCCAAGCTCTTCATAATTTGTTCATTCATGTTCCATGATTAATGCCATAAGCAGAACAGTCATGTAAAAATTGAAATAAAGATACAAAAATTTTTCTGGTAACTATGTAGTGCTCACCTGCACGCAGACATTCCCAACATCCACTGATCTCTATTTACAGTTGTTTACAAATTGCCATTTGCAGTCATAAAGAACCTCTCCTCAACTTTGAAAATGATTCATAACCGCTTTGCCTGTCACCCAGTGCACCATGCACTGCCTAGTCTTTAACTGATTGTATGCCAAACAACACGCCATACATTCATTGACCACTTCATTGGCACATGTATTTCTTACCTTTGTGTTGTCACTTTACAGTTACAAATGTAAATATGTTTCTTCTTGTGTTCATTCTTTTATGTTTACACTGATAGACGAGTTCTCTTGATGTTGTTAACAGTTTTCTATAGCTTCTCTTTTGTTCCAAACAACTTTGAATGTGGTGCCTTCTCACTCGGCCATATGGGCCAGGAAGATTTAACATAACTAGTATGAGAGGAATGGGGCTCCATGACAATGATTTATGACAGATGGAATTGACTGTTAACTAGAACAGAGTGGGTTAATATAACAAAAATCTGGGATTGAAAGAGTTAAAGAGAAGAAAGTAATTAAAGGATGTGTTTTCACACCTTGAAGTGTTTTGGGTATATGGTGCCGTCCCATATTTGTATTGACCAGTTAGCACTTGTTGGGTGATGTCAGTATCAAGCTGGCTGCCTTTCCTTTACTTGAAAGGCCTTTTGCATGTGCTCATATTAGACTGGGAGCCCAGATCAGTTTGATCAAATGTGCTTGCATGTAGTTTGCCGTGTCAGCAGACAAGTGTGCTAGCCAGTGTACTACCACGGTTCCCAGCGTGACGGGAACATCCCTAAAAACATCACAGAGAGAGAGCAGTGGAAATGTATTTTTATAATGAAGCAAGTTCATGTGTTGAGCACTTAGTACTGGCTGCTTACTAGCAGAACTGAAACAGCACAGTAAGCATCATCATACATATACGATAATATTTCATCAAAACATTTATTTTATTTCTACAACTTTCACTCATATTTAGGGTGAAAGATTAGGATGTTTTAAAACTACTGTTACTCACTATTTTAAAAGCATTATGTTTTATGCTACTTTTCCCACACCAAAATATGAATGCTTTGTGCCACTTTTTTTTTTAATGCCTGTTGTTTAAGGTATTTTGCTAGATTTCTTCATGTTTAGAAATATGGTACTTTATATTAAAACCAATATTTTTTTTACAGGAAATTGCTTTATCTCCTGTTTTTATCTTTTAAAGCAAAAAAAAAAAAAAAATAACAGATACCCTTTTACGCCATAAAGCGTTTTGGATATATGGTGCTATCCCCTATATATTTCAGTCAAAAAACCACTCAGTTGACAGTGTGGTCAGTATCCAGCCAATGGCCTTTACTTCTAGGAAATGTTTGGGTTTACCTGGCAGTCCAGGTCAGTGAAAACAATCCAAGTTCATAGGAGATTTGAACTATGGCCACAAAGCTGGCAGGCAAGTCATTGTGCTGCCATGGCTCTCCCCCTGCCTTTCAATTTATGGCTGAATTATAATCATTTACTAATTTTTTTTTTTTTTTTTAAACTAAAGTAATCAAGCAGTGGAGACTAAACAAAAATGACTGATCAAAATACTCGTCTTATGGGAGCAGTGTATAATTCTTAAGAGAGGGCATCAAGATACTGATGATTACTTTTCAAATGATGTATGTTGTGATATGTACAGTTCAGCTTATGGTCTTGCATTTTTGCTGTATATAATTGTTCAATATTATTGACCAAATGTTTTGTCTTCTGAATTTGCATTTATGTTAATTTATGTCAGGTAATATTTACAAATTATGTTTTTGTTTTTAAGTAGTTGTTGGTTTTGGACTAAATATTTTAGTACGTGTGTTAATTCTTTGTTTTTTTGTTTTTTTTTCTTTTATGGATTTATAGAGAATTAAATGTCCAGAAGAGTGGAGGGAGGGAGAGAGAGAGATCAATTTGGGTGTTTGTTTTATTGTTCATTTTTATTATTTTTCTATAAGGTGATTAGTTACTCCATTGTCAGTAACATTTTATTTATTAAACCTGCTGATATATTTCTGTGCTGCTGTATTTTATGTGTTAATTAATTTCGTTTTTGTAGCTTATTTTCCTCATTCTGCCACATTTACCCTTCATGTACGTTAATAGTGCATAAATAATGCACAAAAATGTTATAACCGAGAGAGACAAGTTGTCAAGTGTACTTTACATTGAATTGTCATGTTTTCATTGTTGATTCCCTTTAGCAGTTACAGAAATTATGGAGGATATAGAAAACAAGTTCTTTGGTGACACCCCAGGTCAAAAGAATCTTATATACACACTGGAGTGTGTCACAGGAAATGATGCTAAAATATCTGATGACAGGATTCTTCCCAACTGTCGTGTGAAGGAGGGACCCTGTGTCAAATATAAAGCTGAAAATATGAACATGGGAACTATGAAGTAAGAGAATAAACAAGTAACTATTAGTGAAGTAGAAACATTTAAAATTGAAATACTGGGAATCTCTGAGCATAGGTGGAGTCAACAAGGCATTTTATTATATAGCATGGAGGAATATACTCTTGTGGAGAACAACAGGGAAGAAATGGAGTAGCTGTATACTTGAACCAATTTAGATCACACACACTTGTTGGCTATAATACCATCAGTGATAGAATCATTATTGTAAGGCTTAAAGTAAAACCAAGGAATATCACATTGCTACAAGTATACGCACCACAACAGTGGCAGAAGAGGAAGAATCTGAAGCATTTTCTTCTTCTGTGTTCATCTGGAGTGTTTTTTCAGATGTAATTGTATTGTGCCAAGCTTATTTGCGCACTTAGGCCGACACATCTGACTTCTGCAAGTATTTGTTGACCGGGTTAACCTTCCCGGGTAGAAGCATTGCAGTGTATTCTTCATTTTTTTTGGGGGGGGGGGCATATCCTATTTACAGGACATCACTGTCAACACCAACATTTTACTGCTGTTGTTGACGTATTGGCAAGTTTACGTTCAGTAGTTTGCCATTGCTTTCTGAACGACCCGCTCCCATACCAATACGTTAAAACCCAGCACTGTGTGGTCTGTTGCCAAGTCAGTCTGTGTTAGCAGCTGTCTTTCAAATGCAGGTAAGCTGGCTGACGAGTCGCTCCCGTAAACATGTAGCAACGGAGACCGACTTTCTTCAAATATTAGTAAACTTGACAATTTACTGATAATGGGAGATTTTTATGCAAAACTGGCATGGAAAGAACAGCAGAAGAAATACAGGTGGTGAGAAAACACAGTACAGGAATTTGAAATTGTGCAAGGGATAAATTGGTAATTTTCTGTATTGAGATTGAACTAATGATAGCCAGTACAATGTTTCAACAACATCTTATAGGGCTGTTTTACCTGAACATTGCTGGATGCAAATACCAGAAATCAAACAGATTATGTAATAATACAACAGCAATGGAGAGCAGGCATAACATCAACCAGAATCCAATGCTGAATGTAGTGGTAACTGGGTGCTATCTATGGCTGTACTTACAGTTAGACTCAGAAAGGTAATTAAAGAACCTTGGGCCTGTCCTTCACAGGATGATGCAATCAACCCCAGCATTTATTGAATGTTAGTGATTTGTTTGGCTATTTTACATTCCGTAGTTTGTCATTGCTTTCTGAACAGCTGATACCTCATACCATTGAAATCAGCACAAAGTTATCTGCTTCCAGATCACTGCTGCTGATTTCAAACCCTCGACTCTTTGTTCGTGGGAATGAGAAACTGAGTTTCACTAATCCCTAAGTCACAGACACCAGCATAATTTTAGTAAGGTAAATGTCACCCATTAATAAAACCATATACACACATCAAGTCTGGCACTATTTGGCAAGACTTATTTCTCATTAACAAGCTAAGTTACAGTGAAGTGTTAACAAAATAATATACACATGATGTTTCAGTGAACACAAAACATGGGGTGACTTCATGTGGTGGACCCACTAGAATAAAGAGGATAAGAATTTCATCAAAATGTCTTATTCTTCTTCTTTTGGTTTGCTTGAAATATGTCTATAACTGCAATGTTGTCTCTTGTATGAATATAACTGTCTTGTTTAATTCACTCAGTGGTCCATAGAAGGTTTGCCTAGATATGTTGTGCTTTAGGCAGTCTTGGCGTATGTGCTCTGCTCTCTGTGATGCCAATCCACATGTGAACATGGCCGATTCACCAATCTCGTTGGAATGCATCTGTCAATAGCACCACAGGTTGTGTACCATGGCTGGTATTTAGTAATTTCTCTGTTGCTATCTTGACTGCCTCAATTTCAGCATCATAGTTATGGCAGTACTTTCTTGTTGGTACTCTGACCGTGTCCCTAGTATTATTTGGGTATTTTATGTACACTCCTGCTCCTCCATTTCAAATAGCATTTTGTGCTGACCCATCTGTGTAGACTCGGGGCCAGAGATCCTGTGGGTATTCTTCATCAAGGAAGCGGAGAGGCTGTTCTGCGCTGTACACTGTTTTGTTCTTCCTGTCAAATATTCCTCTCACTTTTGTCTGGATTTGTAGCGATAGTCTTTGTTCATCTTTCCATGAGTTCGCTCTGGAATAGTTTTCAGGGGGATACCAACTGTGGGCAGATCGGTGGTTTCTCTGCAGTGTCGTTTGGCCTGGTAGATAAAACTACTTTTCAACCGCCCCATAGCTAAGTTTTCAAATCATAGGGTGGCCTGGCAAGCTGAGGAACTTTTCTGCTTGTATTAGCGTTCTCGTATCCCTGCACTCTCTCAGTGCTTGTGTCCTCCCCATCTTCTCCATTTCCACTATAGGGGTTGATCTCATCCATCCTGTGGTGACTCTAAGTGCTTGATTTTGCACCCTGTCCAGCTCTTGTAGTGTGGTTTTTGATGCCGAACACCACGCAGTTGACCCGTATTCCAGGTCTGGTCGTATGCTCTATTGATAAACTTTGCTAAGTATTTTTCCCACTGGCTCCCCATGTGGTTCCACTTAGCTTTCTCAGGATAGCTATTCTCCTTCTGACTTTTGCTACTGCTTTGTTGATGTGCTTTCTCCATGTCAGCCTGTCATCAAATGTTACACCAAGGTATGTTGGTTCTTTATATTCTCTTAGTGGTGTTCCATTTATCTGGAATATCCCTGTCTTTTGTTTTGGAGAGAGGATAAATAAAGTGGTGCTGCACTTGTTAGTGTTTATGCTGTCACACCATCTATTTGCCCATGCAACAAATGTATCTACAGCTCTTTGTAGTAATCTGGTGGCTACTGATGCATGTTCATTTGCGCTCCATAGAACCAGTTCATCAGCGTACATTGCCGCTTTAATTCCATATGGTAGATTAGCAACAAGATCATTGATGAAGATTAGAAAAAGTGTGGGGGACAAGACTCCGCCCTGGGGAACACCATGACGCAGTAGTACTTTCTTGCTCTTGAGTCTGTCTACCTGTACTCGGGCTCTTCTGTTGTGCAAGTAGTATGATTTCATTATTAATATTTTGTCATTATTTCATTATATTTGAATAAGTTATTACAGTGTATAATGACCATTAAATAATCGGAGGTCAATATTTGGGGCCAGTATAATGTAAACATTTGTGGACAAGAGGTCAGTTTTTATGACTGATAATGTTGTGATACTAAGTGGACATATCTTACCTTTAAACCTTGACTAGGCTTTGTTTGAGTTGGTTGAGAGCTAGGGCTTCATTCGAAGATGAAAGGGTTCAAAGGGCAAGAGGATTGACTTCATTGCACCGGGTTTTGTCCCACATGGCTCAGATTCTTTCCGCTGGGCAGCCTGCTGAAAGCATCGCATAAAGCACACACTCCGTAGCTCCAGTGATGACCCCAAGGAGTTTCAGAGAAAATGCTAACCATGAACTGAACGATGCAGCCCAGAATCAACCCATGATCTTTGGAGCCTGAGGCAAGTGGTGTAACCACTTCATCACAGAAACTCCCAGAGGAAAGACAGAAGAAGAAGAAGAAGAAACCTGAACTATAAATGAATACTCAAGCAGGAAGGGAACTCCTGCTGCAAGTTTGCTCTCAGGGTCAGTGGAGCAGTGTCTGAATGGTGATAATTAGCAGTGATCTGTGTTTTAAGACATAGGTAAAGATAATCACATTGCAAAGGCTGACGAATGTGGAATGCTTGGGATGTCACATATGTTCTTGGTATTAACTCTTTCTCTCCCAGAAAGTCTCAGAGAACATTGGGAAACCATCACTATGAAAAACCAGATTACTTTTAGAGAGACTAAAGTAGAAGTGTCCACTGGAGAGCCAGGTGTCTGTAGTATGCTCTGACTAAAGCAACAAGTAGCAGGCGTGTTAGCGAGGTTGATCAATTGCTGCACGGATAATGTTATGAGCATTGTCTGACACAGGTTTGGTGCATGGGCTCTTCACCTGCAAAATTGAGGGGAAAATTAGCCACCTATTCCTTCGTGCATTCAGACCTATAAATGTGATGATGCTATCACAGTCCAATAGTCGGAAACTGCTACAAGACCAATTGTTATATTAATGCGAAAAGCAAGAGAACGCATTGAGCAGTTGTTGGGATTTACAGGGAAGAGCCAAGCACACACCATGCATTGCTTGGGAGTGAAATAGTTCACAGATGGGTTATTCATTTTCTTTCCTCACTACCTTGTCCTTGTCAGACTCGGGACAAAGGTCATGGACAATCCCCTGCTTGATTTTTAACCAGGTACATTACCGGCTCTGTGGCGAAGGGGTTACAGGTGCATTTTGTATACCCACACACTGCATTTGAAACAACAGCAGGCAATTTGGCAGCAGACTGCCTTGTGTTGGTTTTCATACAATGGTGTGAGTGCCAGTCATTCACACAGCAATGGCAAACTACTGAAAGTAAACTTGCCAAGAGATCACAAACAGCTAAATTATGCTGGGGTTGACTGTGACGTCTTGTAAAAGATATGCAACTAACATTATCTATGACAGTAACAGCTCATAGCTGATGCATTATCCAGACATTGTGTACAAGTTAAAAACATGTATTTGGGACAAAACTTACCAGGAGTGCAATAGTTCAGAGACAGGTTAACATCTCATCTTTATTGAATTTCATTATTTTGAACAAGATTATTTTCTGTAGAAACTAGACTTTGAAAAGTTTGCATGGCTTGTAACAAGCAAGTCAACAACTATTCTGATTTCTTCAAAGAAGTTCTTCTTTCGTTCACTGTTCAAAGCAGTGCTTTTCCCCATTGTAAATTTGAATAGTGAGGACACAACCAATATGTTACTTGATTTATTATCTGGAAGTTTTCACTGCATCTCGTCACGTGCATACTATAGAATTTGAATAACTGAATCAAGCAATACAATCACTATAAGGACTCACTATTGCTTGATTCTAGGGTGATTTAATTCTGTAGTATTCGCATTGTTTGGTCACGTTATGAGAAGAAATAAATTGGAGAACTTGGTGACAACTGGCAAGATCGAGGGGAAGAGAATGAAGGGAAGGCAGAGAAGTAAATACCTGGATGGCTTGACAACGTGGCATGGTTGAGACAAGAACACCGAGCTGATTCACGACTCTGGTGATCGAGTGAGATGGCAAAACATGACTGCCCACAATTATTGGCATGGCACATGATGATGATGAGTATTCATCTAATGAGATACTATGAAATATGCCAAGCAATAAATCGTGTAACTTCTTGTTTGTATTATGTTTTCCATTATCAAACAAATTTGTGAAAATTATTGCCAAATTCAAGCTGTGTACAAAAATAACTTGTTCAGATTCCATGTTGAAAATAAATTTCTATCTCAGACTTATTGAAATCTTGCTTTCATTGGTTTCGTTTATAATGCATTCACTGAAACCCAAGGAAATACTAAAATTGATAGAACATTTAAACATTGATTGCAAAAATCTATAAATAACAAATAACGTTTATTGCAGCAAACAACAGCTATAAGAGTTTAACAATACATGTGTGTTTATTTATAATGCATTTATAGCTCTTTGTGCCAGCCTCTGCTGCGAAGGGGTTACAGACACGGTTCGTAATCCTGTATACCCGCGTTCGAAATACAGCTGCGTGCAATTTGGCAGCAGACTGCGTTGTGTTGGTTTTGCATTGGTATTGGTGCCGGTCATTTGGAAAGCAATGGCAAACTCCATCCATCATGTGTCATGCCGATAAGCGTGGGCGGTCATGTTTCGCCATCTCACTTGATCACGAGAGTCATGGATCAGCTCCATGTTCCTGTCTCGACCATGCCACGTGGCCAAGCCATCCAGGTATTTACTTCTAGGTCTTCCCCTTGATCTCTTCCCTTCGATCTTTGCAGTTGTCACCAAGTTCTCCAAGTCATTTCTTCTCATAACATGCCCAAAAAATTGTGACTGTTATAACAGTAAGGGATTTAGGTTAGTAGTTAGAGAGTTAATGAATGCTGCGCATTCATTAACTAATGGGGAAATAAAGTTAGTGAACGTGTGAGCACGAATGGGTTTAGGTATCCAGGGGTTGCACACACGTCACTGGGGATTCGGCCATGAGAAGAACAACAAAGATGTCTGTATTTACATCGGCAGCATGAAAATGTAATTGATTGACTCAATAAACCTTTTATACACTACAACGCGGAGTTTGTCATCTATATTGATGTCAGCCACTAACGATTCACAGCCAGGCCATGATCACACTGTGATACTGTCTACGTCTAATGACTCTAATCTACTGCCAGGAGATCACAGTGGCAGAAATGCTGGTGTTGACTATGATGCCCTGTAAATGGGATGGGGAAAAAATAGTTATATGGAAATCTGGTGGTCACTGATGCATGTACATTACCACTTTAATTTCATGTGGTAGTTCGGCAACGAGGTAATTGATGGGGATTAGGAAAAGTGTGTGTGGGGGAGAGGGTAGTGTAGACAGAACTCCGCCTTGGGGGACACCATGACGCAGAACAACTTTCTTGCTCTTGAGTCCATCTATCCATACTCTGGCTCTTCTGTTGTGCACGTATTCTTTCACCAATCTGTACATTTTTCCATTAACATTATAGTTTCTTCATCAGACCTTCTTTCCAAACTTTGTCAAAAAGTTTCTTTAGGTTTATGCATGCCGTGAGCGTGCGTCCTTTTTTTTTTTTTTTTAACTGCGCCCTCAACTTGCTGGGAGAGGTAGGTTGTCTGGTCTTCCGTAAAGTAACACTGCCTAAAACCTGCCTGCTGTTGCATAAGAATGTTTTATTTTCAATGTAACACTGTAGTATGAGATTGATCCATTGTTTTGCAAAGACAACTGATACGGCTAATTGGTCTGTAGCTGGAGTTAATGGAACTGACTTTCCCTGGTTTTAGGAGAGATACAATAATTGCTTCTCTCCAGGTTTGTGAAACTGCTTAAGGTCCAGCAGTTATGTAGGGTATGCAGCAGCTTTGTTTTGGTCATTGTTCCTTGGTTCTTGATAATTTCATTGGATATACCGTCGGCCTCTGAGGCCAAATGCTTGCGAACGCGGTTTGTGAGCCGCTTATCAGGCGTTCGAAATGCAGCCGCGACCGATTTGTGCAGCAGACCTTGTCGCGTTGTGTTATAACCTGCTGGTATGGGAGCCGGTCGTTCAGAAAGCAATGGCAAACTACTGAACATAAAATTTGCCCAGTACATCAACGGCAGCTGAAAAATGCTGGTGTTGACTGCAACGTCCTGCAAGGGATATCAAAAAATACCATCGACTCCTGGTGATTTTCTCATTTTCATTTGTTATATTGTTAACCCCAATTAACTGAATATGATAGGTGGCAGAAGTGAAATAGAAATCAAAAAGGGAACAGGAATGGCCAAAAATGCTCTCAACGGCATGAAATCAGTATTAACATCTTCTTCTTCTTCAGCGTTCCGAGCCATTGAGGTTCTTTGCTGCAAATACAATCCGTCTCCATTCGTCTCTCTGGTGGACCTTCTCTTGCCAGTCGTTGATTCCAAGTGCTTTGTAGGTCTGTACATGTATTATCTCTCCACCGCCTTCTTGGTCTACCTCGGGGTCTACGGTCATTTATTTCCTGAGTGTAAGCGAGTTTTGTTTCCCTATTATCTTCCATTCTTTCTATATGCCCCAGCCATTGTAGTCTATTAGCCTTCATGATACCAGTGATTAGCGGGGACTTAAACAGATCATAAATGTCTTTGTTACTTCTTCTTTTCCACTCTCCACTTTGTGTATCCCTAATGGGTCCAAAGATGCGTCTTAAAATTTTGTTCTCAAAGGTTTGTAACAAGGCTTCGTCTCCTTTCGTTGTACTCCAGGTTTCAGAGCCATACAGCACAACTGGTCTGATCAGTGTTTTGTATATTGTGATTTTGGTGTTACGAGATAGCGCCTTTGATTTTAGTAGATGTTGTAGTGCATAGTATATCTTATTTCCAGAGTTGATTCTAGTTTGTATTTCTTCCCTTATGATGTTGGAGCAGTTGAAGATCGTACCCAGGTATTTGTATGTTTCCGTTCTTTTAATGGTCATATCATCTAGAGAGATTAATAACGCATTAAAAATGAGAATTGTCAAATGCTAGGTATATTCAACGCTACAGTATGGCGCTGAAGCCTGGACATTGAACAAGCTGCTAGAAAGTCGCATAGAAGCCCTGGAGATGTGGATATACAGACGAATATGTATTTCATGGAAACAAAACCAATCAAATGCAGTGGTTCTAGAAAAACTGGGAATGAAGAGAGAGTTGATGAAAGGAATAAAGAGGAGGCACGTGAAATATTTCTGCCATGTTAAAAGACATGATACTCTTATAAAAACCAAACTAGAAGGCAAGGTTTAGGGCAAGCGAGCAAGAGGTAGACAACGATACAAGTGGGAAGATAACATCAAGAGATGGACGAACATCAGCCTGACAGAATGTACAGTCAAGGCGAGAAACAGACAGTGTTGGAGATCCATTGCAGCCAACCTTCATTGTGGAGACGGCAACTATTGATTGATTGATTGATAGGTGCCTTATGTGCTATTCCATCATGTTCTGTATTTTTCGTTAAATTGTTCTACTAGCCTCCACAATTTCATTGTATTCAAAGTATGTTTTCTCCTTTCGGCTTTTCCGTCTACCATGCAACTTGGCCTACGTATTTGATCTTTGCATGCTGGTATTTATTTTATTTTGGTGCTGTTGTCTGGAGGGCCGTGTCGTGCTGTGATACAGAGAGGCGGTCGCATCAGGCGGCATCGTAAGGGGGCGGCATAAGCAGCGAAGGAGGGGCGGCATTTCGAAGACTTGCATCATACTGCGAAAATCTACCGCACAGCCCTGGTTTGCTGGGGTTGGTCTCTGCTTGCTTTCTTCATATTTTCACATCATTATGCAGTTGCTCTAGTTCACTATTCCAGTACGATTTCTATTGTTTACGACCACCTCATGCTGCCTGTAGTAGGCATTTGTGTTCAGATTTCTAACCAGTATGCTGTTGTGATGTTTGTACATTGTCCAGCCTGCTTTCTTGTAGAGAGGGTGCTGCTTTCACTTACAAGCTCAGTTTCTACAGTTAGAAGGATTGCCCGGTGGTCAACACGCTGTTTCTCAGGAACTCTTGTGATGTTCCCCTCCAGGTCTGGTTAATGAAAAGCTACGTCAGGTGTAGTTGCAGTACGCCATGGTCTCGGGTAGAAGTAAAATGTATAAAAACGATACATTATGATAATATTGTGTGACTCTTCATTCGTACTCATATAACTGTGTGGACGTTTATTCGTACTCAGATAACAACGTCAATGTCGCTTTATAAAACAGTCAGGATAGCTCAGGTTTCACCGTAAAGTTTTTGCTTGCCTTCGGTTGAATTTGAAACGGCTAGGACGTCCACTTTGATCTCGCCGTGGAGACAACAGTCGTGGAGAACTTATTCCATCGTTTGCCCTTTTTTGAATTTGGAAAAGCCAGATCGTCAACTTGATCATGCGTCGGAACCAACCGTCTCAGAGGACACGTTTTACTGTTTGTTTGTCATCTCGATTTGGCAGATGGCATTGGATTTTGCATGTATAGTTCCTCAGTCTAAAAATTAGAAATTAATTGGGCAATGGTTGTGCTAAGATCTGTTTCTTGTCATGTTTGGAACAATTTCTTGTAAAATTATACGTGTATAGGCCTTAGGTTCATATCAGGATGCGATCGGCGTTGCCAGTAGTGGGTTGTGCTAAATATTTAAATTTCAAATCCCGAAAGAACCACATAATCAAATTATATTTCATTACTAATTTCACATCATATCTTCCCCTGGAGTCAGTTTGCTATTGTTCCAATAACGTCTTGTCGATTTGTTCTCCTATATGTTTTTTGTTCTTCAAAATATTCCATTGATGAGTAGTACATCTCGTTCATGATTTGAAATGCATTGCTGACAATTGAGGTGAAAGTTTAAAAACCAGAATCAGTGAAGTAAAGTGTGGCCTACATAATTACAATGCAGATTATGAGTGTAATCACATTATCCTGGCCTACATAATTACAATGCAGTTTATGAGTGTAATCATATTATCTATTGTGGGTTGAAATTAAGAAAACCACAGTTTAGTTGTCGACTCAGCTTTTAAATGTGACAACCAAAACAAAACAAGAAAAAACTAGTTTCTAACCTACTGACACTGAAAACACGATAACACATTGAATGATAGATTAGGCAGTTAAAAACACGATACTTCTTTTAATGATAGATCAAGAATTGATTTTAGGCCTTCAATTTGTGGCTTTATGATTAGTTATTTAAAGAACAGCTTTTCAACTGATAGTAAGTTGAAATTAGACAATACGTTAGTGTGTATTGAATCTAACAATGCTATTGTGGCTATGCTACTGATCGCGTGATATTGTCAAATGAACTTTGCATAGTCGTACTTTTTCAACTTGTGGTTACGCTGTTCAGCTTTCACAAATATATTCATCAACTTGTATAACTGCAGTTTTCAGCTTTAACATTTTCGTTATCAGTTGTTGACATTTTATTCATACAGTTTCACAACTTTATTTCTTACATTTCATGCCTTCCTTCTTTTCTCAAAATTCAAGTACAAGCTACCCGTTCCCTTGTCATTAAGAAATAAATGGGGAGAACCGTTGGGGCCACTAAGACGATTAAACAAATAGACACACATAGTATTATTTGGCGCTCACAGAAGAAGAAGAAAGAAATAGAGATTAGAAGACGCACTAGACAACATAAAATTTGAAAGCCATAATAGTTACCGACCGGGATCGAACCTGTCGCCTCTAAATGACGACAGCGCCTCGCTCGTGCGTCGAAGCACACTTGTTCCTGCAGCGAGGCGCCGTCGTCATTTGGAGGCGACAGGTTCGATCACGGTCGGTAACTATTATGGCTTTCAAATTTTATGTTGTCTTGTCATTAAGGCATGTTTAAAGATACGGGGTAATATCCATAGATTCAGCACCGGTAGTGGGTAGCTAAGTAGTTATTCCCACGGATCTCACAACACTGGATATGTGCATTGAACTGTTTGTTCTCATCTCATCTCATCATGTTCCTCTTGTACCTTGCGGTGTCGAGGTGAAGTATAAACAGCGGGAGAGTACCCGCTTATAGGCTTCATGTATCGATATCCCCATGGACTCTGTTAGTGTTATTCCCTGCATCCATCGTTTACGTGGTCGGCCTCTTCCTCTGTTTCCCTCTGGTCTGTACAATATTGCTTATTGTGGTATACTGTTAGTTGGTAACCTACTTGCATGGCCAAACCATTTGACTTGCTGCCTTCTAATAAAATCTAGTTCAGATTTACTATTTGTTCAGTTTCTCCAATTCGGCATCTAATGAGTTGCCAAAATCGTCTTACAAATGTCATACACGTGTATGAGCACATGGCCCCCAAAAACTGGCCATTGTGTGATAGACATCCTAGCATAGCCTAATCATGTGAGCATAGAGGTTCCTCCTCATAATAATTTTGAATAATTATTACTAGGCTACTGGATTCATGTGTCTCTCCCTGTGAATGTGGAACGGAAAAAACTATGCCACAGTTTGGCGTCATGTAACAGAGGGGGACAGAAACTATGATCATGTCGTGCTATGTATAGAGTCTATCCTGAGCTCCTACTTACAAGAAGTCGTTCTTTCTTTTCACTTAGCCCGGCTGTGTCAGTGTATGAACATATTAGGTCTGTACCATACGTCAAATTACCTTACGTACATTTCACAATGGACAGCTAATTCCATATCTACAATGTGGAATGTGTTATAATATACGTCGGTTTTTTTTTTTTTTTTTAAGCATATCCTTTTTACAGGACTTAGCTGTCAACACCAGCATCTTTCAGCTGTATGTTGATCTCTTGGCAAGATTACGCTCAGTAGTTTGCCATTGCTTTCTGAGCGGCCGGCTCACATACCCCGTAAGTTACCGATGCGATTCGAACCACTGCTGATTTGAACCGTCATCACGTTACCTGACGAGAGTATACGAGATTACGGAGAAAAGTCATAACCTCTAAGCCACGAAGCCGGCATACGTCGGTTTACCTTCGAGTATAACATTTGTCTCCTTGCTGCCTGTGAATTCAAATAGTGGAAGTGTCCATATCTATAATGGACCTAATCTTTCATACTGGGATATACAGGGTGTATTTTTAATGACTGTGGGTTTGCGTGGTCTCGAGGTATGGTGTCCGCCTCGAGTGCTGGAGGTCCCGGGTTCAAGCTCCGGCGATGCCGGGATTTTTTTTTTCTCGTGGACTTCTAGTAATAAATTTCCCCTGGTCTCTGGGTAGTGAGATCGGACGGCCGTGTGTATTGTTGCGCACGTAAAAAAGCCCTTGGCAGTTGGAAATCGAAAAAAAAAGGGTAGCGTTTTATTGCGCTGCCCGAGCAAAATTTCGAGTTAAAAATCTACCCAAAGTATTTCAGGATCCTCGCCAGTGCTACGGAGTTCGTGCACTGAGCTGAGTTTCTCCAGACTCAGGGTTGAGTTAGAAGGAGAATGGAGCACTTATGGGTTGCACCCGCGTGCCGTGATGTTGATCCATCGACTAAACTAAACTAAACTAAACTAAACTAAACTAAACTAAACTATCTTCCTGTATTTAGTACTTCTTACAAGCAAGAGTGAGTGAGCAGCAGGATGCTTGCTCTTTTCGATGTAATATTCCCATCTTCAGAAATAGACTTATTTTCCCGCTACTCGACCATCGTCCCAGCTTCGTATCTATCAGAACTATTCTCCATACAAAGTCTACTTTATTACAAGCCGAACATTTCGTGCGACTCGAACTGATCGAGTGTAGGGAATTCTGTCTTCACTGCCTTCAGTCTTCCCCTGTGAACCGTCCTGTTGCATGTTGAACACACAATTACGTGCCCGCGGGGGAGGGGGGGGTGTTGGAATCACTGTCTTGAGGTCAGCATCACCGAACAGATAAGAGTGTTAGTTCTTAAACATCCGGTGTGCTGATGCCGAGGCAGTGGGTTCAAGCCCTACACACCAGTCAGTTGGACTAAAATGTTGACTTCTTGTCCTTGACTTAGGTACGTAAATTACTAGTACGCCTGCTGGCGAAGGACACTGGTAATAGAGAAAGCTAATCCCCAGGCAAAAATCAATCCAGCGCACTAGAGATAATAGCACTGTATGGACTATGCTTGAGTTTAAAACGAGCGAATACCAAAATCCCCCAAAAAATATGACTGTCTTGACTGATTATTGACTGACAGACTGAAGGTAACTGCAAGGTCATCTTCTAATCCTGACCTGTCATCAAACATTGCAGAGAATGTGAGTGGTTTCTCTTGTGACAGGAATAACACGGTGTATACTATATCAAAGTGTTTTTTTTTTTTTCTTTTTCGAGAAACACTAGGAATGAAAAGATAGAGGGTTGATGTAAGAAATGAGAAAGAGACATTTGAAATATTTCGACCGCGTTAAAAGACATAACACTCTTATAACACTCTTATAACCCCCCCCCCCTCTCCAAACAAGGTGGGGGAGGGGGTAAGGTTAAAGGCAAGAGGTAGACAACGATACAAGTGGGAATATCTAGAGATGGGCGAACAGCAGTCTGACAGAATGTTTAGTCAGGACGAGAGACAAAAACAGTGTTGGAAATCCATTGCAGCCAACCATCAATGTGGAGACGACGATTGATTGATTGATTGATTGATTGATTGATTGATTGTATCAATGCAATTGAACAAAAATGCTGAGCATTTCAGAAACTTTATTTGAAAACATTACATGATCATGGTTTACTTGATAAGTTCAGTCATACACGAGCCATTACCCTTTGAGTGGTTTTGTTCGGTATATAATCTCTTCAAAGGAAGAATCCTCATAACTGCCTTTGTTCTCATATTTGGTCATCTTGACTTTTTCTTTTTGTTCCTAAATATTTGAAACATGAATCATCTTAGTTTATTTTGTATAGCATATTATGTACTAACATCTTTCCATTCTTATTCATAGTCAAACGAAATGAAAATAATATTAACTAAGTAACTGTGTATCTTATCATCATCGACATAAATGTTACAGAAATAACTCCGTGGATCAAGGAGAGGGAAAATACCGATATTCTACAAGATTTCAACATCGAAGAAAGCTGGCTCGTAAACCGCTTCGTGTCTCTGAAACTGAAATAGTGGGGTCATATTAATCAGCACAGTGGCTAAGATAGAGCAGTCATAGAAGACAGGATTTCTGAAAGAAGAGGCGCGAGTCGACCAACACGTAGGTGAACAAAGGACATTGATAAAAGTATGAGCACGAAAATAGACTAGGCATGGGAACCGGCAACAAATCGAGAGCATTTTCTGTGTGATGTGACGAGAGCGACGTTCTGCAATGGATCTGTTATTTGATGATGATGGTGATGATGATGATGATGATGATGATGATGATGTGTATAACACAGCTTGGAATTTGAGGTAAGTATGAACATTTTTTTCCAATTTTCATTTCCTCTTCATTCCTTTCATTATTTTCAACTTTTTTGTTCTTCTCGTCCTGTCGTCACGTTTTGATGTAGTCACAGGAGATCTTCTTGACTATATGTTGTGTTTTGTGAATGTGTTTGTTTGCTGATGAAGGCTAATCGCCGCAACGTCCTGTATGTGTCGTAATTCTGTTATGTAAAGCTGCACTACTTTGTGTCATTTTATATGGCCTGAGAACAGCATTGTTTCACCTGTGCTTAGATTCGTGCCTGCTCTGTTCCACCGTGTTTCGCACGATCCTAAAATTATAATCTTATAATAGCTCATTTCTTCTACCACCCGTGCTGTCTTTCCTCATTCATAAATGGTTTTAACATTCCAGGAGTTAATCCCGGAGGTTTTCCTAGGTGAAAGAAATGTAATCAACGCATCATCTCCGTGCGGCTTTCTCCGCAACACGTCATATTCCTTGTAGAAGAGGTTCCCTTCTTCTTGGTTGGCTGAATAAATGTTTTTTTGTTTATGTGACTTGTTCATGGTTGGTTGGATTTTGTACATGAATGTTTATATGCGGTGGGGTAGCCTGTCCCAAGCATAGCCCTGTCTTAGTCGCCTCTTATGACAGAGTGCCGTATTACTATTATTATTGCTTCCCTTCGGGCCCCGATCACATACGGGCGGAATTTCCCCCCCCCCCCCAATTACTAACCTCTTACGACATACATGGTATGTCACAGTGTTACTATTCTTGCTTCCCCTTAGGGTCTCGTTAACACAGAAGAGAGAGAGAGAGAGAGAGAGAGAGAGAGAGAGAGAGAGAGAGAGAGAGAGAGAGAGAGAGAGAGAGAGAGAAAGGAGAGATTAATAGTATTGTCTTGTTAATAATTCAACGTTCAATACCAGCTAAGTTTGTTTTTATTTATAAATCCTGTTATCATGCTCAAAATAGACAATCTCCCTGCTAGGGATATTTAGCTATTTACGTTCTTGAACTGGAAGGTTCTATAGCATTAACGTAATCAAATAATTGCTAGCCATTTTGAATGAAGGACCATTCTTCCTTCTCCTAGCAAGAAAATTGGAGGATGTATCTCACTTTGAAATAGTATCGATATCTGTTTAATCGTGGCGAAATATAAAACAAAATTATAACTCTGTTGAGCCTTATTTAACCATTAATTTGTGTAATTAAACTGCTTACATAGTTGTTTATCGACATGAGCTTTTATTGATATCTTTTTGAAATATTTCACCAACTTATATGTAGTGTGTACATTGTTATCATTAAGTTTTTTTCTTAAACATAAATAATATTTTCAGAAAATACAACACTCACGCACGCACGCACGCACGCACGCGCGCGCGCGCACACACACACACACACACACACACACACACACAGACCGACTCAGCTGATGCCCAATTCAATCAGCGGAAATGAATCAAATTTCATATATTTTGTTTATTTTAACATATCTTTGCTACGTTTACAACTAGTTTATATGGTCTACAGTTATTTCATCATCATCAGCTGGCGTAGGCATTCATAACTCTCCACAGATCTCTGTACTTGGTTTTCTGGATCAACTCTGCTGATGATATTCCTCCATGCCATCGCCTCAATTAATCCAGCATCACATCTCTTAGTCTGCCTCTGCCTCTCTTTTCCTCGATCTTTCCAGTTGTCACGATGTTCTCCAGCGCCTCTCTTCTCATTACATGACCAAAAAACAACTGTTTGTCTCTTGCTTATTGTTGTATGTAATGTTCTAGTTTCATTAGCCTCGTTCAGGCAATCGTTGTTAGTTACCTTGGCAGTCCAAGGAATTCGCAACATTCGTCTCAAGAACCACATCTCTGTTGCTTCCAAGTTCTTCCTAATTTGTTCATTTACATTCCAGGATTCAATGCCATACAGTAAAACATGTTTTATATAGCATTTCAGCACTTTCTTTCTTACATTCAATGATAGTGACTTATTGCATATGATACTCTTCATTTTCTGAAATGCAGCTTTTGCTTGCCCTATTCTGCTCTTACTCTCTGTTGTGCATCTTCCATCTGATGTTATAAATGCTCATAGTCCTAGACATGACAGTTATTTAGGTTGTTATATTATTATTATTTTATTTTTTTACACATATACGAGGGTAAGTTAATAAGTAAGTCACAAGTGGCTGTAGAAAAATAACTAAATATGATAGCAACTTGAAACCAGTTAATTTTTATACATACATTGTCCCTTTATTTCTCAACATAATTTCCACCAACATTGATGCACTTATCCCATCGTGTTATCAATCCTCCCAAACCGGCTGCATAGAACTGCGTGCTTTGTTTTAATTTACCTGTCATCCCACAGAACTGTGTGACTTACTTATTGACTCGCCCGCGTAACATTTTCTACCCAGCTACCTACCGCTTTAAGGGATAAACATTTGTCAGCATAAACACTGAAAACCCACCTTGGCGGGAGGCATTTCGCTAATGACGCCGAAGTTGAATGTGAAGTGAAAACGTGATTTAGAAAACAGAGCACGCAGTTCTATGAAGTCGGTTTTGGAGGACTGATAAAAGGATGGGATAAGTGCATCAATGTTGATGGAAATTATGTTGAGAAATAAAGAGACAATGTATGTATAAAAATAAACAGGTTTCAAGTTGCTATCATATTTGGTTATTTTTCTACAGCCATTTGTGACTGACTTATTAACTTACCCTCGTATTTTGTTTCACGCGAACACTGTGATGTGTAATTGCCTTGTGGGCACACGTACAGTAATAAGCAGTTTGTAAACTGTGACATCGCTAACTAATACTGAAATATCAAACCTTCTCAGTCTGATCCTCTTGGAAACCAGCGGGTGTTAACGGACCAGATTTTTGATTGGCGTAGTAATCACTGGCTTTTGGCGAAGTGTTAGGAGCGCCACCTCTTATTACTGTAAAACTGAAAAGTAAGGCATACGTTTTTTTTTTTTAAAGTTTATGCCCACACACACACACTCAGAGAGACAGACAGACACACACACACACACACCCACACCCACCCACCCACACACACACACACACATGTGTATATATATACACACAACACACACACAACACACACTCACACGCAAACACATGTTAAGACCGCATGCTTTACTCCCCAGCGATTATATTACCCCTTTAGTTTGTGGAGCAATTAGAGGCATAGTAGAGAATGTGTGGGTAGCAACAATCTGACAATATTTTGTTTGATTAATATTCATGCCTCTCATAATACGCTGCTGGTGACTGATTCATTTACTACATCTCAACTAGGTCTCTCTCTCTCTCTCTCTCTCTCTCTCTCTCTCTCTCTCTCTCTCTCTCTCTCTCTCTCTTTTTTTTTTTTCAAATTGCCTTTGTCTCGTCCACTTTTGTGTCAGTCTTCTGGAGTACCATCTTATCATATCTTCAACTTTGTTCCTGTTTCCTGGGAAGTGCGTCACGTCCAGTTATGCACTTCAAAGGCCGGTGTGTCCTACTTGGGCATGCATTCGCGTCAGGTTGACTTCCTGCAGACAGATTCCACCCAGGTAACAGGCTCTATTTGTCCGTGTAATTAATTATATACTAATATTATACACTGTCATCCACAGATATATGAACAGCAAGCACAATGTAAGCATGAATGATATGGACAAACTATGCGCTGACAGTTACAAATAACATTACTGGTAACTTCATACTATCAAAGACTTGAAGTGCCGTCATGTTAGTAACTGTACTGTCACAAGCAGAAGTAACATTACTGGTAGCTTCATACTATCAACGACTAGAAGTGCCACCATGTTGGTAACTGTACTTACTCGAAGTCGATGACTCCAGCAGAAGCACTGGGAGCTTTCCACTGAAATTCACTCGTGGCTTTCACGGTGTTATTGGTCTGAGTAATCCCATTTCCAGCCTGTGAAAGCATTGAATGTATTAGAAAATTATATGTGTCTCTATTTAATTTTGGTAAACAATAGGAAAACACGAAGTATAGAATAGTTTAGCGCATTTAAAATACGGAAATGACAATAAAGTTTGCATTACTCCATATTATTATAGAATCAAGTAAAATAACACATTAGCAAGATGAATGAAATAAATTATACGGTACTGAACCCAGAAGATCCATGCATGTAATCAGCACATCTTATACTTGCAGTCTCTGGGTTACATGATACATGTGTTATTAAATATGACGTGTCATTATTTGCAGTTAATATGGTTCTCGAATATTATGTCTTAACAGATTCAGTGCCAAAACAAAAGTTAGTTTGAAGAAATAAAAAATGGATAGCGAAAAATGTGAAGTAGGGATGCTTCATGGTTATGGTTTTAAAAGTTGTTAATATGTCAGCTGACTTGTTGTATTATGTGTCACATTAATGAGCGCTGCTTGGGGAAAATTACCTGTCTGTGGAAGGGCAGTCGATTCATGTTTTTTTTTTTTTTACCCCACCGAAGCGAACAGTAGTGGAAGAAGAGGCCGGGGTTTATCAATAAAAGTGGACAGGGGATATTAAAGACATCTTGGGCATCGACATAACTGAGGCAGATTGAGACTCTCTCCAGAGGGCAATGATGAAGAGAAACTGTTACATGTTGATCGTGATAAGATGGCGACAAAAATACGATCATTTTTTAGCTGGCAGATATGTTTCATTCTCTATTAGACAGACATACGGGGGGACCGACCGGAGAAAGGGCAGATAGTTGGATAGAGAAAGCGATATAGAGACAGAGAGAGAGAGACAGAATGACAGAAAGAGAGAGAGAGAGAGAGAGAGAGAGAGAGAGAGAGACAGACAGAGAGAGAGAGAGAGAGAGAGAGAGAGAGAGAGAGAGAGAGAGAGAGAGAGAGATGTGCATTAATGACAGAGAAATTGTTAGTCATCTCACTTAAAGCCCATTTTCAGTTTAAACCCAATCTTTGCACTGAAATAAGTTAGTTGCATATACTGTGCAGGGCGTCGCAGTCAACCACAACCATTTTGACTGCCTATTATTTCTTGGCAAGTTTACGTTCAGTAATTTGCCACTGCTTACTGAACAACCGGCACTCATACCATTGTATGAAAATCAACGCATTGCGGTCTGCTGTCAAATCACCATACAGCTAGGTTTCGAACGCGGTACGCAGGATTATAAATTGCGTCCGTAACCCCTTTGTCACAGACCCGGCTTGGTCACAGAGAGCAGTATACAATGGCTTGGGCTTACCGTATATGCAGTGCAGGCTAGTCTAGAGTTTGAGTTCGGGTTTTGAAAGTAGCCAACAGGGTCTGGACTTGTGCCGTCAGCTCTACGTCCCACAACCAGATATCCTTTGTGAGCAGCGCCACCTAGTGTAACTGTGTGAATGAAAAGGCATTGTTCTCCATCGTGGCATAACATTATAAGTATAACAATTCCAACACAATATTAGGACATCGTTGTATCTTATTAACGTCGTCATTATCATAATCATCGTTGCCAGTGTTCTGAGTTTTTTCGTTGTTTTTTTTTTTTTCGATAGAGTTAGTGTTGAAAAGTGATAGACAATTAAATTCTTGGATACGCACTCATCATCATAATGTGCTATGCCGGCAAGCATGTGTGGTTATGTTTCGCCATCTTACGTGATTATCAGAGTCACGCCCGTCTGTTGCCGGGGCCCATACGGTGGAGCAAAGAATAGTAACACTGTTGCCTACCATGCACGTCGTAAGAGGCGACTAAGGAGGTTATGGTTCCGTCGCCCTGCTACTGAGTGAGTGCGTGGAGCGACACTGTGAGCTGTGAATTTTGCGTGGAATGCTTTTGCATCTGTCCGCGGTTGTTTTTTGCGTTAACTGCATGTTCAGAACGATGACGGCCGGCTGTTGCTGGATTGACTGGTTTGCCTTTTCGGTTCACAAGTGCATTTTCCAGGAGACTCCTGGGAGTAGTCGCTGTAGCTGCGGAGTTCGTGCTTTGTGCGGCGCTTTCGGTGGGTCGCTCTGCGGAAAGAGACCAAGCCATATGGGATAAAACCCCGGTCAATGAAGTCTTTCTGGTGACTGCCGTTTTCATCGACGATGAACTGTATTTTTCGTGGAGGACATTTGTGTTGGCATTCTGGCGGCGGCATTATGCACAGTGTACCTGTGCGGGCTGTTGGCTTGCCGACACTCCTGTCTATTCCATTGTTCACACGGGGCAGTGAGGAGCATTTTGTGATATTCACTGGCACAAGAACGGAGCAATATGGGGACGACCCGTTGCCGTGCAGTTGGAACCGCGACTAACTAACTAACAATCAGAGTCATGGATCAGCTCTGTATTCTTGTCTCGACCATCTAATTTCTTTAATCAGTTTACGGTTTTCATTTGCTTCTTTTAGGTTTTGCTTATTTGTTTTCTTTCTGTTCGTGGTATTCTTTATATTTTCCTCTGAATCCACATGTCCACTGCCATTGGATGTTTTTCAGCTTGTCTGCTCATAGTTCACGTTTCACATTCATACAAAAGTACAGGTTCTATGTAACACTGCAACTTTTTTTCTCGTTACCATTGATATCTTTTTATTGGTCAGTATGTTTTCCATCTGGCTAAAGGCTACCTTCGTCATAGCGATTCTTTTTCTAATCACTTCAAAATATCTCCCCATCAAATGTTATGACTGTTTCGAGATATTTGTACCGATTCACTTGTTTAAGAATATTACCATTTACCCGTATATTACATTGTGGTATTTCCTTCTTCCTAGTGACTACCATAATCTCTGTTTTCTTACAATTTAATTCTAACCCCAGTTGATCAGTGTGTGCATTAACATTGATTCACTGCTGTGCGCCACTTTATTGACATAATGGAAGTCCCAGTGACTGCCGTGCGCTACTTTAATGACAGAATGTTAACAGTTCATTATTTGTTTCACTTCTCTTATTTTCCGCAATTTTTAGTACCCGGTAATTGAAAATTTACATACAGAATAGATATGCCTTCGAAATTTATCAGACAAGACACGTAGATTAAGCTTTGTGAAAGTGGTAAAAGCGGAGTAAGCTTTGGGGAAGTTTTTTTTTTTTTTTAAATTGTTTTAGTAATGACAACGCCCAATGGTTCTCGACCCGTCGATTTATGCCAGATAATCGTGTGAAATAATTTTAGATTATAGTTATTCTGATTTAATGGCATTTGCGAAAGATGATAAAACTGATAGCATAGCACGTGCAGTAATATGGTTATTCACTTAATATTATTTAACATTATGGAAAACAAACCTAGCAGTGAAAGTTCATCCTAAAATGATGGCACATGTCGAATTATGCTTGCTCTAATGGGCCACACATATTCCCCCAAGTTTGCTTTGTCTATTGCAAATAAGCTGAGGAGTATTTAAATAGTTAAATTTAAAAGAATAATACTTATAACTAGATAGAAAATAGTATATATATTGTAATGAGTACAAATCTGTCAAAATCTAACATTATTTTATTATATTTCTAACCTATAGTAATAGTAGCAACACTATCATGTTCCTTGTGCAATCTTTGTTTTAAATTTGATATATAATACAGCACAATTGCCACCATTTTAACAATTTTAGATCATTACCGTGACACACCCCTACTTCCTATTTTCTGCCATCAATCTCTGTTTGGTCCAAACGCACTTTTTGTTTGGCAGTGAATCAGTTTATCTTTCATCTGCTGTCTGTATACCTTGCAGTGGGGCACATGGGGCGTTGAGCCTGAGGAATTAAGACCGTCTGGTTGGTGCAGTCGCCATGAACTGTGCAGGTTAGGGTTTTAATTTTTCCCCCTACAGGAAAAAATCCACACCTTACGGAGGATTCGAACCCGGATCCTCCCAAAGGAGAACCCGGCATTCTAGCCACTCGACCAGCCGTCCCTCACGCTGTTAATCAATTTGCCAACATTGAGCTCACTGTTTTGATATGCTGAAGGGAGGTCGACAAAGAATTTAACCCAGAATCTTTTCACTGTGATATTGCGCTAGCACACGTCTCGCCCTCAACAAACTATTCATTTATTATTCAGCTCTGCTTATACAAATGTTTATCCATACATACACATGTAGGGAATGATATAAAAGTACTACTGCCTCCTCTGACTTATGTAGAGCGGGTACGCATCGCCTGTGTGGAATTTTGCAAAAAAGTTTGGAACCAAAGGATATTAGAATTCCCGTCATAATGGGGTAGTGTATCGGACACCTAGTTTTTTCTTCTCCTGACCATCAGCACCATCAAGTACCCTGTCATCAACCGCTGTGTGGTAGAAATTACAATACCCATGCCATGTCTTGTGACCTGCCAGTATTGTTGTTTAGGATGTTAACAGTGTTAAGGACATGACATCACGGTGCAGACGAGCACGGTGACGTCATAAAGACGGTTTAAAAATGGCAGCCCCACTTTTAATATGCGCCAAAGTGGAGAAGCGTTCTGTTTCTTATCCATTAAAAACAAAAATAATGTAGGGGCGAAACCTATAGAAATTCATCGGCGAATAAAGGTCCAGTATGGTGATGCATGCCTGTGAGTCCAGCAGGTGTATGAGTGGCGTAGGAAGTTTCAAAAACGGCGTGACTTTTGTGACAGACTGTTCACGACCAGGTCAGGCACACCGAGCAGTGACCCCAGTGGTGAATTGTTCCTTACAAGAATCTAAGCACTTTATCGGCGCTGGAAGACTTGCATTTAATACAGTGGTTACTACATCGAAAAATGATAATTTGTTGTTTAGTATCTCTTCCCCTCCCCCTCCCCCCCCCCCCTCGAGAATATATTCACTCAAAATAACTTTTAGAAACGTACAATTATTTACTATATATATGGGGCAATCATTCCAAACATGTAAAACCGTAGGTAGTGTTATGTTACAGTAAACACAAGTGATGATCAGACAAGTATAACACACTTACTTGTAATAACCTGGTTCGGGCTATACGTTGAGGAGGACAACTGTAAGATATATGGTGACGGGCCAGTGGCGGTGGATGGCCCATGGGAAGTTGGAATCAGAGTTGCGCATGCGCCGTCTGGAGCCCCATGTGGGTACGAAGTGACTATGACTATAAACACAGCCATGGCAACACCGGTCATCCATAATTTTCTACCTGTCATCTTGATTGCTCACCTGAGAGTATAACATAACCAAACGAATGCAATAGTCAGCTAGACACACTGACCGACAGAGAAATATACTCATTGGACAGCTAGCTTAAGTTAAATTAATATGCTGGAGGAGGGGGGGGGGGCTCCTTGTCTCCCTAAAGGTCGTTCTCCGGACTGCGTCGTTCAGACCAAGAGTGACATTATTCTGGAGACTCCTTGGGGGGAGGAGGGGACCTGATGGGTGCCTGATAAAGTGTGTGCCTGATGAAATGGGCCCCTGATGGAGTGGGTGCCTGATGAAGTGGGCCCCTGATGAAGCGGGTACCTGATGAAGTGGTCCCTGCTGAATTGGCCTCTGCTGAATTGGGTCCCGTGACCCCTGATGAAGTGGGTCCCCAGTGAAGTGAGTCCTGTTGTCCATAGTAAAGTGGGTCCCTGATGAAGTGGGTACCTAATGAAGTTGGCCCTGATGAAGTAGGTCCCTGATGAAGTGGACCATGTGGTTCCTGATAAAGTGGGTCCCTTATTAAGTAGATCCTGTGAACCCTGATGAAGTGAGCTCCAGATGAAGTGGGCCCCTGATAAATTGGGCCATGTGGTCCCTGATAAAAATGTTCCTTGATGAGGTTGGTCCCTGATGAAGTGGGTTGGGGATCATGTAGAAACATATCCTGGTATAAGGAAATGCAACCTAAAGACTAAATGTCATGGCAGGGCAGATCAGGCCCTAAGCCTTGGTTGGTAACTGGTCTAGAGAGAGGGATCATGCTGCATGGGCAACACATGGTCTCTAAATTTAGCCCAGGCGTTGTGTTATGGAGAGATAACCCCATTTTACAAACTATCATCTGTCAGGACGGCAAGGTGTCAGTCATGTACAACGAAGGTATGGAGTTCTTGGTACTGTGACATGGAACAGTTGTGAAGCTATCTATGAAAGACAGAGACACTTTGTTGTAAAAAGAAAAACCAAGAGTGTGGAGAGATCCGTGAGTAGTCTTATAAGTGCTTCTTTAGTAGAAGCTTTCGGTAATATAAAAGGGTGAAAGTGCTGACGTTGATGATTATGTAGTGTGAAATGCCTTTTCAGATAAAAGTTCAAGACACTCTTGACATAACTACAGAAGCTACATTTTTCCTAATTTGGGTAACCCGTTTGTATACGTTTAGTCGACCTATTTCTTACTTTACCATACCTATTTCTTAGTTTGGCCAACATATGTTCCTACTTTTTATAGGTTTGGTTGAAATATTTGTTACTTCGGTCAGAATTGTTATTACTTTGGTTAACAAATTTTCCAACTTTTTATAAGTTTGGACGTCATATTTAGAAGTTTGGTTGAACTATGTCTGTATTTGACCAACATTTTTCCCATTTTGCTAACACATATTCCTACTCTTAATAAGTTTGGATAAGACATTTATAAATTTGGTTGAAATATTTCTTAGTTTAGCCAATATCTTTTCCCATTTGACTAACAAATGTTCCTACTTTTTATAAGTTTGGACGAGATATTTATAAGTTTGGTTGAAATATTTCTTTACTTGACCAATATTTTTTCACGTTTGGTTTACACATTTTCCTACCTTTTTAAAAGTTTGGAAGGGATATTTAGAAGTTTGGTTGAAATATTTCTTTACTTCACAAATATTTTCCCCACTTGGTTAACAAATTTCCCTACTCTTAATAAGTTTGGACGAGATATTTATAAGTTTGGTTAAAATATATTTTTACTTGGCAAATATTTATTTATTTATTTTAAATTTGGTTAACAAATGTTCCTACTTTGTATAAGTTTGGACGACATATTTATAAATTTTGATTAAATATGTCTTTACTTTACCACTTGACTTTTTCACATTTGGTTAACAAAGTTTCCCACTTTTCATAAGTTTAGACGAGATATTTATTAATTTGATCAACATTGTAGCTGATTTGGCAAAACAATGTTCCTACTTTTTATAAATTTGGTTGAGATATTTCTTAACTGTTTCAACATTTTTTTCCCTAATTTTTATAAGTTTGGTCGAGATATTTCTGCATTTGGCCAACATTTCCCCCATTTGGTTAACAAATGTTCCTACATTTTATAAGCTTGGACGACATATTTATAAGTTCAATTTAAATATGTATTTACCTGGCCGATATTTTGTCACAGTTGGTTAACACAGTTTCCTACTTTTCATAAGTTTGAACAAGATATTTAGAAGTCTGCTCAACAATTTAGTTGATTTGGCTAACATTTTTACCTACTTTTTATAAGTTTGGCTGAGATATTTCTTAACTTTATTGTTTTCCCCTACTTTTTAAAAATGTGGTCGAAATATTTCTGTATTTGGCCAACATTTTTCCCATTTAGCTAACAAATATTCTTACTTTTTATAAGTTTGGATGAAATGTTTTAAGTTTGGTTTAAATATTTCTTTATTTGACCAATTTTTTTTTTCATTTGGCTAAGAAATGTTCCTACATTTTATAAGTTTGGATGAGATATTTATCAGTTTGGTTGAAATATTTTTTTTATTTAGCCATTTTTTTTTCTCATTTGGCTACAAATTTCCCTACTTTGGTCGACATATTTCTCACTTTGGTTAATAATTTCCTTCATTTGGTTAACATTTGTCTTATAGTGGCCAACATTTTTGATATCTTTAGAGACATATTTCTTAGTTTGACCATTATTTTTCCTAATTTTGGCTAACATCTTTCTTGTTTTGATCATCAGTTTTTCTTAATTTGTCTAACATATTGTCTAAAGAGGCCATCAATTGTTCTCAATTTGATAAACATCGTTCTTACTTTGCCATATATATTTCTTAGTTAAACCATCATTTTTCTCAATTTGATAAACATTGTTCTTCTTTTGCCATACATATTTCTTAGTTTGTCCATACTTTTTATTAATTTAGTCAACATTTTTCCTAATTTGGGTAACATATTTTCTTACTTTAGCCCACATATTTTCCTACTTTTTTTTTTATAAGTTTGATCAAACTATTTCGTAACTTGGCCAACATCCTTCCTAATTTGGGTAAGACACTTTTTTTATTTTATTTCGGTCCACATCTTTATAAATTTATTGAGATATTTATCAGTTTGGATGAAATTTTTCTACCGTTGCAACCGTTTGCTATAGTCTTGGTAACATTTTTTCCTATTTTTTATAAGTTTGGTTGAGATATTTCGTAATTTGGCCAACATTTTCCCTAATTTGGGTAAAGTATAGTCTTATTTCGGTCGACATATTTATAAGATTGGTTGAGATATTTCTTATTCTGGCCAACATTTAATTAGTTTTACCATCATTTTTCTTAATTCGGCAATTATTTTTCTCACTTTTGTAACCACTTTTGTTTCTTACTTTGTCATTAATATTTCTTAGTTTGTCATTTGACATATTTTATTACTTTGGTCATTTCTTGATTTTACTAACATATTTTCTTACATTTTATAAGTTTTGTCGAACTATTTCGGAATGTGGCCAACAATTTTATTAGTTTGGCTAACAAATGTTTCCTATATGGTCGATAGATTTATAAGTTTGGTTGAAATATTTCATGATTTGGCCAACATTTTTTCCTAATTTGGGTAACGTTCTTTTCTAGAAGGCTGATATATTTATAAATTTGCTTGCGATATTTCCTATTTTTGTCAACATTTTAGTTGATTTGAATATAATTTTTCCTACTATTTATATGCTTGGTTGGGATATTTCTTATTTTGGCCAAATCTATTATTAGTTTTGGGTAAAAATTGTCCTACATTTTATATGTTTGATCGAGATTTTTCCGTATTTGGCCAAAAGTTTTAATAATTTGGATATCATATTTTCTTATTTGAATGTTGAAGTGATACATAGAATCTGTACTTTTGTCTGGATGTGAAACATAAAGCAATGAGCAGACAATGTGAAAAACATCTAATGACAGTGAACATGTGGTTTATAAGGAAAATACAAAGAATACCATGGGCAGACAGAAAAATACATGAAACTGTAGATGACTGCCTAGCGAAAATAGACGGCGATGAGAAGAAATAAACTGGAGACCTTGGTGGTTTGAGGGAAAGACAAGTAAAATATCTTGATGAATTGATCACGTAGTATGTTCGAGAATGACAGACCAAGCAATTCACAATATTATTCTTAGAAACCACATCTCCGATGCTCCTAATAGTTTCCTAATTAGTTCTTTCGCATAAATAAGTTATGTCAGCAGAAAACCGGAGATGTCAGATACAAATAAAACATTTCATTTTCAGCATGTTATTTAACTTATTCAGCGACGCCATAGAGGTCAGCGTGGCTGAAAGGATTCCAGCTCTCTTAGACACTGATCATATTTTCAGAAAATTAGAAGCTATGAATGGAAGCACCTTTGGTGGGGGAGGGGGGAATATAAAATAGTTATCATTACATAAAATATTTACAGTTTGTTCAGAGGTCGTCTCAAATATATTCATCCAAGACCAATAGCAATCCCAAGGATTTTGCCGCCTCCTTGAACTGACGAAAACGCCCAGGTTTGTAATAACATTTAGTGAATAGATTTCCGGGATTATAACCCTAAAATCAAACTGGAAGGTCAGTTGTCGGTCTGGTGACCGCTAAACACACTAGGACATTTGTGACATTTAACCCAAGTTCTCTGACGCCCATAACGGGATAGTATGAAATAGTATATGTGGTTAATTTGTGTCGGGTCTGCTGATTAGACACATGTCTTGTGTGTAACCAATCTCACCTCAAATTATTGGAGGTGAAACCCATCGACTTCAGAACACAACGTAGGGGAATGAGTTATAACCAGTCGCGTTTAGACTGTTTAAATTTTAACTTTTTAAATGTTTAAACCTCCTGAAATTTTAACTTTTTGAATTTTTGAATCTTTAAACTTGGTACTTCTTTAATTTTAATTTCTGCTTTGTTAAAAAAAATTCATTTGTTTTTACACTTTTTAAAATCTTAAATTTTTAAAAAACATTTTAAACTTGTTACTCCTTTAACTTTAAATTTATGACTTTTCAAAACATTTTACAATTTTTGAAATTTTTAAATTTCTTAAATTTGTTAAAATCTTATTTTTTTTAAAAATTATTAAGCTTGTTGCTTCTTTAACTTTAATTTTCTGGCTTTTAAAACTTTTTAAAACTTTCTGAATTTTTTAATTTTAACTTTTTGAATTTTAAAATTTTAACTTTTTAAACTCATCGACCGACCGACCGACCGACCGCTTTTCTAACCATCTTTAAATTGTAAAAACATATGATTTAAAACAGCCCGGTCACGTATTGTCTGCCCTCAGAAACAGTAATCCTCCAACCCTACCCTGGGATTTGAACCTGTCACCTCGAAACGGCACCTCGCTGTAGGAACAAGTGTACTTCGAGGCATGACCAGCTAGACATAGGGCACCTATCGTACCCAAGCCGCCATCTTCACACACTATTGATATATTACTCCTGTACCACACAGTCACACAACACTCGCTCGCCCACCCGGCCGCCCGCGCTTACACATACACGCACCGAGCGCCAGCCGCCGGTTTTTATACATAATTTACAATATTATAAACCCACCACCTGTAAGCCATTACTATAATCAGTACCCCTAACCCCGTGTATGATGCAAGTGGTTAAGACACTAAGCTATATCCACTTCAACCAATACTATTGACCATCTTTACTTGTTTAAGGTTTTCATTTAACGATCTGAAACCCGTATGGTGTGTTTATCTAACCCACCTTCCACTCACCCACCCCTTAACAATGGTGACACTAAGCCGAACTTACTACAATCAATAATACCGACCATCTTTACTTTCATAAGGTTTCCATTTAACTATCTGAAACCTGTATGATGATAGTGTTTACGCACCGTCCACGACAACCAATAATATCCGCCGTATTAATAAATTCAATTTTTAAATTAAATAAAAAATAAAGAAATAGAGGGAAGCAATATTGCAAAACAGTCGATTGGTTGTTCATGGGTTATATCCCTTAGACTCCACATTCTCAATAGGGAGTCGGTTTTGGGGGGAGTCGGATGACATCAAATAGAGCTATATACGGAAATACTCGGTAAACTCACCCTAATTTCCCCTCATTTGAGGGGATAGGGGGGGGGGCAAAAACCTCCTGACATACTACTGACGATATTGTTGTACTGGTCTAGGTATTCTCCCGTGGTCTTCTGAACCATATTGAATTATACAAGCTTCAAATTACATGTCTCCCATGGACGCGAACAAAAGCAATGCCGTGAGATCTCAGTCATCTAGGGCGTCTTTACCAGGTGAAACATCCCACTTTATCTGATTTAGTGCCATGGGATGGTTAATCGCCTTAATGCAGCTTCCTGTATTTGCCATGGGCTTATATATCGCCGAAATGTTGTTATTGCGAAATGTTGACGCAATTAAAATATAAATACAGTAATTGTCCATAAACAACCTCCTTTACTTTGATATATAATACAACACATATGCTACTATATTAACAACCTTTATATCACAACTATGACACACCACTTCCCATTTTCCGCCATCCATTTTTCTTTGGTCCAAGCCTACTTTTTGTTAGTCACTGAATCTGTTAACAGTAAAGTAAAATGTAAGGGTCAGTTTTTTTTAAACATATTTTATGCGTATTGGGCATTTGGTGCTAGACCTATATTTTTATAGAACAATCGGCACTCAGGGCTGATGTGGTCAGTATCGCACTGGTCACCTTCACTTCCAAAGACACTTCCAGGTACCCATTTGAGACCGTGTCGACCTCGGAGCCATGGTCAGTTTTAAAAATCCTCCCTGATGTGGATTGGAATCTATGACCACGGGGTCAACAGGCCATCGTCTCGGCTTAAACAATTGCGCCCCCCCCCCTCCCTTTCCGATTCTTAGCAATCTTTTTATCTTTTCTCTTTTTCTGAAGGATGTTCGTCCTGGTGAATTTGCTTCTCTCTTATGGTTTGCTCATCATGGTGAACCTTGTTTCAGTATAACAGGTTCTGTTGATAAAGTTGATTGAGTAGTAAAGACAGCCTAACCTACACACCTTTTTAATAAATAACACAAAGTGTCTAACACTCATCTACGACATAAGTCATCATGACCATGCTTTCAAATAACTAAACAAACACGAATGTTTTTTTTTGTGTGGAAAGTACGGCGGTGCCAATGTGACGGCATAATAAATATTACAGTTCAAAAATGCCATGAAGCTATGTGGAAACGATGTCTATAAATCTAGTTTGCGACTACACAGACGCTTACAATTGGGAAGTTTTGTGTGTGTTATGTTTCATTCGATTTCCGCCTACTTTCATAGTGGTTAAAAAAATTTAGATGAGCTGAGTCAAGAAATGACATCACAGCACACGAGACATCCCCATATGTGCTCCGTTCTCATCTGCAATAGCCAGCGAAGAGTCCCTATAATAATGGTACCAGTAGCTATCTGATTATATATCCGTTTGGCCTTTTCTCGGAGTTATGAGTGTCGGTCAGATTCTCTGATCACGCCCTGCAGCACCATTCTCTCCAAGCCATGATGATCTATCCCCTCTTCTGCTCTATACACATGATTCCAAAGGGTCCCAACCACGTCTGCCTTATCACGCGCGAATTCCCCACCGAGCGGTGCAGACCCATCCAATCTGTCTGCTCGTTTCCTACCACAGTAGCATATCCTGGGGTAGGGGGGGGGGGGAATTCAACAGGTGCTCTCTATTTTTTATTGTTGAAAGGAAGCCTGTCAGAAGCATACTTGTCTTCACCTTTTTGTCGTATTTTCTGAGGCCGTTACAACTACGACATGCGGAACGCCGCTGTGATTCCTTCCACCTACATTCACAAAGTAGATGTTGTGGTATCATATGCCAGGCTCTCCTGTACAAAACCCCGTCCACCAACCTTCACCACGAACCCCAAAGCACTTCATTTACCTCTTAGCACAGAGCCATCCGTGTCGATGATTACATCACCTGATCGCGAATTATTGTGGATCAATTGTTGCACCTTCCATTCCCTGCATTCCCGATCCAATGTTATTATGACCTTGCAATGGTCTAACTTTTTCACCGGCATTCTGACCAGCTCCTCTCGGCTCCCAATATCCTCAAATATGCACTTCTCTGATTGTATTCTCTGCCTGAGCCATCTATAATTTTCCTCTGATCAGTCTCTGATCTGGTCCTTAACTGCGCCCAGGCCGTTATTGTAAGACTTGGGATGCCAGCTACTGTCCAGAGAGCAGCATATCACAGACGCCTTATCTGGGTTTGATGACATTACCCATCACTGTGCACCAGTCGATCACTTTGTTTCCTGTCTCCCGCAACATTGTTGCTATTTGCATCCGGTCTTTTCTACGCATTTATCTGTGCAGTTTCCAGAATCTACCCAAAGTTAACAGTTCAAAAATATAATAAAATGAAATAAAATTATTAAAACAAAAAGTTTGTTGCATGTCTTTTACAGACGTCACACTCAATTCCAACACTTTTTATTTTTTTGGCTGTTCGTGATTTGCTAGACTTTCACGTCCAATAGTTAGCCATTGCTTTCTGAACGATCGACGCTCATACCGGTATTAACAAATCATCACTGCCGCCCACTTCCAAATCGCCTGCATGTGATGTCGAACTCGGAAAGCTGGATTACGAAACGCGTTCGCTACCCACTAGTCCCAAACGCCGGCATTAATACATGAGCGATGTTTTATTTGACGTGGATACATACAAAGATAGTTCCCACTAACCTGTAAATAAACTTGAGAAACTGACAGCAAACAACAAATTTGAAGAACTGTTTACAATAAAAACTTGTATAGGCTTATAAAGGGAAATGAAAGCAATTCGTGATACTGATAAAATCTTACTAAACTGTGTCAAGAAAAGTAGACCTATATAACTTCATATCTTTGTTTCATTTATGATTTAGCATTATTTGCTATCATACCACGTGGTAAGAAGTGTCTTTTTTGTTTGGTACAGCAAGATCAAAACATTATCAGCGCAATGTAAACCCGGGAGAGAGAGAGAGAGAGAGAGAGAGAGAGAGAGAGAGAGAGAGAGAGAGAGAGAGAGAGAGAGAGAGAGAGAGAGATTTGGTATTAAATGTTAACTTGAATCCACCAAGCTATTGGCAAATGTTCGGGAGCGGGTGGGTTCAACGTGGCTTTAAAAATTACTCAGTATGACCAATTACATTTTATAAATACACATTGGCCTTCCAAAAGAGTTTTGGCAAAGTAAGAAACCAGAGATAATGGTCGCGTCCAAGATGAAAGAGATACCGTAATGTAACATCCAAGTAAATGGGAATATTCTTAAACATGTGAATCTGTACAATTATCTCGGAGCAATCATAACATCTGACGGAAGGTACCTTGAAGAGGTTTGAAAAAGAATCGCTAATGCAACAGTAGCCTGTTGAAAGATGGAAAATATACTAACCAATAAACAGCTGTCAATTGCCATGAGACAAAAAGTGTTCAGTGGTATATAGAACCCATACTGTTACGTCCATGTGGATCATGGGCAATAAGCAGACAGGCTGAGAAACATCCAATGACAGTTGAAATGAGCTTCCTGAGGAGAACACAAAGACTGCCATCGGCGGACAGAAAAATCAATGAGCAAGTCATACAAGAAACAAATGGAAAACGTACACAGATTCGAGAAATTAGGCGTAAATGGTCAAGGTTTGTTGGGTGCCTTATGAGAAATAAACCGGAAAACTCAGTGACACTGGCAAGATTGATGGGAAAAGATCAAGGATATATGAATGAGAGAGAGGAGAGGGAGAGAGAGGGGGAGGGAGGGAGGGAGGGAGAGAGAGAGAGAGAGAGAGAGAGAGAGAGAGAGAGAGATGAATGACTTGGCCACAATGCTTAATTTAAATAAAACCACTGACCTGGCCAAAGACTGGTATCGTGTGAGATGACAAACCATGACCATTCACAGTTACCGGCATGACATATGATGATAGCGACAGTAAAGTAATAGGGCCGAGATAACGCAGTGGCTAGAAGCTCTCCTGCCAGACCGGCGGTCATGGTGGGTGTGATACCGTATGGAGTAGGAATGTTACAACTGGGACTCTAGGTCAACAAAACCTCATATGGGTACCAGGACATGTCATGGGAAGTAAAGGCTGCAGGCGAGAACTGACCACGTCACCCACCCAGTGCTGATTGGTTTATAAAATATATGGGTCTAGCACCATACGTCCATTGGCCTTAAGATGGGTAAACGGGTCCTTGACTTTCACGTACACCTTGAGGCGCATTGTGTACATGGTGAAAGTCCCATATTGTTAGAGACACATAGACAAATCGACACTCTATCGGTGATATATATATATATATATATATATATATATATATATATATATATATATATATATATATATATATATATATAATATGAGCAAGTCCTTCAAGAAACAAATGAAGATCATAAACTGATTAGGGACAGTCTAACGTTGACAGTCAAAATGTTTTGGGCATGTTATGAGAAGAAATGAAAAACTTGGTGACAACTGACTGGCAAGATCGAAGGGAAGAGACCAAGGGTAAGGCCGAGAAGTAAATACCTGGATGGCTTGACCACGTGGCATGGTCGAGACAGAAACAGGGAGCTGATCCACGACTCTGGTGATCGAACGAGATGGCGAAACATGACCGCCCACGCTTATCGGCATGGCACATGATGGATTGATGGATGGTAGGTAGGCAAACCAAGAAGACATATTTTTTAGTGCACCCAAGGCTAGTGTGCATAGCTTCATTTGTATTTTCAGAAGAAAAGATGATGCTATTATTGACGTGGAAAAGCGATGGAGATAGAACGAGAAACCAAATTGACTACATTATGATTAGAAATAGATTAAAAACAATGTTTAAAAAGCCAAAACATACCCCGGTGCTGATATCAATTCTGACCACAATTCTGTAGTCTTAAAATTACAAATAAAACTTAAAAACACAGGAATAGGGACATCGCAGACACCGCAAATAGATATATCAGTATTATCAGCATTGAAACAACCAGGCATAAAAACAAAAAAAGTCTTAAAAAAATAAACATACATAAATTAACTATACCTGGTTGAACTAAACAAATAAAAATGATATGAGGAAAATGCAAAGAATACCATAGACAGACAGAAAAACCAATGACCAAGTAGTACAGGAGACAAATGACAATCGTAAATTGATTAGAGAAATTAGACGTAGACAGTCAAAAATTTGTGGACATGTTATGAAAAGAAATGGATTGGAGAACTTGGTGAAAACTGGCAAGATCGAAGGGAACAGGCCAAGAGGAAGACCAAGAAGAAAATACCTGGTTGGCTTGGCCACATGGTATGGACGAGACAGGAACACTGAGCTGATCCACGACTCTGGTGATCGAGTGAAATTGCGAGTCATGACCGCCCACGCTTTCCGGAATGGCACATGATTGATTGAATCGTTGAAAGTATAGCACAATATAGACGTGAAAATCCTGAGGATAAAATTAATACAGAGTGGGAATGTGTAAAACCCAGTTTACAGACTGCAATATCACCTTGCCAGTGGAGGTAAATATGAACAGGCAATTATGGATAGCCGATGAAATCTTGAGCAAAATTACTCAAAGAAAGAAAGCAAAGAACACTCCAGAGTTAGACAAATACACACAAATGCAGTTGCCAAAGAAGAATGGTTGTAGAAAAAATGCAAAGAAATAGAGGATCTAGAAATAAAACACAACTCGAAAGAATTGCATGAAAATATAAAAAGATTTACAAAGAAGAAAAAAAATAATATAACAAGAAATGGTTGTATCAGAGGAAAAAGATGGAAACATTATAATTGATAATAGCGACATAAAAAAAAAAATGATGGACAGAGTGCACAGAAGATTTATTCTGGGACAGCAGTGTCAATAAACCAACATTGTATAATACTCAAGAAGCCAAGAGCTGTTGATTGTGAGGAGTTCATTACTATTAGCTTAATGAACCATATAATTAAGATAATACTCAAGGTCATACAAGAAAGAAATCAAAATAAAATAGATGAGGAAGTAGCTGAAGAACAATTTAGGTTCCGCAAAATCGACGGCACCAGAGAAGCAATTATCTGTTTGAGGATGTTATATGGACGTTCAGAAAATTATATATGTTTGTTTTATAAACTACAAGAAAGCTTTTGATAAAAGAGTACAACATGAACGATTAATTACATGCCTTCAAGATATAGGAGTAGACGGAGTGGACATCAGACTTATTAGTAACTTGTACTTGGAACACGTGGCGTCAATTAGATGCGGAACTAACTATTCGTCGCCCATAGAGACAAAAAGAGCAGTACGGCAGGGATGAGTGTTGTCCCCAAGCCTCTTCAACCTATACACAGAAAGAAATTTTTAAAAGTCGAACTGCCTGGACTTAACATCAATGGAAGAATCATAAATAAACTTATGTATGCTGACGATACCGTGGTACTAGCAGAAAGCCAGCCAGAGTTGCAAAACTTAGTGGAACAAGTAAACAGGCATAGTGCAGAATGTGGCTTTGACATTAACATCCAAACAAACCCCCCCCCCCCCCCCCCAAACGAAAATATGATAATTAGCAGTGGAAAGGAAAGGTCATCAATGAATATCACTGTAAATGGGGAGATACTAGAACAAGTATCTTCTATCTCGGACATGTAATAACAGATGATGGCACAAGTGAAACAGAAATCAAAAAGAGAATAGGAATGGCCAAAAATGCTTTCAGCAGCATGAAATCAGTATTAACATCTAGAGAGATTAACGATGCATTAACAATGAGAATTGTCAAATGTTACGTATATTCTACTGTATGGAGCGGAAACCTGGCTATAAAAACTGAAAACTCTAGTTACCGACCAGGATTCGAACCTGTCACCTCCAAATTTGTCTAGTTGGTCAAGCGCTGAAGTACACTTGTTCCTGTCGCGAGGCGCCACAGTCATTTAGAGGTGACAGGTTCGAACCCCGGTCGGTAGTATAGCTTTCAATTTTGTGTGTTATCTAGTGTGACCTCTAGTCTCTACTTCCTTCTTCTCACTTCTGTGAGCGCCAAACAATACAAAGTGTTTATTTATGAACTGATGTAGTGGCCTCAAAAGTTTCCCCAAATGACATTTCTAGGTTAGTTAGTTAGTTAGTTAGTCGACAGATCATCCTCATTGCACATCGAACCATTCAGTCCATAAATGCTCGGATCCCCTCCTCAGCAAATCCCGCAGCGTGTAGCGGCTAACGACGCCAGTTCTGTGTTAGTTTATAAATCTTCTTTGGCTTCCTGCGTAGTGTTCTTGTTTGGCCACCCCTCTTTTAATTTGCTGCTCTCGCAGTCTGGCCATTGTTGTAGATTCACAGTCATCACTTGGTTCTCGCAAAAGTCTTACTTCTCGTAGAGCATTCAGAATGTCGGCCTGGTCCATGGCGCGTCCGCCCTCCACAGTAGCCTCACCTGCGAGCTTGTCAGCCCGCTCATTTCCTTGTACTCCCGCATGCCCTGGCACGAAGATGAAACTAATCTTTGCCAGTCGAGACCGCTCCAAAGGCAGCAACCATTCTCTTCGGATCGACCCCTCCTCTATCCTCTTGATCATGTTAACAGACAATTTTCAACAGTGAATTCAAAATGTTAACGTTTAAAGAAGTCTCCTGCCATTTTTATAATTCCCACATTAGGGAAGACTTTACACCCAAGAATGTCCTATATTTGTTTTAATGTTATAAAGTAACGAAAGAAGATCAGAAAATGGATCAAGATTTAACCTAAACCAATTTCAGAATCTGTCATGACGAGACTGAATATAAGGTGGAGGAATAATCATAACAGTTTCCATGTGAAAATTAAACTCTACAAATCTATGTTGGTATTTATTCCCATGTATAGGTGTGGAAGATGTGAGTTGTGAAACATCAACAGTTTGCATGATTTTGTAATGCACCTCAACATCCATTTTATCAAAAGGTATTCTCAAGGGTACACTTGAAGGCAAGTGAAAAAGCGCAATCCTATTATGATAATGTTAAAGAATTGGCAATCCATGACATGTCCACACTTATACACACTGCTGAAAGTGGCTCCACACTTATACACACTGCTGAAGATGGTTCCATACCTGTACACACTGCTGAAGATGGTCCCATACCTGTACACACTGCTGAAGATGGTTCCATACCTGTACACACTGCTGAAGATGGTCCCATACCTGTACACACTGCTGAAGATGGTCCCATACCTGTACACACTGCTGAAGATGGTCCCATACCTGTACACACTGCTGAAGATGGTCCCATACCTGTACACACTGCTGAAGATGGTCCCATACCTGTACACACTGCTGAAGATGGTTCCATACCTGTACACACTGCTGAAGATGGTTCCATACCTGTACACACTGCTGAAGATGGTTCCATACCTGTACACACTGCTGAAGATGGTCCCATACCTGTACACACTGCTTAAGATGGTTCCACACTTATACACACTGCTGAAGATGGTCCCATACCTGTACACACTGCTGAAGATGGTCCCATACCTGTACACACTGCTGAAGATGGTTCCATACCTGTACACACTGCTGAAGGTGGTCCCATACCTGTACACACTGCTGAAGATGGTTCCATACCTGTACACACTGCTGAAGATGGTTCCACACTTATACACACTGCTGAAGGTGGCTCCATACCTGTACACACTGCTGAAGATGGTCCCATACCTGTACACACTGCTGAAGATGGTTCCATACCTGTACACACTGCTGAAGATGGTTCCATACCTGTACACACTGCTGAAGATGGTTCCACACTTATACACACTGCTGAAGGTGGCTCCATACCTGTACACACTGCTGAAGATGGTTCCATACCTGTACACACTGCTGAAGATGGTTCCACACTTATACACACTGCTGAAGGTGGTTCCACACTTATACACACTGCTGAAGGTGGCTCCATACCTGTACACACTGCTGAAGATGGTCCCATACCTGTACACACTGCTGAAGATGGTTCCATACCTGTACACACTGCTGAAGATGGTCCCATACCTGTACACACTGATGAAGATGGTTCCATACCTGTACACACTGCTGAAGATGGTTCCACACTTATACACACTGCTGAAGGTGGCTCCATACCTGTACACACTGCTGAAGATGGTTCCATACCTGTACACACTGCTGAAGATGGTTCCACACTTATACACACTGCTGAAGGTGGCTCCATACCTGTACACACTGCTGAAGATGGTTCCATACCTGTACACACTGCTGAAGATGGTTCCACACTTATACACACAGCTGAAGGTGGCTCCACGCTTATACACACTGCTGAAGGTGGCTCCATACCTGTACACACTGCTGAAGATGGTTCCATACCTGTACACACTGCTGAAGATGGTTCCACACTTATACACACTGCTGAAGATGGTTCCACACTTATACACACTGCTGAAGGTGGTTCCATACCTGTACACACTGCTGAAGATGGTTCCACACTTATACACACTGCTGAAGGTGGCTCCACGCTTATACACACTGCTGAAGGTGGCTCCATACCTGTACACACTGCTGAAGATGGTTCCATACCTGTACACACTGCTGAAGATGGTTCCACACTTATACACACTGCTGAAGATGGTTCCACACTTATACACACTGCTGAAGATGGTTCCATACCTGTACACACTGCTGAAGATGGTTCCACACTTATACACACTGCTGAAGATGGTTCCACACTTATACACACTGCTGAAGGTGGTTCCATACCTGTACACACTGCTGAAGATGGTTCCACACTTATACACACTGCTGAAGGTGGCTCCACGCTTATACACACTGCTGAAGGTGGCTCCATACCTGTACACACTGCTGAAGATGGTTCCATACCTGTACACACTGCTGAAGATGGTTCCACACTTATACACACTGCTGAAGATGGTTCCACACTTATACACACTGCTGAAGATGGTTCCATACCTGTACACACTGCTGAAGATGGTTCCACACTTATACACACTGCTGAAGGTGGTTCCATACCTGTACACACTGCTGAAGATGGTTCCACACTTATACACACTGCTGAAGGTGGCTCCACGCTTATACACACTGCTGAAGATGGTCCCATACCTGTACACACTGCTGAAGATGGTTCCACACTTATACACACTGCTGAAGATGGTTCCATACCTGTACACACTGCTGAAGATGGTTCCACACTTATACACACTGCTGAAGATGGTCCCATACCTGTACACACTGCTGAAGATGGTTCCACACTTATACACACTGCTGAAGATGGTTCCATACCTGTACACACTGCTGAAGATGGCTCCATACCTGTACACACTGCTGAAGATGGTTCCATACCTGTACACACTGCTGAAGATGGCTCCATACCTGTACACACTGCTGAAGATGGTTCCATACCTGTACACACTGCTGAAGATGGTTCCACACTTATACACACTGCTGAAGATGGTTCCATACCTGTACACACTGCTGAAGATGGTTCCACACTTATACACACTGCTGAAGATGGTCCCATACCTGTACACACTGCTGAAGATGGTTCCACACTTATACACACTGCTGAAGATGGTTCCATACCTGTACACACTGCTGAAGATGGTTCCATACCTATACACACTGCTGAAGATGGTTCCACACTTATACACACTGCTGAAGATGGTTCCATACCTATACACACTGCTGAAGATGGTTCCACACTTATACACACTGCTGAAGATGGTTCCATACCTGTACACACTGCTGAAGATGGTTCCACACTTATACACACTGCTGAAGATGGTTCCATACCTGTACACACTGCTGAAGATGGTTCCACACTTATACACACTACTGAAGATGATTCTACACTTATACACACTGCTGAAGATGGTTCCACACTTATACACACTGCTGAAGATGGTTCCACATTTATAGACACTGCTGAAGATGGTTCCATACCTGTACACACTGCTGAAGATGATTCTACACTTATACACACTGCTGAAGATGTTTCCACGCTTATACACACTGCTGAAGATGGCCCCACACTTATACACACTGCTGAAGATGGTTCCACACTTATACACACTGCTGAAGATGGTTCAATACTTGTACACACTGCCGAAGATGATTCCACACTTATACACACTGCCGAAGATGGTTCTAAACTTATACCCACTGCTGAACATGGTTCCACGCTTATACATACTGCTGAACATGGTTCCACACTTATACACACTGCTGAAGATGATTCTACACTTATACACACTGCTGAAGAGGTTCAACACTTATACACACAGCGAAAGATGGTTCCACACTTACATACTGCTGAAGATAGAGAAATGAAGGCATCTATCCCAGTACGCTGGCGACCCACAGACGGAATGATGGGATTATAGAAGCAGAAGATATTTAACTATCTACACTTGAAGTTCCCCTTCTTCTTCACCTCTTAGGCAGGCCCTCAGGCAACTCACTCTAAGCCTCTCTGTATTTTGCTACCTCTCGCAGATCTGTTAATATCCTCCCCATATTATATATTTATGTTTTTAATTCTATTCTCTGTTTGTTTTAGATCTTCCTCTATTATTTGTTTTATGTTCTCTCCATGAGCTCCCCCTTGCTGATTCTATCATACCATTTTAGTCCTATTCTGCACACTTGAAGATGCCACTTTGTAATATTTTGGTTGAAATACAGACCAACATTGCTTACACCAAGATAATGTGAAGGCAAATTTATACAAAATATAATGAACATCACTTATAGTAAGAAACTTGGAAAAGTGGATCACTTTTTCAAGCCAAAAGTTTATTGTTTTCTTTTAATTTGTGGACAGAGTTTGAATCCTTAATTACACCCTTAGCAAGTGAATATAATGTTATATTGATTAATTAAGAACGTCTTAACATGGAAACAATTATACATAATTATGTTACAAACATAACAAACAATACTGGTATTATTTACTTACCATATCGAAAATGCCATAACAAAAGACAAAATTTATGAGAAATTAAAATTGTCACGTCTTTTTTAACCAAATTGGCGAACCTGACTTTAAAACTATTTGGTTAATGCTGGGTGTTACCATTGCTTCTAGACAAAAATCACAGTTTGGTATCACTATATTCATAACATAATACTCAGTAAATGGCAGCCTATTCCCATGATAATAACAGACATCTTGCATAGCCAGCACACAATAGTGTGCAAATTATTGATGAATGTTTGTTTGTCAAGTTTGCTGCTAGGTCAGGTTGCAAGATATGCACTGAATGTAGATATCATCAAATAGCATAGTGCATCTTTGTTATAAATTAACCTTCTGGTTCCAGTCATATTTAGTTTGATGTGTACTGACAATATCAAATAAAACATTAGACAGGAAAAGGGATGGTTTTTATATACACACTGTAAAACCATTATTGGTAATTTCTTCTGACAATAATAACAACAGAGATTCTTTCATTTGTAGTGTTTCATGTAATTGTTGTGCTCGTTAAAATGATCCTGTCAGATGAAGAGAAAATAAGGTCTGATGTTTAGGTAACACAGCAGCTAGGCACCAACTTCAGGCATTTGTCATCGAAGGTTATGACATCCTCAGACCAGAGTACAATTTGTTTTAAAAACTTATTACCCCTTGAATTTAACTATAACAGTTTTTCTTATCACAGCATCATGTGAAATAGTAAAAGCATACTTTAAAATAGTCTGTTAAATTGTCTTTATACTAAGAATTAAATGTATCTTTTTCAAACTGATTTAAGGTTTCATATTTTCATATAATTGCTTCAACAAGAAATGGAATTTGACATACAATATTGCTAGTGCCTATCATTCTATGCCAGTCTCCCTAGCAAAGGGGTTAAGGATGTTGTTCGTAATCCCGTATACTCATGTACAAAACACAGCTGCGCGAGATTTTAGCAGCAGATCACGTTGCGCTGGTTACTTATGGAGGTAGATGAGCTGGTCGTTCAGAAAGCAATGGCAAACTACTCAATGTAAAACTTGCCAAGATATCAACAGCAGCTGAAAAATGCTGGTGTTGACTGTAATGTCCTGTAAAAGGATATGCGGGGGGAAAAAAATCATTCTATGGTTTTAAAAAAAATAACTTAAGACAACTTTGATGTATTTTATTTGCCAACCAAGTTGACAACTTAAAAATTGTTACTTCTCTAAGATATACTGTACTAATCTCTTAAAGGTAGATTTATCTATTAAAGATATTTTGATGAGTAATAGAGAACTTTCATAATATAATAAAATGTATGCTCTACAAATGTTGGACTCTTAACTTCAAACAGACACATGATGGTCTTTGCAATTACAATAACAACTCAATCAATTTGAATGCTGTTGTGACTTCCATTGGTATGGCGCTAGCAGCAACCAACTTTGCTATTGATGCTGACAAAACAAATTCAGCTACTGTATTGTAGAGGACATAGTTACGATTGTATTGTAGAGTTGAAACCTTGCGCTGACTTGTGATAACTGTCTAATGATGAAGATCCTCCTCGTAACTGTGAATATACAAGACGTCACTTGAAATCCAGGCTGTTGGCAGAGTAGATGAGACACATAGCAAGAAACTGCTTTGGGCCAAATTAATTATGCCCCTTGAAATGTCTCAAAACTTTCCCCCAACATTACCAAACTCCACTCCGAGTGGCTGCATTAACAGAGACCCTACAAGTCCAGATGAAATAAAATAGCTGGCTAGTATTCTAGTACAGTACTTCTACAAGTCACTTCTGGTAATCTGTGCTTTAAATGTTGTGGCCTTTTCAGTCACCAGTCACACCGAAAAACCAAAGCAATAAGCTTCGAATGATAATGACCAATCATGACTCGATACCCCCCACCCCCAATCTATACATTGTGAATTTCTGAATGTGTACCATGTACATTAAGAATTCAGTGCAAAGTTTCCCACCTCTACTGGTCATTCCTGAATACAGTGATGCAAGAGACATACTAAGGATTTATGAAAATATAACATACATGAAAATACAATTAGAAACATGTCTAGAAGTGAACATAAAACAAACTTCTGAAATGTATATCATGGGAGAATAGTTTTCAATAGTTAAATTGCATAATACCAAAAACTAAAAACACACTGAAAGCATCTGTTACATATTAAACAAATGTACATTGTAGTTTTCACAAGACAAGCTCTGCCATTCATGAAATTACTTTCTCTGTCAGTTGTTACATTAACACTTTCAATTACAGATATTATTTTTAACTCCTCCTGTTATGAACTGCATGACTTTCACCCCACTCTTTCCCCGCTATTTCGTAAACTCTTGCTACTTGAGGTAACCATTACCATAAGATTTCTTCGATAAACTACTTATCGTAAAGTAACTGGTGAAATAGCAATCAAGTAGTAGCGAAATCAAAAGTGTTTCAAAAATTCAGCATTGCCCGCAACAGAAATAATCAGGAAAACAAATCACAAACAATATAATAAAACTGAAGTAAATACATTGGTCAAATGCACAAATGTGCAGTTTCCAAATGGAAATAGAGTGTATGTCTTGATTGTTCTTTACAGATATGTTTTCTTGTGGAGTTGGTGTCTGTGGTTCAGGGTAATGTGAACACAGTTTCACATTCCCAAGATTGAGGGATCGAATTCAGCAACAGGCATTTTGAGAGTTGATTGCCTTTTGTTGATTTTCACAATGTTATGAATGCCAGCTATTCAGAAAGCAATGGCAAACTACTGAACATAACATTACCAAGGAAATTACAAATGGCCAATAAATGCTGGGGTTGATGGCTATATCCTGTAAAGAACATGCAACTAACTTTAAACATTTGAAACATTTATTTGCTGCTTTATTACTTCCAATTATTGTTCTTTTACACCACATTTAAAAAACATGTTTTCTTCTTTGAGTTAAACCTTTCAAATCGCAGAGCTGTGCTTATTTTCTCTTGAATATATTGGAAAATTATGATGTTCAAAACTATTATATTTCTTAAATGTATGATAGGATGGATGATCCCATCTTTAGAAAGGAAAAATAAAACTTCCACATCAACATATCTTGTGGGTGTGTGCAGTGTGCTTCAGAAATGACTTCCTGATAACACATGAAGAATTAATGCAATTTCATTAACTTACTCGACCTCCGGTGGAGAGGAAGGTCCACTGAGTAATGATGATAGTGATAACAATCGTTATAACACTGAAAAAACTTGACTCCAATACTTTTTTACTTGCCTTGAAACAATTTTTAGTCAGAAATATAGAAAAGAAACACATGTCCTACTTGTTAACTTTGAGAAATCCTAACTGCACAGTTACGTGAAACTAATTGTTCTGTATTCTGTTTAGCTGCAACAAATGCCATTAATATTTGTGCACTTGGTGTTTTAGCATAATCTTCTAAGATGGAACCCAAAAACATTGTGACAGATTATGCCTCCACAACAACCTCAAATATAAATATAATGATGAATTAGCAACATTTTTTTTCCAAAACTGGTTCTATATCAAGGCACTAATCAGACATACTTTACTTATGATTTATATCAAATGCTTTCTTTACTCTGCCTGTCCCAGACAGTTTTTAGTGCAACAAATATCTGGGTCAGTAGCAGTTAAATATTTCTGGGATAAGAAGAGTTGAGTAACAGGTGTCTGAAATAGCAGCAGTTAAATTAATAACACAGTGCTTTCCATAAAACAACCAGGACTAAACAAGTTAGCTATAAAAACAATGCTACAATAAATGAATGACAAAAATAACAACAAACATTAGATAATTTATTAGGAGGCATCCTATTCACAATAATCAGATTGTCTATGTACAACTGATGGATTTAACGCATGTGTTTCTCAAACAAAGTTGACAAATGCAAGATGTTCTTATGCTACATCAGCAGCCCTGAGTTAGCTGTAATATCAAACAAATCATAAGCATTCCTCTTTATAAGTCCTGAGACCAGGCATTGCGTGTCCCTTCACGTAATGTTAATTGTTTTAAATAACTTGCATGTTGGATTACAAGAATAAAAACATGATTGCACAGATTTTTACAAACTTGATATATGATGGATAATAAATAGTAACTATCCAGGGTGTCCAGAAAGAGGTTGTGCAGTCTTAACAAATAAAATCTTTTGTAACTGATTGGGAAATCACAGCAGTACAGTGCATTCTCCAGTCAGCCCAGCATCCCTGAGTTTGGCCATGAAGTTACTGACCAAATTAATAAGTGATGCTTGTATGTGCTTAGCACTATATTCCCAACATGTCCTGGATACAAAGTCTTGACCATTTTTGTACATACTTAAATACTGACTGAAAGTTGACCTAATGAAGTAATTTATGGATTTCCTTCTACAACTAACAGAGGAGCTTTTCTCTACTTGTTGTAGTGTACTTCAGCTAATCAAAGCATGCTGTTTACTTTTTCGTCTTGTTTACATTTATTAACTACCATCTACAATTGCTAAAATTTTAAACCACACAAGGACTTTGCAGACACCCTGATAAGTCATCTGAGATATTTTGTAGCTGAAGTTCATATGACTTTCAACAGTTTACAAGTTTCATTAGCAACATACTAAAAACACAAATCAAAACGTGCAAGACATCATGGCACAATAGTTACATGTCTAGTAATTTTAAAAAATACATTCAGGAAAGAAAAAAAAACATTTAGGAAAGATCCTGATCAAGTCATCTGAGATATTTTGTAACTGAAGTTCATACGACATTCAACAGTTTACAAGTTTCATCAACCATACTTAAAACAAATTAAAATGCGCAAGACATCATGGCAACATAGTTACAATGTCTGGTAATTAAAAAATACATTCAGAAAAGAAAAAAATACATTTAGGAAAGAAGAAATAATCATAACAGCAAAACAAGACAAAACAGAGTTCTGAGCAACCACAATAGACTCATTTTTCTTTGTCCCAAAGCAGTTTTCTGTTATAGGTCGGTGATGTGACAGCAATTTGTAGGCCGAGAGCAAGGAAAAATAGGTGGTCAATCTTTCCCTCATTCTGACAAGCATCGAGCTGAAATGGGCTTTATCTGGTCCCTAAATTGAAAAAAATTGTTATTATATTTCATTACAAGATGTATCATTTACATTTAGAATAACATCATGATTTTAATCTTCAGTATTGATTTAATCACAGACTGTCAGTCATCTCACTGACAGAAAAGAAATGAAATAAGATATAAAGTAAATGTTTTGTCTTATTCAGCTGCCTCATAGGTCGCTGGGGCACCATGTCCCACTGTACTTAGTATGACTAGTTAGCACATATGTCTGTATGATGTCAGTATTTCAGTTTCTGCCAGGAATATTCCTGAATTCTGAATATTATTTATATGTATTCTCTGTTCAGTGTATTTTTGGTCTTCTCTTTTCTCCTATTTCCCAGGACTGGGCTTATACAATTGCTAAGATGTGGTTGCATGGCCCTTTTACAGTGTCCGATATTCTGCACACTTGAGACATTATCCCTACATGCTATTTTAAGAATGCATTTGAAACATCCTGAAATGTCTTGTCTAGTTCAGAATATAATTTCCAGTATTCACATGCATGCAGAGATGGCCAGTTTTCACAATTATGACCTGGGTTTCCAATGATATGTATTTATCTGTCCATGTTGGTTTCAACCTGACTACAGCTGCCATTGTAGTTCTTGCTCTTAATGCTGCTCTTGTTCCTCAATAATTTCTTACGACATCAACTGTTAATGTCTCCAGCTCTTGTCCATGTATTGTCACGTTTCTATTGATTCATACTTTGTTATTTGTCATTATTTGAGCTTATTATGTGTTGATGTTTGCACCATATTTTTGGTGTCAAGCCTGGCTGGTTCACTTGTCTTCAGCCAAATCACTGATGATATCAACAAAGCATATATTTGTGAAAATGTGTTCTCCTAATCGTTACTGTTCTTTCGTGACCAATGAAAGTTTTTGATATGATTTTAAGATGATTTTGAAAAAGGTACGTGATAGCTGACAACCTGTCATACTCCAGCAGTGGTGCCAAACTGATTTATTTTGCCATTAAATCCACTTATGGGGATTATACTTTTATAGGCATGTGAAACACAAGCCTAGACACATCAAATGGCAGTGGAAATCTGGTTTCTGAGGAAAATGTAAAGAATACAAATGATGGACAGTAAAACAAATGAGGCAGTTCTTCAAGAAATAGAAGAAAACATTCAACAGATTAGAGTAAATTAGATGCAGATGGTCAAGATTATTTAGACATGTAATGAAGAGAAATAAGCTTCAAAATTCAGTGATAACTTCTTAACTTGATGGGGAAAAAACAAAGGGAAGTCAAAGAGATATATATCTGGATGGCTTGATCATATGACATTATCAGGGAAAGAACACAGACCTGATCCGAGATTCTGATGGCACATGATGATGATGTGAGGAGAAGTGTAAATTATTGATGACTGAATATGTTGATTTCCTAGGCCACAATGTTTGAAGACATATTTAGGGCTAATATTTGCCATGTCCTTGTTACTTGAGGCCAACACGCATAGCTAGTAGCTGTGATTAAGATACTGTTTCCTTTTGTTCTAGGTATAATTTTTAGTTATTCTTTTATAGCCACGTACAGTGTCAATAATGATTAGTAAAACTCTGTAAACAACTGACACTTTATGTCTTTAATAGTTAATGACAATTCTCAGAAACAAAATCCTACATCAAACATGGAAAACCCACATGCCCTTTAAGAATTAAGTTATGACTTAGTATAACATTTGTGAGAAATAAAACATGCAAAATACAAAGACAATGAACAATAAGGCGCAAAATAATGTTTTCTCACATCTTGTAGTTTACTGTTACCCAGGAGACAACCTTGAAATATCTGCAGCTATTTCTAGTATCTGTGTGTGTAGTTTGTACCCTTATATCGAAGAGTTAAATGTAATCTTTACAAGGACATTCAGAATACTATAAACCCCTGCACCAATGACAGTCATTGATTAATTAATTAATTATACATATTAACTGCTGCTCACATAAGGGAAGGAAAATATGTAGGGAAATCAGTAAATATTAGAGAAAAATATCTGCAATATAAAAGAATATCTATGATTTAAAAAAAAAAAAAAATTATTATCGTTAGGTCCTCTGGCAAGGTGATAACAATGTTTGGAGAAATGGCTAAGAATCTCTGATGCAACTACGTCTTTCCTTTTTTCCCACTAGTATTTCTTCTAACATCAAACTCTTTCTGCTGATCTTATATTTCCTTATTTGAATGACAAGTGACACTTATTAACTAATTAATTCATACTCAAGCACAAAACATAATGCACAAATAACAAGAACTGCAAATAAAGGATGAAATCTAGTTCAAAGATGTGACAGAAACAAAAAAAATGAATGTAATATATGGATGGTTTTTTTCCCCCCGCATATCCTTTACAGAACTTCGCTGTCAACACCAGCATTTTATCGCTGTCGTTGATTTCTTGGCAAGATTATGCTCAGTAGTTTGCCATTGCTTTCTGAGCGGCCGGTCACTTATCCCATAAGTTACCAATGCGGCGAAAACCGTTTTCGATTCTCGCGCGCTGCATTACCCCACGTGGATAAACAGGATTATGGAGAAAGTCGTTTAAACTCTAGGCTAAGGCGACCGGCAATATATGGATTACTTTATTTTAATATTATCAGTATCAAACTACTGATCATTTCTGACACTTAAAAAAAAAATATACACTGTGGTCTTATTAACAGATAAAGAAAAACCTAGGGTTTTTGCTGCAGGTCAGAACCCATAGTCTGGTGCTGAGGACATCTGTTATGATTCACATACAGAGATCAGCTGTTTTTGCATTTCAGTTAATTGCTTACATTTATACAAAGTATTAAAGCTGCTTCACATTTTTGATAATACAATTTTATAAGCTATTATAACATATGCTTTGGCTCAAATTCAGAAAACCTTTCTTTTCACTTATCACAAATGTTTGAGTTGAGTTGAGTTGAGTTAAGAACCGGCATCACTGCACTCAGGACATTCCCATACGTGCTCCGTTCCCTCGTTCAACAGCCAGCGAAGAGCCATACTACTAATCATTCCCACCGCTATCTGATTAAAAGTTCTCCTGGTCTTCCCTTTCAGTTTTGAGATTCTTCCAGAACCCCTGCCGATCACCTACAATCTCATTCTTTCCACATCTGGGTTCTCAATCTGTTCCTCCACCTTCTCCCACAAGCGCACGACCACTTTATGTCTGAAATGTTTTTTTTCTATGTGTACTATTTGAAATGATGGTGATAATAATTTTATTCTTATATAAAAATATCAGTATTTTGTCTGTCTGTTTCATGGCAAATTATTAAATAAACCCATATTTATTTTAGAAGTGATAATCTAAGTTATCTAGTGGTGATAAGAGGAAATAAATAAACATGTAATAAAATTATTATGATGAAATATTTTACAACATTCAACTTTTGGTATCAGTATCATTTACTACAATGCTAAAATAACATTATTCGTTAAAAATTAATATCTAAATTTGTATAGAAGACAGCATAAGAAAGACATTTGCAAATATTAAACCTGCATATGACATAAAATTCCTTTTCAAAGTGTTTTCTACTTGCAGAGTTGTAGATTATATAATGAGTACTGGTACTATTTGAAAACAACAGACCTCAGCTACAAAAATAACTGCTATAAAAGTTGCTATTAAAATTAAGTAATTATGGCACATGTATTTTCTACTATGATAAACAGTAATTAAAAACAAGAGCTAATAGTGCCACAGTTAATTCGCAACAATGGTCTTGCCAGCCATGTGTTACCAGTGTCCCAAAGGGGAAGTAAAGAATAGTAACACTAATCTCCTATGCATGTCCCAACAGGTGACTAATGAAGATTGGTGTGAGACGAACTACTTCATTCCATACAAAAAATTATCAGCCAATATCTAACCAACCATAAAATGACCTACAAAGGGCTTGGCATGCATGATTATGGGTCTATACTCTAAAAGAAGTCTTAAAAAGGAAAAAGAACTTTCTCTTCTTCTTCTAAGAAGAAGAAAAACTACACCAATGTATTTACATGTGATAGTCAGCAGAATGTAAACCTCATAACCAACATTTTAACACTCAGTAATAATTCAAACTCATCAAATGTAAGTAACTGACAAATTAACTATACCAATAAGAGGATCAACAAAATAATACAAAACAACAACAATAAACAATTAGTCCTGCAAAACTGCAAGAAAAACTTTTAACACATTACACACATAAACAATTAGTGAGACAAATAAAACATGAACTAATAAAATAAACTGTACAGTATTGGCACACACATATATTTAATGTGCATGAAATTATCAATGATGTTATACATAGCTGTGCTTAACAATTTAACATACAAACGTACATAATTGTGATGTTGCTTTCTTCTTTGCCCGTAGCAATGTTCAATTTCAAACAAAGATATTGAATTCAGCTGCATGTTGAAAGACAATTGTTACTTACTTTGAAGCAAATACAGAAAAAACAATTCTTCTTTTGCTAGATTTCTCTTGAATAACATTTATTACTTCACAGTTTACCCTTTGGTGGAATGTACTTTCACAGACTGGTATCATTCACATAAGTGCTTAGCTCTCATCATTAACCCACCAAGGTGTGCAATCATTTCAAACAAGTGAGTACACATGAGTATTCTATACCAGGCAGCACAACACATGTTGATCAGCTACAACCAACACTACCCGAACATTTCCAGTTTACTTGAAGGAAAATATATGATGACACAGACAGTAGTGACAATATGACGTTTTACTTAGTATAAACTGCCCCTTAACTTGAATAGTGCTAGGTTCAAATTCAAAGGTGGCAAAATGGTATCGAATAAGAAACCTGAGGATGTTATAGTCCTCCATGTGTGGATCAGAGGCCCAGCTTACTCTGAGGAGAATGAAGAGGTCCTACAGGCATGCTGTGCAGATTAAAGATACTTTTGCAGCTGGAAATTGTACAAAGTAGGCCTACTGTACAGAGTAGTCCTTAATTAGTTGCAAAATTAGAAATGCTACCCACAAGAGAGTATGAACTGTAGTAGCGCAATGGCTAGCATGCTTGCCTGCCGGCCATGTATTTGAATCCCACCTGAGATAAAGACTAACCTGGAGTCCCATAACTTAAATGCGTACCATAATAATTTCTGGGAAGTAAAGGCAACCAACGTTATATTGATCACATCCCTCATGGACTGCTAGCTGGTCTAAAAATATGTACTGTTATATCCAGGGTATATTTATTATCCTGTGTCCACCACTGTGTTTGTTGGGCCTGGCCTCATCCACCAGCACCCATGCCTTCCATTACTACTCTACCCAAACCTCTGATGTTTGTTGGGGCCAAAGTATTTTCATTTCTGTGACATCATGCTCTTCATGACCCACTTCTCTTTAATTATGATAGAATAAACAAAGAAATTAAGTATTTGATGGTAGCCACTGTTCAATGCAGCATTGATAGCGATCTATGCTGGTAAGATCATGAGTATGGCCAGATGTGGGTTTGAAGCTTGGGCTCATCACTTGCCAAAGTGAGGGACATATTGGCAACCTATTTCTCCTTGCTCCCAGGCCTACAAAATGTGATGGCATTATCACATCACAGTCTCCTAACAGGAAACTGCTTTGGGGCAATTTATTATTTGTCTTATTATTATTCAATGCACGAGTTGCTTCCAATGCTCCCTCAAGACTCTGGAGAGTTGTACGCAAACATTCTACTTCAAGAAATGAAGTGTTTATTAGTCACTGCTCAACGTATCACTCAGTGGACACAGAATAAGCCAAGCAATTATGCTTTTGAGGTAGCCACTTTCCAACGTACGAGTCGGTGGACACAAAATAAGAAATTATGCATTTGATTAATTCTGTGTATGAGCTGCCTTCAATGCTCGCTCAGAACTTCAGAGTTTTGTGGGCAAACATTCTACTTCATAAGTTACTAGTATTAAAGCTTGAGTTAGCCTGTTTTACTGTGCTGTAAATTTCCTGAGTTAAACCAAAAATGTATGCACCAAAGGCCAAATCTCAGTGCACCAATACATACTGCACATTTGAGACTTTGGTTGCTGTATAAAGAATGAGTCAAGAAATTCAGTGTTGATCAGTTGCTGTTCAATGTATGAGCTGGTGGCCATAAAATAAGCCAAGAAATTAAGCATTCAGTGGCAGCCATTTACATGTGACGTGTTGCTTGATACACAATTAGAAATGTAACATTTGTGGTGGTTGTAGTTGAACATAAGGTGTGTTGCACAAACCAAATGACAACTGGCATTATACAAGTCATGAGGTAAATGGAAGGCAAAATGACCATTATCAAACCGGAAGTGTTAACAATTTTATCACATTCTGATGAACAGGATTGTATATTATATTTATAACTGATGAATATTCTGGCAAATTGCTTCCTTTTCTTTTCACTAAACCATGACAACTGTTAAATCATTCAAACACATTTAACAAAACGTGAGTTTTTTCAAATGTTATTTCACTATTAGATATGGTTTATTAATTAATTATTTTATTTACAAGCCGTTAGGCGAAGATAATCGATCCAGCCTCATAAAATTAGTAAAAGATCATTTTCTGAATTTTCAGGGAATTGTCTCAGAAGGAAAGAGAACTGGTCACCACAACTCATTATACCACAGCCTAGACTATGTAAAGACCTAATACTTCAAATCCCAATGACAATATGTGCTATAGACTATCTTTACGTATAGTTTATGTCAGCTGCACATGCTCCCTTTGCTACTAAGAATCCTACTGCAATTAGTTGTGTGTATGACAAATTCGTCACTAGCTGGGTGTCATGTGATCTGTCCCTGAGCTAAATACAACCTGTGCTGCTATTTACATGTGAGACCTGGAAAAGCTGAGAACAAAACTGAAGGCAGCGGCGATGTGTTTTGTGGAGGCAGCAGAGATATGTTTTTTGAAGGCAGCAGAGATGTGCTTTCTGTGGGCAGCAGCAGTGTGTTTTCTGTGGACAGTAGAGATGTGTTTACTGGAGGCAGCAGAGATGACTTTTCTGTGGGCAGCAGAGATGTGCTTTCTGTGGGCAGCAGAGATGTGCTTTCTGTGGGCAGCAGACATGTGTTTCTGTGTGCAGCAGAGATGTGCTTTCTGTGGGCAGCAGAGATGTGTTTCTGTGGGCAGCAGAGATGTGTTTCTGTGGGCAGCAGAGATGTGTTTCTGTGTGCAGCAGAGATGTGTTTCTGTGGGCAGCAGAGATGTGTTTCTGTGTGCAGCAGAGATGTGTTTCTGTGGGCAGCAGAGATGTGTTTCTGTGGGCAGCAGAGATGTGTTTCTGTGGGCAGCAGACATGTGTTTCTGTGGGCAGCAGACATGTGTTTCTGTGTGCAGCAGAGATGTGTTTCTGTGGGCAGCAGAGATGTGTTTCTGTGGGCAGCAGAGATGTGTTTCTGTGGGCAGCAGAGATGTGTTTCTGTGGGCAGCAGAGATGTGTTTCTGTGGGCAGCAGAGATGTGTTTCTGTGGGCAGCAGAGATGTGTTTCTGTGGGCAGCAGAGATGTGTTTCTGTGGGCTGCTGATATATATCGGAGATATAACGATTAGAACTGACAGATAATGCAAATTTACAGGTGTGGCACATAGTTATGTGACTTAAGTAACTCAAAAAGTAAAGTTACATTTTAACATTTAAGTGTTAAACAAAGGTGACATCAAGGTGACAGATGAATGTATGTGATAGCTAAGTGATATCCACAGAGAAAGACATAAAACTAAGGGAAATCATTTGATGTTCATGAACACAATTTGTAAACCTACTAAAACATAAATGACTTTTTGTTTGACATACTCTAGTTTCCATCAGAACTACAGGCAAATAAATTATTATCAACACCATCTTCCTACCAACATTATGCTACCAGTTCCAGAAATGGACTATCAAAGTTAAGAGATACAAGTAGAATTATAGCATCAGAGATGAAATGTATCTGAAGAAAATTTAATGTGAGAAGAAGAGACTGGATCAAAAATAATGAAATTAGGAATTAAGTGGGAACAGTGCCATAAATATTTTTTATTGAGAGACATTGAGTCAGATGGTTTGGTCATATGACAAGACTACCCCAGACAGCTAGCCACAAACTCCACTGACATTTAGATACCGTGAAAAAAGCAAGAGCAGACCACAAAAATAATGGATTAGTGGAATATTGCTGACACTGAACACCATCTTATACACAATACACAAGAGCCTTCCTCAGAAGGCCTTCCTTAACGTGATGCTGAAATGCATAACAGGGATGGCGAAAAAAAGATAAAACATGTGAGAAAAGTTAATGTTATAAACAAAGGAGAAAGGTTGAAGCCTAAATCATTTATGAAAAATAAAGAAGATACAAGCATAAGCTGATTTATGATGTGAAATAATTACACAAGTGGGAGTCTCCGTGAAGAAGTGGTCAAGCCATTTGACTCGGGTTCCGAAGATTGTGTGTTTGATTTTGGGCTGTGTTCTTTGGTTCACAAGTGAAATTTTTCGGAGACTCCTGTGGGTCGTCGCTAAAGCTACGGAGTTCGTGCTTTGTGCAATGCTTTCCGCGCTGCGGAAAGAGACCAAGCCATATGGGATAAAATCCTGGTGCAATGAAGTCAACCCTGTCAACTTTTAAATACAAAAGTTAATACTTAATTTAAAAATCAAAATTACTGCACTCCGGATATTCCCTCATATGCTCCTCTCCTTCTTCAATAGCCACTGAAGAGTTCCTATGCTGATTATTCCAGTAGCAATTTCATTAACAATCCACCTGGCTTGTTAATATATAAAACATTAGTAAAGTCATGGAAAACTAAGAGACACTTTCTTCATCAGTATTATTAATCTGTCAGGTCTTAGTCAGAAATGACGGAGCTAACACCGTATGACAGTACTACTTGCTTTCTGTTAGCGCCAAATGTTGGGGGGTCCTCACCAAAACCCCAAATTGTGCCAATGGCTTTGAGCAGAGGACTGCAATTGGGAGGGTACAAGCCTTACCCCCTGCAAGAAAATGCAACCTAAAGACTAAATGCCATGGCAGGGTAGACCAGGCCCTAAGCCTTGATTGGCAACTGGTCTAGGATGGAAGCTCTGACAGGCGGACAGTTGGAGTATTGCTTTGCTGATCTGGCAACTTCTGCAGCTTGTCTTGTTCCAGACGTATTGGTGTTACCTTTCCTCTGGAGTAAACTAGCCAGGCCAAGAGAAGGATAATGCTGCATGGGCAACACATGGTCTCTAAATTCAGCCCAGGCTTTGTGTTATGGGAAGGTATAACTCAATTTTACAAACTATCGTCTGTCAGGTATAACTCAATTTTACAAACTATCGTCTGTCATGACAGCAATGTGCCAGTCAGTCATTATTAATCTGACAATAGTTTAGAGCTTTTAGAGCATCATTATCATCATGTGCCATGTCGATAAATGTGGCTGTCACGGCTTGCCATCTCAAACAATCACCAGAATCTTGGATCAAGTCTGTGTTCTTGTCCCAGTTGCACCATGTGGCCAAGCCATCCTGGTATACGCTGTATACCTCTTTGCATTCCTCTTTTTTCATCAAGTTTGTGAGTTGCCATTGTAGAGCATGCCGGCTTCGTGGCTTAGAGGTTATGACTTTTCTCCGTAATCTCGTCGGTAACATGATGACGGTTCAAATCAGCAGTGGTTCGAATCGCATCGGTAACTTACGGGGTATGTGAGCCGGCCGCTCAGAAAGCAATGGCAAACTACAGAGTGTAATCTTGCCAAGAGATCAACATACAGCTGAAAGAAGATGGTGTTGACAGCGAAGTCCTGTAAAGAATATGCTTAAAAAAAAAAAAAATAAGAGCATAAGGTATCAAGTTTCAAGACTTGTCTGCTACCGACCGTTTAGTGTTTTGCTTTCTCCTTTTTAAATCTTCTTCCTTCAGCTCATTTCAGCCATTCACATAGCAAGTACATGCTGCAGATAGATATGGAAGGGAACAATTCACATCTTTATAAATAAGATTACTGTGCCAGGGGTGGTGTTGAAAACATTTACACAAGCCTTCAAAAACTTTCCAACACCTAACTGTAATGGCTCTTTGCATCGCATCATTAACTCTTTGCCTGTGCCTCATCACACACATTGTATCAGTATTTTAAAACTGTGTTTTGTCCATTGTTCTCATCTCATTTTCACAACTGTAATCACTGCATATATTATTTGAATGTCCAGCTTCCATCATGTAATGCTTCCCCACTCTTACTTTAAACACATGTTTATCATGATCATGTTCCCTGCAAACTGGCATAAGCATTCATGTCTCTCCACACATCTCAGTCCTTTGTGTTCCGGATCAACTCTGCAGATGATATTCCTCTATGATTACATTCAGCTTCATTTCTTTCAGTCTGCCTCTTATCCCACTGATCTTTTCAGTCATCAGAATGTTTTCCAATGCCTCTCTTCTCATCACATGAGCAAATAATGCTGTTTGTCTTTTTCTTATATTTGTATTGCCAGGCAATTGTTAGTTACTCTGGTGGTCAAAGGTATTCACAACATTCGTTTCAGGGACCATATCTCTGTTACTTCCAAGCTCTTCCTAATTTCTTCATTCAGTCCATGAGTCACTAAAAAAATGTCTCTATATATATATGATTTCTGATTTCATGTAATACATGTTCTGTTAAGAATATTGTGAAATAAGAAGTTTAAAGCATGTTCTGTTCAGAATATGATATATGGAGTTTAAAACACGTTCTGTTGAGAGTATTGTAATATATGGGGTTTACTAGCTTAATTTTGAAGGAGATTTATTTGTCTACACTTATTCAGTCTACCATGGCAAATAAATATGTCTGGGTTATACTTGTCAGTAAGTGAAAGAGGTAACTTAACATCATAAGAACTACTTTTGTTTCACCACTCTATTATGTGACTAACGTGATGTGACCAAATCTCTGTGTTTGACCTTTCTATTATATGTCTCCAGCTTGATTAAACCTAATTGCTTTGCTACCACTCTATATTGTCTATGCAACAATGACTATTGCAGGATGTCATTAATTTCCACTTAAAATAATTTACATTGTACAGAGGGAGCTTTATGGGGTTTATATATTTAAAGCTCTGAAATAATTTAAGCTTCAAACTAAAGCACTTTGGGTCAACGGGTCAAATGTTAAGAAAATTTTCATCATCCAAAAGAAATATGAATACTCAAATAAGCTTAATTGAAAATAACAGAACACTAATACTTAAACCAGCAATTAACAAATTTCTGAAGAAAACATTAGAAATAATTCAACAGAAATACAAGTACTTAAAATTAACTGAAAATTCCAGAACATTAATTGTTAAACCAACAAATGCAACAAAAGCCTAAAAAATTATTTAAATAATATGTAAAAAAAAAAAACACTATGAAATAAAACTCTGAAACAATGTAAAGAATAATTTATGTAAACACATATGATAATTCATGAAAAGAAAGGACACCGTAATTATCTGTTGTATATTTTCCTTTATGGTTCTTTCATAAATGGAGTTCATGGTAGCAAATGATACAGTTGTCAACATTACAAGTGCTCAAAACCACATAAATAACTAGACTAACTCACACTTCCTAAAGCTAGTTAGTGTATAAAGAAACATTTTAAACTAAAGACTAACAAGATCAGATAAGGTTTATTTGATTTTCCAGGTGGTTTAGAATCCGGTATATACTGCACATAAATAAACAATACTCAATCTACCTTTCTTCTTCTTTGTTACCACTTCACCTGTTTTGCCTATGAGTGTCAGATTAGGAAAGACTTTCTAGACAAGGCCAATGTGTGAATTGCATAAAAGGTGGTTTTTGTTTTCTCTGTTATTCTGATAATTCATGTCCCAGTAGACCTACCATATAAACAAAAGAAGAATAATCAAGACTTCTCTTTTAGAAACAACATATTCATTAAGCTATTTTTGTCCTCCAACATCTATTCTGGAGAGGCTACTATTACTATGTACTGCCAATATAAAATTCAATTTTCTAAATAAGTCATACCGTCAAATTGACGGAGTGGCCATGGGGAGTCCTTTTGGTCCTATTCTAGCGGACATCTTCAAGGCACATTTAGAAGAAAAGAGATCCTCAGACATTAAAAACTTGGTCTTCTACCGTCATTATGTGGACGATATATTATCACCACAGACGAGCTACAAGCAGCATCGTTCCAGGCCTTAATGAACATCTCTCTATCTATGGAACACGAACACAATGAAGCGTTGCCGTTCCTGAATATCCTAATGAGACGTAGAGCAGACGTCACAATTCAAAGATCGGTGTACTGCAAAGAAACATGGACTGGCCAATACTTAAATTTTCATAGCTTCGCACCTGTCCAGTACAAACGGGGCTTAGTACGGACCCTGTCTGACCTTGCTAGGAAGATATGCACCCAGGACATATGACAGAGGAAATTGAAACTGTAAAGAATGTCTTACACCTGAATGGATACTCCACAGGATTTATAAAGCGCCACTGCCAACAGCCGAAACCCAAACCAGACATAACTACAGTCCCTAAGCTCAAGGTATTTATCCAGCTAACCTTTCGAGGGGATGACGTAATGCGTCTACAAGACCGGCTCATAACAGCAGTTGGCAGAACATTCTGTGCTGCAACTTCAGTTATTAGGTATAGAACCACATCTATTCCCACCCCAGCTGTAAAAGAATCTACCCCTTTGTACGCCAAATCCAATTGCATTTACCAATTCACATGCACGTGCGAGTTTACCTACATCGGCAGAACAGAGCGGCAGTTACACAGCAGGGTTGTTGAACACATACCCAACTGGATTGACAAGATTCTACATACAGGCAATGGGATCATGGGAAAGATGACACACCACAATTACAAACTTCTGTCGTCGTTCATTGCACGTCATGTCTTGGAAACCGATCATATAATTGAAAGAGACAGTGCTTTTTGTGTATTGTTTCACACACTAAATAGTCATTTATTAAAGTTTGCAGAGCCATAATGATTAATCTACATAGGCCAGTTTAGTGCAAACAGAAAGACATGATAGTCCATTTAAAATTACCATGGTAAACAATTGATATTATTGTGCAAATGTGTATATTTCAGCTTGAAAGATGTATCTAGTTATTTTACTCTGTGTTGTGTGACTTCTGCAGTATGTACCTGACGAGATGCAGCGAAATATGCCAGGCAATAAATCGTACAATCTATGGTTTGTGTCTTCATTATTCAAACTCGTTTTTTAAGTCAAAATATGTACACATAACAAATCCATGCTAATTGTACAGATAGTTGCATCTAGTTGGTTCCAAACCATACAATGTGCTATTCAGAAACAAAGAGTGTAAATGGCACTGAATCAAGTTTCAAACATGAAGAGCTGAACAATAATTTTCAACAGATTTGAATTTATAATTATTTCAACACAGGACTTTTCTGCCTCTATTATCTTTTAAAAGATTCTTGCAAGAATGTGGGGTATATCTTTTACTGTGGGTAATTAACAATATGTCATTTCAATATGGTGAAAGTCTCACACAATATTAACCAGAAATGTTCCAGATTTTCAAAGATACTGCAGCATATTAATATACACACAACACATGAGATCACAGAATTTGATAATGGAAGTTAGTTCTACTTTGGCTTTGATACAATGTGAAAATAACTGAATGTGTTGTTTGGATAGGCAGACCTAGAAGATAAACTATTCACAAATATGTGAGACAGCAGAATTCTGAACTGTGTACGCTGTGTGTATTTATAAACTTTGAAAGTAAACTTAGACTTCAACAGATATTACATAAAATATGAATGACTTTGCTTATTTGTATTCAATAGTCGAACAATCCTAATATGTTTTCATCTTCACGGAGAAATGTGCCCTGCCATAACTTCCTGTTGACTTCGCCAATCTGCTTGAAGAGCATTTTTATATATCAGCTGCTTTAATAGAAGACAACAGTGTTGAGAATAAACTCAAAATAATGTCAGAATTATTCACACAACAAAGGAGACATCTAATGTGTAATAAAACCATGAATTCTCAAGCTCATGGACAATATTTATCAGTTTTTCAAATGTTAATACTGAAAAACCTGACAAAACTAAATGTTATTTTTCAAATATTTGTTGAGAGCCAATAATGTTATATCTGATGGACGTTATATTTGTTAAACTGCATATTCGTTGATGGCATCCATCCTAAGGGCTATGGCCTCAGCATGGCCGGCTAAACCAAGCGAGTGTAGCTAATGGATCTAATAAACCTCTGGTGATCTAGGAAGTCTACCTAAGAATGTGAAGACTTGAATTGGTCAACAGCACGGAGGAACCATTAGTTAATCAATGGGCAGAAAGATGATTATCAGCAATGCACTGTGGAGCAAACAGCGCAAGGCAAGACATAGAAGACCAATTGGTCATACATGCATCCTGTTTCTATTCTGGTTGTCTTAATCATATCATGCCATTGGATTAAATGGAATCAGAATGAGAGAATTGAATCATCCTCACTTAAATATAACTGATTTGCAAGTCATGTTGAGGAAGTCATAGTTTCTAGTCCAGTTATCTTTATCTTGGCACTTCTTTTCCACCAATGCAACGGATGCTTCCTGGCTCAGAAAGGTCAAATGAACCATCTCAAAAACCAATACAGAGCACCAGACAATCATATGGTCTTCTTTGGCAATACTGGACATACAACAGATATTAGCAAATACTACAACTGGACTTTGATGGAAAAAATTACTTTAAATAATGTATCTGTTATGTAAATATTTCAAGCACTCTATATCTTGGTGGTTACTAATATAAAACGCACTTTGTAGAATTTCTATAAAAGCAAAATGCATATTTCTTAAACTTGACTTTCCAACAAGTAGTTACCACATAAATACTTTCATTTATCCACCATAATCTATAATTAGAATATTTGAATGTAGTTATTAGAATACAGGAGGGTAGACATTTAACGTTTCATTGTTAACAATGAAATGTTGTTATTAAGGCGATGAGCAGTAGACAAAATAATGATTTTTTTTTTCAATTCTGCTATTTTTGGAATAGTTCATTTTTAAACACCTAAGCATGTCTTCTATCAGATTCGGTACTTGTTTTTACTTGAAAATTGTTATTTTTTTCATATTTTACTTAACCCACCCGAAGTGTCAAATTGTCTACTTCTTGAAAATTGATGCGAAATTGATGTTTTTCAAACCAAAGCAACGATATCTGGGCAAAGCACTATATACACCATTTTAAAGGTCACGATCTCTCCTAATTATTCATTAAACTTCGAGTACGTGTAATTGGGAACTCTTCTATGTACAACCGTTTCTTTCGAATCAATAATCTTCCGGAAAACTTCCATACATGGAACACCTCGCATGACTGTAAGCAATGCGCGATCCCCTTTGGCTGAAACTGATCACATGGGTTTCCAAGATGGCCATTTTGTTGGGTTTGCGCTTGGCGACCGATCAACACGCGAATTGAAAAATGTCTTGTTCCAAGAAATTTAACATCCAGTCATCTGCTCAACGTAAGAAATCACACAGTCAATGACTGGCAAATGCTCGTAAGCACCGAAAAACCTACCAGAACGCTGTATACATTACAGAAAATTCTGAATCCGACCCAGCTAAACCAAAACAGTGCATGTCATCTCCAAGTTATTTTGACAGTGAGTCTGAATGATTCAGTAGCATTGTGTTCTTTTCAAAGTTGTGGAAGTGACTTTTATTGCAAGAAAAACAAATCCAGAAGCCAATTTAAAAGAGATACTTATGAATATATGACCTCCTCTAGCAGGAAGTATGTTTCTGTTGATGACAATGTATACCAAAAACTGAAACACAGAGAAGTGAAGTAGTTGATTGTTCAGAAATAAATGAAATCATCAAAACGTTATGTTGTCTAGTATGTAAAAATACTAGTTTCAATTTTAAAACTGACAGCAAGAAAGCCAAAGGATTAGCTGTGCATGCAGAGGATTATTTCTCTTGTGTGAAGTAGTTTGTGGAAGATACCTATCTGCAAGAAATAATTATGGGGATAGATCTTTTGCCATCAACAGCCAGTCTGTATATTCTGCATTAGTTTGTGGGATGGGTGCAACAGCATTCAATAATTTTTGTGAAAATATGAACCTGCAAGGTCTTCATCACAATTTCACAACAAAGCAAATAAACTATATTCAAAGTTAGAAGATCAGGAGGACACTGTTTTCTCTCGAACTGTAAAGTATGTTCCATATGCTCATGCACAGCAGTCAGGCATCACTCTACATGACAGGATGTTACACACATGGCTCAACAGTGACAAGCTTGAGAAATATATTTTGCCAATTTATGACAGGTTGTCTGACACTAAACTACTTAGTAGATGTGTGTCAGGACAAACTCAGAATTCAAATGAGTGTTTACACAGCTTGATAAGGGCTCGTTGTACTAATGGGCTCGCTGTACTAAAGACAACTTTGCCTCACGCAAATGTGTTCAGTTTGCAGTTGTAACTGCAGCAAGAGAGTTCAACTTTGGAGCTGCTGCTGCCCAAGACACTGCCCAGTTTTATGGACTGTCTACAGGTCTGCATATGCAGAGGCTAGGAGCATCTAGGATGCAGAAGAGAGTTAGAAGTACAAGAAGGTCAAGCAAACCGAGACGCGACAGTGTATGAGCGGCCAAAAAATTGACATGAAAAATGTCGTTAAATTTTTTAAATTATGAAGGAAAATAATGCCAAGAGATATCATTAAAATTTTCTACTAAACGTGTAAAGGGTCTATTTATCTACATATATACCAAAGAATTCAGCCTGTACATTAAAACATGACTGTTTTAGAGGTTCGTTAAGAAATTCAATATGGCTGTTGTTTTTCTTGGTTTCCATAGCAACCGTTAAGTGCACAGTCAATTTGACAGTATTTTATCGATCAGCAGTCTTCAGTATCAAACCCTATACCATAACAGAACATAGACATTAAATATTATAGAATTAATTTGTTCTGCCTTACATCACCTTAAATACTAGAAATGAATCCTGTTTGCAACACAATAAACACCAAAGACAGTAACACTAAATAACATGAGGAAGAATGTCAAGTGATTGTCAGGCGTGAAATGGCAACAATGTGACAGAGAATGGTAAGTCCTCTTTCCACATTTTCAATAAGTCTACTCAATTTCAATAATAATAAACCAAGTAACAAGTTCAATTCCCATGTACTCTGGGATTGGACACATAAAGTGGCTTCTGGATCATCTTCAGGAAATTGACATGATCTATGATTTGTGAAGGTCTAATCATTCATATCCCAAGAACAGTAACTCTAGTGGACTACCTGTAACCTGGGATTAGAGGTAAAGGTAATTCCATAGAAGATATGGCTGCTGGGACATGAGATGGTAAGTGGATTTGTAAATCAATTACATGAACGTGAAGTTTTAAGACATCGTGTTCTTATGTACTGAACGTATAAAAGTGAAACATGAAATGATGATAAAACATCATGTGTATGTGATTGTCTTAATATATGTCGGCATCTGTGGCTTAAGGGTAGTGAACGCAGCTTCACAATCCCAGGTTTGAAGTTAGCCTTAGCTGATCTGGAAGCAGGCGACTTTGCCTTGATTATCACAATGGTAGGAGCACTGGCCATTCAGAAAGTAATGGCAAACTACTGAATGTAAAATAGCCTAGAAAAACACAAATAGCCATAAAAATGCTGGGTTTTGACTGTGATGTACCATGAAAAGACATAAAACTTATAACTTAACTGAATTAATGTTTTATATGCTGAATTTGGTGATGTCATACAACATAATTCTCCCCATATGGTACTGGGGACCTTAAGGGAAGCAAAGAGCAGTAACACTGTAATCTACTGCACATGTCTCAGAAGGTGAGTAAGGAGTGTTGACAGGACTGTTGACAGGAGACTGTTTACCTTAACATATAAAAAACTTCAGCTGCAAAGTCCAACCAATCATGAACAATTGTACAAGGACCTGCCATGAGTTGGTTGACAGCCTACACTCCATTGGGAAATAAAAGGCAGAAGAAGAGGATACTTTCACAACACATGACACTCCTACTGCATGGCTGTCCAACCAACATCACGGCACTCGACATTATATACATATATAAAGTGCCTTACTGACTGACTGGCATGGGTGACATCTTGCAAACTAAATTATTCATTTTGGATTCAAGTCTTAGATTAAATTTAATTTGGTTTTAACTGTATACTCCAAACATATCATCACTTAAAACAAATTGTACAAAATGGCATTCAGAACCACAATCTTTTAAATTAATTAATAATGTTTTCATGTGGAGAAAAATAATTAGGACCATTTGCAATATCACATAATACAAAATATGGAGGCAACATGTTGGGAAGCACAAGCAGTTCCTCTTGAAGCTATGTATCAACATGTACAACTTTTCAACTTTCCACACTGTGCAACAAGACAATGTGAAATGAAATCACTATCCACAATATGGATATTAACTGTGAGAGCCTACAATAATCACTAGAGAAATACCACTGTTAAGATGGTGAAAATTATTTGAAAACTGTTCATGAATTGTGTAGGATTTCTAACTGTTGTCCACAGCAGTATATTAGCGATTATTTATCAACAAGGTATTAAAGTATTTTTTCTGGGAAAAAACAGTTAAATATGCCAGAAATGTTACTAAAAAAAAACAATGAAATCATATAGAGTCAGATTTACAAACTGACCTGGCACTCAGGTTGACTCAGCCAAAAATGGTTACTAGGAAATGTGTTAGGAAATAAAGACGGACTGGGTGATATTGGCCACTTCACCCTTTAAGTACTGATAGGTCTATACAAAGTCGCAGATAGCACCTTATACCCAATAAAAAAGGGCCCAGGAGAGATATATAATGGAAGAGTGAGACAGCTTTCATAATCGACAGGAAAAAGTTGTCTGAATTTGGCTAATTTTTATAAAGTTTTTATTGTCTAAAGATACAACTATCAACTACGGTTAAAGCTACAACTCTTAATACAGATTGAATAACTGCAATTAAGAGATTAAAAACAATACTCATTATTCATAGTGGATACAATGGTACAGTAGAAACTAAATAGTATACATCTCACTTATTTCCACCCTAGCTTGACTTTATGTGATGTTTACTGAAGTCATCTGCTTTCATGGACAGTTCAATCATTTTTACTGTTAATTAAACTATTGAACCTTTCTATTACTGAAAACATACTGTTCTTACTAGTGAAATTGAAAGTTGTGCTTGTGTGTGTTTAGATTTTATCAAGTACTCTGTTCACAAAACATACTGGCAATCTGGAGACACAAACATGATGCATAAAAGGGATTATTGTAGATACATAACAATTAGTGCTGGTGGATTAATGTGAGGATGGGATGTGTGTATTGACACTTCTGTTTTTCAGAAAAAAGGTGTCTGGAATTAAACAGGATTTTGTTTTCTATAAAATAAATTTTAAAAATGTCTGAATTTAAATAAAAATCATAAGGCTTCTCATTCTGTCTATAATCTGTTTAAAAAAATGTGAACTGTGTGTATGGCTTTACGCTGATGAAAGTAAACAAAAAAGTTTACAAACTAGCCAAACCTTAAACGTTGACAACTGTGATAAATATATTCAAACATATTTGCTGACTTTATACAGCAAGAAAAAAGGAAATGGCACTGTAAACAAATATCACGGTTTTTCTCCTAATGCTGATAAGTAACCTTCTAAACGCTAGAAAGAGTTCCGACTTCTGACACTAGCAGTTATATCAGTGATGTTCCCGCATAAAGGATTTAATAAAACACCAACCATATAATGGAGGCAGGATAATTCAAAGTTAATTAATCCCACTTATTTGCATTTAAGAAGTGTAGAAACTAGACACAAATATTGCCCTGAGATTTGTTCCAAGTACACGACAACAGAACTTGCTGATCATGCTCAAACATTAGTAAGTACATTACTTATGGAGACAAACCTGTAATGCAAAAACTCATTAGAATGAAAGCATCATGAAAGTCATTATTTTCCTTCACAACTGCAATGCTAACTCAAATATTAGAAGATTCCTACTTCTATATTGTTATATATGGTTAATATGTATTATTCTAAAAACTCCTGGAGAATAAATTAATCTAAAAACAAACAAAAACAACACTGACACATACCATTTCTCTCAAATGTACATAAAGGCCTAATAAGGCTCGTGAAAAATGATTTGGTAATTTTAGTCTTAATATATTGCAATTGTATTGTATTAAAATTGCAAATAATGCAAGTGCTTTATGATCAGATGCAATGTATGTCTATTTTATAATCTTGTGATCTCAAGATGTAACACCTGAATAAAAAAGATGATGTTATCTTTGCAAAATAAATTCAGTATGAAACACTTTACAACTGTTCTTTATATAAATGGTGGCCTTAGGTAAACACAAATTACAAGCTGGCCATATCACAGATAGACGCCTCATTAATTAAAATGATAACAGTTAATATTATCTCCCTCCAGGGTGTTCTTGTTTTGACCAGAAAATGTTCAATGCATATAACACGAGAATTGTTGGTTTATTCTAGACCACAATATTCCAAAATAAAATCAACTTGGTCGAACAAAAAGACATGGTATTGTTTCTGGTCGGTAATCCAAGAAGTTAACTGGAGATTTGTGTATTCAATCTTCATTCTTGGTCTCTATGTATTCATTCTCCAAACTTGGTCTTCCAATAGTTCTGACATGTATGCATTGTCAGCATCAGCATCCCTGTAGAAAACAGCAGGGGGAACACAGAATTTTGGTAACAGCTGCCACCGTCTGCCAAGACTTTCAGATACCTGGGAACAGACATTTTCCATCTCTTATTTCCATTATTTTATCAACAACAGCTATGTGATTTCTTTTCTCTAAATGACATTTCATGAAATAGATAATCAATGTATATAACAGGAAAATTATATCCCTTTAAAAAAATCAGTATTAGGTTTACAGACTACAACTGATATATCTGCATACTTCTTCTTCTTCTTCTTTTGCGTTCATCCAAAGTGTATTTTCAGACGTAATTGTGGTATGTCTCGTTATACACCCTTGGGCCAACACATCCGACTTTTGCGTGCGTTTTTTAACCAGGTTAGCATTCCTGGGGTCTGCATACAATAATACAGAAACCACACACATGTGGGAGCCATGGTAGAGTAGTGGCTAGATGCTTGACTGCAGCTTGGGGTCATGTGTTCAATTTGTATTGCGCCAGATGCACATTTTTTTAATTCACCATAAAATGGGCACCAGGACACGAAGTAAAGGTGGCTGGCTAGCTAGATACTGTCCACATCAGCCACCTAGTGCCAAGTGGCCTCTAATAACATAGGTCTAACACCATCTACCCAGTACTCAGGGTCCTTCACTGACTTTAACTAAATTCACATGTCCATAAAAAAAATCAGGTCAGGGCCACCCGGTACAGACAGCCTACAGTTTCACGCTGTCTGACATGAAGATGAGAAGATTGTGAATCACGCCTTACTTGAGGCGAATCGCTGAGCAGGAGATAATATCTCCTTGAAGAGTCATTCACGTCTAGACCGAGTTCGGGGTCGGACTGATGATGGCGAATGGCAGAGTTTTATCTTGCCGCCAAGTTGTGTATAAGCCGAACTGGCGAAACTGAGTTTGAATGCTGATGTCGTCTGAGAGTTTTGTCGACCGGGATGATTATGGCATGCAAGTATGATCTGTTGGCAGTTTTAATAACAGTTTTTAATGACCGTGATGAGGCAATTTGTGACTTGTTTTAAAGAGACGATAATACACTGTGTTGAAATAATGCTGCTGTTGTGTCGTGAAGAGTCATTGTAGAAATGATGTTCATATTTACGTCATGTGTGTGTAAAGAGTCATATTCACAGAGGATGTAAGAAGTCTAGTTGCTGGGTCACATCAAGTAGAGGTCAAGCGCACCACAGTCAGCATGGTGGCATGTGTACAGTCAGATGTGAGATAGCCCTGGAGAACAATAGGACGCTCAGCGCTAGCTTGACCCACATGAAAGTATTGCAGTGTTCCACATACAAGTATAAACCCACTGACATACACCCAATGAGCTTGTGGACAATTGTGCCAGGTCGACCAATCAGGCACATTGACAAACACCTACATTGTTGTTGCACTTGATGTACATGACCAGTGGGCCAGCTATTTGTATATTCCTGCCGCAATATCATATTGCTCATCTGCTCTATGCCATACACAGGACACCCTTGATGTTGGTAGTAACTATGTCAACCTGCACGATAATGGCATTATATGTTCACAATTCTTTTGAAAATATATGGTTTAATTTGAAGCCCTCTGGTATATCTGCATCGCCCTGACAGGTATTACTTCCTACCAATGCCACATTTAACCTCAAGATACAAAAATTATTCATTAGTTACATTAATGACGGCTATTTTATCATAATTTCAATATCTTAATCTCACATATTTTCACGTTTCACTTAAAGTGGACAGATGGGTAATGCTGCAAACTACGAGGGCGAGTCAATAAGTAAGTTACACAGTTCTGTGGGATGGCAGGTAAATGTAGTTGGTGTTTTCTACAGGTGTCATTAGGCGATAGCGACATCAAACTTAATATTCCCATTTGTCATGTGGCGCTAGGTATCTCATGCACATGCGCAGCGCATAAACAAAATGGCGACTGTACTCTGGAGTGTACAACCAAAGAGCAACGTGCTGTTGTGTTTTTTTTTTTTTTGGCAAAAGGACTGCCTGCAAAGAACATTCATAAGAAAATGCTTCCTGTTTATGCTGACAAATGTTTGTCCAATAAAGCGGTGCATAGCTGGGTAGACAAATTTTCTCAAGGACGCTCTAAAATTGTTGATGAAATCTGATCTGGTCGTCCTGTTGACATTGCAACAGAAGCATCCATGCAGAGGATGGAGGAGATGATCAGAGGTGACAGGCAAGTAATGATAGACTGTAGCATCTGCAATAGGGTGCTCACATGGTTCAGCATACACCATAATGCATGATTGATTGAAATTTAAGAAAGTGTGCTCAAGGTGGGTACCCAGACAGTTGAAGGAGGAACACAAAATGAACTAATTTGGCCTGTCTTTGCATCATCTCTGTGGATACGAAGATGAAGGAGAAGGCATACTGAACAGGATTGCTACTGGGGATGAATCATGGATGCATCACTACCAGTCCGAAACAAAGCGTGCTTCAATGCAATGGAAATATCCTTTTCGCCTTGTGTCCAAAAATTCAAGGTTACGCCATCAGCAGGGAAGGTTATGCTGACAGTGTTCTGGGATTGTCAAGGAGTGCTTTTAACCAATTTCAAGAAGAAAGGTGACAATGTGAATTCTGAATCATACTGTGAAATTCTATCGATGCTTCATGATGTAATTCAAAGAAAACGTCCAGAACTGCTGACCAGAGGAGTGGTGCTTCTTCATGACAATGCCAGACCACATACGGCTCGATTAAACTCAGGAGAAAATTAATCAACTCCCGACTTAGCCCCTAGTGATTTCCATCTTTTTGGTCCACTGAAAACCCACCTTGGCGGGAGACATTTTGCGAATGACGTCGAAGTTGAATGTGAAGTGAAAACGTGGTTTAGAAAACAGAGCACACAGTTCTATGCCGCTGATTTGGGAGGACTGATAAAACAATGGGATAAGTGCATCAATGTTGGTGGAAATTATGTTGAGAAATAAAAGGACAATGTATGTATAAAAATAAACTGGTTTCAAGTTATCATATTTAGTTATTTTTCTACAGCCATTCGTGACTTACTTATTGACTTCCCCTTGTACAAAATAGTCCCAACATGTTCGGTTCATAGTGTCACTCAAGAGTGTGCAACTCTTTCAGTTCAGATAAAGACAGTTGCCAAGTAGTTAATTAGTTAGTTAGTTAGTCGACAGATCATCCTCACTGCACATCGAACCATTCAGTCCATAAGTGCTCGGATCCTCTCCTCAGCAAATCCTGCAGCGTGTAGCGGCTAACGACACCAGTTCTGTGTCGGTTTATCAATCTTCTTTGGCTTCCTGCGTAGTGTTCTTGTTTGGCCACCTCTCTTTTAATTTGTTGTTCTCGCAGTCTGGCCATGGTTGTAGATTCACAGTCATCACTTGGTTCATGCAAAAGTCTTACTTCTCGTAGAGCATTCAGAATGTCAGCCTGGTCCATAGCACGTCAGCCCTCCACCGTAGCCTCACCTGCGAGCTTGTCAGCCCGCTCATTTCCTTGTACTCCCGCATGCCCTGGCACGAAGATGAAACTAATCTTTGCCAGCCAAGACCGTTGCAGAGACAGCAACCATTCTCTTCGGATCCACCCCACCTCTATCCTCTTGATCATGCTCATTGAGTCGCTAAGGAAACATGTCTTAGTGAATGTCTGTGTCTCGAGCCATGTTATTGCTTTACTTACTTACTTACTTAGTTGCCAAGTAGCCAAGAGATAGCTGCTTTCCCTTGGCATGGTTGTAAAGGTGGTAAGTCAACATGAATTATGAAGTGTCGGGTTGATGAAGTCCTCATTTCAGTAAGCTGTGAGAAAGGCAGACACAGCAGTGGCAAGAGGACACACACAAACTGTGATATGAATAGGTCACCAAAACTGGATTTTAAAGACAATAATCGTAACAGGAGGAAGATGCCTGGGAGTCATATTGTGGGCCTGGCTATCTGAACTGTAAGGAAGATAACGAGGCTGAAACGTATGCTTAAATGAGGGTACTTATGATGATTGAAAGCTTTGTCATGCATGCTTCATCAGTTGAGTTTACTACTACAACTGTAATATTTGTTCTTAAACTAGCCTAACTCTCATTTCACCAAAGAACCTTGTATTATCAGAACAAAAGAACCTTGCAAGAATAGATCATTTTATAGATGTCATAATTTTAATAATTACTGAAAAAGAAGGTAGTCTTAGCTTGGTCACAATGTGAGATATGGAGGGCAGTCTATTACTGAAAAAACTGGATAGCAAGATCTAGCTCAAGAGAAAAAATATGTCCTATGAAAACTACATCACACAAGTTTGCAAGAACATTGGTGCAGTTGTGCTGAATGAAAGTGAGTTGCTGAGAACAGGAGACATGTCTTAAGACAGACTGACCAAATGAATGAATGTAATATAAATCATAGCCTAGAGAGAATTTTTGGCAGAGAGTGACCAAAGGATCTGGCAGACAGCACTCAGAGGAAAGGCCGGCCGGATACATAATCAGAATGCAACTGGGTACCATTAATATTGGGACTCTTTGCTGGCTGAAGATTATGATGAAGAATGAATAGGAATGTCTTGAGTGATATGTCATCGGTTCTTGACTCAACTCAACGAATGAATGAAGTAAAACTTTATACGTAGATTAATAGGAAAATTAGAAGGAAAGTAACAAGAGCCATATCAAGCCATTCCTCTTGTGCAGAAGGAAATCATGGATAATTAATAGAACAGTGAGGATTTATGTTTAAGCTGCAGAGATGTGATATTATAGAAAAATGATGAGAACACCATGGATGGATAGAAAGCATCATGAAAATATCTGGAAAGAAGTTAATCCACAAGAGAATTGGTTACTCACAATAGAAGAAAACAGTCCACATTCTTTGGAAATATCATGAGAAGGGGAAAGTTGGAGTACATCATGACAATGAGAAAGTTGAAGGAAAGGAGAGGCAGGGGGGAGACCAAGAGAGAAGATGTTAGATAGTTTTACATCAAGGCAGGGATGAATATTTATATCAGAAATGATTGGCAAAACACAAGACATAAGGTTGTGGTCATATGTGATCGCCAATGCCATACAGCATAGATATATGAAGGAAAATAAATGAATTAATGAAAATATGTTAACAAGAAACTGAACACTGACCTTGAACTGCAGATCCAGGAGGGCCTCATCCTCATTGTAATAGTCTGCATCTTCTTCACTCCAAAACACACAGCAGGATGGAACCACCAGTTCATGGAGACTGGCCCTTAAGCGGGCTATTGCTACTAGGTCTTTCTGGTCCATAGACACACCTGTCAACAAGTGACAAATTAGTTGACCTGTCAAAAGTACAAATAACTAGTGTGTGTTTAAACACTGATAAAGAACCAGCAATTAAAAGAAAAAAAATTATGCAAATATAACTTAAAGACAAAATTATAAAGTCTTAATCAGAGAATGAAAAAAATCAGTAAACATGATCACAGTTTGACATGAAGATATTTTGAAGATTCTCTATGCATGCAGGAGAGCAACAAATTATATTCTAAAGCTGGGTGATTTCTTTCCAGCTGGAACTATTCCATTTGATCCATCTGCATAAACATGTATCCTTTCCACTGGGTGGTATATATCCCCAGTTATATCTTCAGCTTTCACTTTTAACTGTAGGGAGTTGTATTGAGTTTGCTTCCTTATCATCATCATGTGCCATCCTTATAAGTGTTGATGGTCATAGTTCACTATCTCACACAATCATGAATCTTCTTGGATTTGATCTGTGTTCTTGTCCTGGTGATGCCATTGGCCTAACAATCCAGGTATTTATCTCTTTGTCTTCTCCCTGCCCTTTTCCCATCAAGTTTGCCAGCTATCATTAAGTTTTAAAATGTATGTCTCATGTGTCCAAAAAGTATCTACTTTCTCTTACCAATTTACAGCACTCTTTTGTTTCTTAAAGTACTGTCTCACTCATGATTCTATCTGAACATGGTATTCTTTGCATTTTCTCAGAAGTGATATTTCCCCTGCCATTAGGTGTGTCGCAGCTTGTCCATGTTTCATATGCGAACATATCATATTTTATTGCATACTGATAAAATTAAATGTTTCTCGGTTTATAATTGACCTTCTTCAACTTTATATTTATGTTGCCTACAACTAATCTGTGATCACTGTAGCAGACTGCATTTGGTATTAGTTTTTGCAATTTTTAAACATTTTGAAATCTTCAGGACTCTTCCATGTCCATAAACGTCTTGGATTTTGTTGATACCAGTTGCTTCCAACTCTTTTTTCCCACTCTACATGTCTGCCTCCTCTGTCATTATGCACCCCTAGTCCATAATTACCTACTGTGCAAACATCTTGTTTCTTTTCCCCAACTTTAGCATTAAAGTCTCTCAATATTACATTCCCCCCACCCCCAGAGCTTTTGCACTTTTTGGCTTTATTTGGTCACTATAAAATGCATAAATGTCATTTTCACAGCTTTATGCTGTTGGAGAATATGCTTTAAAGATCTGGAAATCCAAAGGTCTGCCACTTGACTTGCCCAGTAATATTCTATCTGATATTGCGCAATATCCTTTAACAGATTTTGATCTTTCCCTATCCATAATCATGACTACATCTCTGGGGTGATTGCCTCCCCCCGAATAGATAATTGTTATAGGCATAAGATGTCATCATTCCTGTCCCTTTCCATCTGGATTCCCACATTCCTAAGATGTTCATGCTCAGTCTTTTAATTTCTTGCTTGATATTCTCTGGAAAATTTAAATTAACAATCATCATCATCATCAAGTGCCGTGCCGGCTGGCGTAGGCGTTCATGGCTCTCCACAGATCTCGGTCTTTGGTGTTCTGGATCAACTCTGCTAATGATATTCCTCCATGCCACTGTCTCAGTCCGTCCAGCATCATTTCTCTTGGTCTGCCTCTGCCTCTCTTCCCCTCAATCTTTCCAGTTGTCACGATGTTCTCCAATGCCTCTCTTCTCATCACATGACCAAAGAAAGATGTTTGTCTCTTTCTTATTGTTGTATATAGTGTTCTAGTTTCATTAGCCTCTTTCAGGCAATCGTTGTTAGTTACTCTGGCAGTCCAAGGAATTCGCAACATTCGTCTTAAAAACCACATCTCTGTTGCTTCTAAGTTCTTCCTAATTTGTTCATTTACATTCCAAGATTCGCTGCCATACAGCAAAACTGGTTCTATGTAGCATTTTAGTACTCTCTTTCTTACATTCATTGATAGCGACTTATTGCATAAGATACTCTTCATTTTCTGAAATGCTGTCTTTGCCTGCCCTATTCTGCTCTTAATCTCTTTTGTACATCTTCCATCTGATGTTATAAGTGCCCCTAGGTATTTAAAATTATCCACTTGGTTGAGAATTTCCCCTTCTATTTCTATGTCACATTTTGGCGTCCCCATTTTCTTTGATATCACCATTGTTACTGTTTTCTTGCTATTCAAGGACAGTCCTTTCTGTGCACTCTCTGTTACTACACTGTCCAACAATTGTTGTAGGTCTGTTGCATTATCCGCTACCAATACTGTGTCATCTGCATAGCGTATATTGTTTATATTATATCCTCCGATTAGTATTCCTGGCTTCTCTTTGATCGCTCTCATTATTACTTCGCTATACAGGGAGAAGAGATCGGGTGACAAGACACACCCCTGTCGTACTCCTAGCTTTATCTGTTCGTAACTACCCTCTTTATTTCCCATTTTAATTGCTGCTACTTGGTTCCAGTATATATTCTTTATTATTCTTAAATCTTTCCCATCAATGTTGATATCTTCCAACATTTTAATCAGCTCATCATGTTTTACTTTATCAAATGCCTTAGTATAATCTATGAAGCATAAATATATGTCTCTTTGTTTCTCTATTGATCTTTCTATTAGTGTTCGTAATATATATATTGCATTGTTTGTACCCTTTCCTTCCATAAAACCATACTGTTCATCACTAATTTCCATTTTTATTTTCTTTCTTGTTCTTCTCATTATAATTCTGAGCAGAAGCTTAGTGACATGGTTTATGAGGTTAATTGTACGAAAATCTTCACAATCAATTGCTCCTGGTCTTTTTGGTATAGCTATAAATACAGATTTCAGCATATCACTGGGTAAATATCCACTACTGTAAATATCATTCAACATTTTGGTTAATATATCTACTCCAAATTCTCCCAACACTTCTAATTCTTCTATTGTGATTTCATCTGGTCCAGCTGTTTTTCCTTTCTTCATACGTTTCATAGCATCAGCGACTTCTTCTTTTAGAATAGGTGGGCCTTCTAAGTTACTTTCTTCTGTTAATTCTTCCCTTTCTCCGTTATATAATTCTCTTATATACTCATTCCACCTCTTCATTATAGCACCTTCCTCCAATAAAGTCTGTCCTGTTTTTGATTTCAAACACCCTGTATTTATTCTTATTTTTCTTCCTGTGAGCTTGCTGATTTGTCTGTACATACTTTTTTTTATCTTTAATGGAATTTAATTCAATTTTTCTGCATTGCTCATTTAACCAACTTTCTTTTGCCTTCACACATTTATCTCTTATTTCTTTATTTATCTTAGCATACTCTTGTTTGTCATTTTTATTCTGTTTCCTTTTGTCCATCAACCTTAAGATTTCTTCATTCATCCATTTTTTCTTAGCTTTTTGGCTTCTCTCCGGTAATATTTCTTTGCTAGTTTGATGAATGGAGTCCCTTAACATTTCCCATTGTTCATCTATACTCTGTATTTTAGCTATTGCATTGTACCTATTTTTCACAGTCACTCTGTATTGTTCTTGAATTTCTTTATCTACTTTCAGAACCTCTTTATTAAGTCTCAAGTTTTTAACCATTTTTTCCCCTCTCTTTAATCTTACTTTTATTTGTCCACATAGTGGTACATGATCACTGTTACCGTCAGCACCAGGCATTGTCTTTACATTAATTAATGCATTTCTAAATCTTTTATTAATAAGTATGTAGTCAATTTGGTTGCGTATTTTCATATCAGGGCTTTTCCATGTGTATAGTCGTCTTTTATGGTGTTTAAACCATGTGTTTCCAATTATCATATCATTAATATTTGCCCATTCTATTAGTTTCTCTCCTCTTTCATTTCTTGTACCTAAACCGTAATTCCCCACTATATCCTCTATTTTTCCCTTTCCTACTTTTGCATTAAAATCCCCCAGTATTATTTTTATTTCTTGTGATCCAATTTGGGCTATTGCCATTTCAACTTCATCGTAAAAGTTTTGTATATCTTCATCATTACTGTTTGTTGTTGGTGCATATACTTGTATAATATTTATATCTATTGGTTTGCCTTTGATTTTGACCATTATAACTCTATCTGAAATGCACCAGTATCCAGTCATAGATTTGGCTGTATTTTCATCAAATATTATTCCTACACCTTTTTCATGTGTGTCCCCTCCAGAATAAATTATTGTGTGTTTGTCGGTTATAATTTTGCCAGATCCCTTCCATCTCATCTCACTTATGCCTAGTATATTCATTTTCATGTTTTCCATTTCTCTTAGAACATTGTTTAACTTTCCTAGCTCATTTAATGTCCTAACATTCCACGTTCCTACTCTAAATTTATTTAGTTTAGTTATTGTTTTAGTTTTGCCATTAGTAGCTGGATGACGGTCTGGTGTCACTTGTGGCTCATGACTGTCCCTACCGGACGAGGATGTCCTAAGACAGCCATTAACGTCGTTCACTATTTCTGAAATGTGTGTCGCCATGAAATCTTGGGAAGATAATGTGGTGGTTTCCCCTTGCCTTCCACATTCACACGGTGGTCTTTTAACTCTGCCTTTGACAGCCATTTCCGACTGTCAGGACAAGTGAGTGCCCTGCTCTGCTCAGCTGCAGAGTTGTCCACTTATTCCGGTGGATACTCGGTCCCCAGAGCTGTGTTAGCCACACCGTGGTGTGTTTCCATCCTCTACCGCGGGGAGGTGCAGTTGGGATTTTCCCTTCCCAAAGTTATGGTCTATGACCAAAACTCTCCAGTACTTTTTAGAGGACAAATTAACAATAGCTAGGGTAATGAAATTCTGGCAGCACTTCTACTTCTGTAGGCTTGTTGGGAAGAATATCTTTGTCTGTAATGCATGCTGATCAAGATATAGAAGAAGAGGTTTCTCTGTAATCTAATTTGAACTGGAATTTGCAGTTTGGCAAGTAAAGGTTGGAACTGCATATGCTGAAGCTTATGCACATGAACAAAAGTGTCTTTTCCTTGTCTGTATGAGAATGGATGCTAGTGTATTGCTCCATTTTGTTCTTTAGATAGTCTTTTAGACAGCGACTCTGCGTTTGTTTTGGATACTGGGGTCCAAATTGATAAGCCATACTCATTACAGGTGTAACTGTACCAGTGTGGACTTGTGTCAGGATGGTGCTACTTGCTTGCCAACTGGTTCCAGCTAGGTTTGTTCACAGAGACAGCTTCTTAGTTATTTTTTGCTCCAAATTTGCATGCCCAAAGTGTCTTCTATAGGAGTCTTTTGTCTAACTTGACTTCATGATATGTGGGATCGTCTTTCTCTGCAAGTCTACCCTACATTTGCAGTTATACTCTCTTTGGAAAGGGAAAACATGTGGATATATTGACCTGCATTCCCCAATTTGACACTCAACTGCCACTAGTGTTAAGTGCAGTCTGTTTTTTTTTTTTTTGGTTCTGTGCAGCATCCAATATAACAAAGCCACTCTCATGAAAAGCCCAGGACACATTCTTAGCTAGTTTCTCAGAGATGTCATTGATATATACAATCAAAAGCTTGGTAGATGTTACTCATCTTTGTAGTACACCTTACTGTAATGTGATATGATGACAAATGATCTATCAAGTTTCAAATTTGCTGTATGTTACCCAAGGATGTCTGCTATCCAGTTGCCATTTTCCCCTCAACTACTTGGTAAGCAGCTTGAGTAGTCCTCCATCTGTCTATACTTTAACAAAGGCTTTCATCACATCTCTGTGGTGAAGTTATCAAGCTATCTGTCTCGCGTTCTGAAGGTTGTGGGTTCGATTCTGGGCTACGTCTTTTAGTTCCCAAGTGTATTTTTTCTCGGAGACTTCTGGGGGTCGTCACTGGAGCTACGAAGTTCATGCTTTGTGTGCCGTTTTCGGCAGGCCGCCCTTCATAAAGATACTGAACCATATGGGATAAAATGCTGTGCAATAAAGTCAATCCTCTCAACTTTTAGTACTTATTTTTTTCACAATAACTTATCTTTTCATTTCTATCTCTTGGTTTATGTACACCAGTTGGCCTTTAGTGCAGCAGTTTCCTTGAATGTGGAATGTGACTTGTCTAGCAAATATTGCATTAATGGTGTTTACATAATCTGCAGTTCATCATTCTCTCTAAGATCTTGGTCAAGCAAATAAACAGGCTAGCTGACCTGGAGCTAAATTACTTTCCTAGCTTTCTAATAGAAATGATGATAGCTTCATGCCACTGATTTTTCCTTGGCTCCAAGACTGATTAAAAAAATATTAAGCGATTCCTTTTGGCCTAGAGCTCAGTTATGATTATATTTGCTTACAGCATCATCTTTCCTTCACTTTCCTGCATTGGTTTTGTTCATGTCTTGGAAGGTTTTAGTTCCTCAGCTCAAACTCTTTGGCAAATAGAAAGTGAACAAGCAGATGACCACCAGAATTCTACAAAATCAACATAGGTCATAAACCAGTCAGATATATACAATGAAATTGTGTTTGATTACAATTTCATAGAAAGACAAATGCACTTACCAATCAGCTTTAAAGACTCAAGTCTTGTACAGCGCCAAGCCAGCATGACAAAAGGATCCTCTGTATTATAGTTGCTATAGATTATGGGTTGGAGGTCTATAGCCTCAACAATGGTCAGAGACCGAAGTGTGGAACGGTAGTGTCTGCTGATAATATTCAGTGAAGCAACGCTTATGTCTCCACAAAAGTACTGTCGAAAATGTGTCAAGGGCATGGAAGGTCTGAGAATGTCTAGAAGAGCCTGAAGGCCTTCAGGGGAATGAACAAGGTTCAAGGTCAACTCCATGGTTGGATTGGCCTCCACAACTTTCTTCCACATAATGTCCGAGGGCTGTTGCTGACCAACTCGATGAACATGAACAAACAAGCAGCTCAATGGGATAGAGTTATGCTGACGACTTGCCAGGCTCGACATCAGTTTTGGAGTGAGGAAGTCATAATCCAAACTTAGTGATCTAAGGTTTGAAAATGCCGAGATTCTGTCCAGTCCAATCATTGGGATATCATAGGAGCTAGAATCTTCCTTCACACTGGCAAGATGCAAAGACTGAAGGTATGGGGCATGGTACTTTATGAGCAGGTTCAACACCTCCTGAGAATTGTGTAGAAGAATCTCGGTACAGCCCAAAGACAAATGAAGAAGACGTCTGTTTCTTTTCACCACCAAATGCAGGGACTCAATAAAGCTGAGGAAAGCATAGTTAATAGCTTGAGATCATAACTGTTCACACAAAGCACAACGTATTGCAAATAATTAATTAACACAAACTACAGATGCATGCAGATGTGCTGAACCATGTCTAAACCAGATCATTCTTTTAGATTTAGGTATTTCTAACTCTAATGTATTGAGTAAGGTTATGTTGATAATTTATTAATTCAAAGCAATGTTTTCCTGTGGCAAACTTGAACAAAGAAGACACAAATTACTGTTTTAAAATTAACAAATAAGGCATAAACAATAGATTGCCTGGCATATTTCACTGTATTTCATCAGGTGCATATAAAATAATTAACTTGGGCATGAAGTGAATAGACGGATCATTGTGTGTGTGACTGAAATACATAACAGACATTATGACTGTTAATACCCCAATGAGCACTTGTTACCAAGGTGGTCATAGATTCACTATCACATCCTTCTGCTTACACAGTGGTTTTCAATATTGTATGCTTACAGCTTCAGCAAATTTCAGATAGTACACATTCACATTCCCCCATCTTCCCTTGTTTCTTTTACCTAATACACATGTACATTTTCCCATAACTTCTTTTAAATGGTGCACATGTCCCCATATGCCCTTGCTTTTCTTGCCTAATGCACATGTTCCAATCTTCCCTTGCTTTTCTTGCCTAGTGCACATGTTCCCATCTTCCCTTGCTTCTATTACCTAATGCACATGTTCCCATCTTCCTTTGCTTCTATTGCCTATTGCACATGTTCCCATCTTCCCTTGCTTCTATTACCTATTGCACATGTTCCCATCTTCCCTTGCTTCTATTACCTATTACACATGTTCCCATCTTCCCTTGCTTCTATTACCTACTGCACATGTTCCCATCTTCCCTTGCTTCTATTACCTATTACACATGTTCCCATCTTCCCTTGCTTCTATTACCTATTGCACATGTTTCCATCTTCCTTTGCTTCTATTACCTATTGCACATGTTCCCATCTTCCCTTGCTTTTCTTGCCTAATGCACATGTTCCCATCTTCCCTTGCTTTTCTTGCCTAATGCACATGTTCCCATCTTCCTTTGCTTCTATTACCTATTGCACATGTTTCCATCTTCCCTTGCTTCTATTACCTATTGCACATGTTCCCATCTTCCCTTGCTTCTATTACCTATTACACATGTTCCCATCTTCCTTTGCTTCTATTACCTATTGCACATGTTCCCATCTTCAATTGCTTCTATTACCTATCGCACATGTTCCAATCTTCCCTTGCTTCTATTACCTATTGCACATGTTCCCATCTTCCCTTGCTTTTCTTGCCTGATGCACATGTTCCCATCTTCCCTTGCTTTTCTTGCCTAATGCACATGTTCCCATCTTCCCTTGCTTTTCTTGCCTAATGCACGTTCCCATCTTCCCTTGCTTTTCTTGCCTAATGCACATGTTCCCATCTTCCCTTGCTTTTCTTGCCTAATGCACGTTCCCATCTTCTCTTGCTTTTCTTGTCTAATGCACATGTTCCCATCTACCCTTGCTTTTCTTGCCTAATGCACATGCTCCCATCTTCCCTTGCTTTTCTTGCCTAATGCACATGCTCCCATCTTCCCTTGCTTCTATTACCTATTGCACATGTTCCCATCTTCCCTTGCTTTTCTTGCCTAATGCACATGTTCCCATCTTCCCTTGCTTTTCTTGCCTAATGCACATGTTCCCATCTTCCCTTGCTTTTCTTGCCTAATGCACATGTTCCCATCTTCCCTTGCTTTTCTTGCCTAATGCACATGTTCCCATCTTCCCTTGCTTCTATTACCTAATGCACATGTTCCCATCTTCCTTTGCTTCTATTGCCTATTGCACATGTTCCCATCTTCCCTTGCTTCTATTACCTATTGCACATGCTCCCATCTTCCCTTCTTCTATTACCTATTGCACATGTTCCCATCTTCCCTTGCTTCTATTACCTATTGCACATGTTCCCATCTTCCCTTGCTTCTATTACCTATTGCAGATGCTCCCATCTTCCCTTGCTTCTATTACCTATTGCACATGCTCCCATCTTCCTGTGCTTCTATTATCTATTTCACATGCTCCCATCTTCCCTTCTTCTATTACCTATTACACATGATCCCATCTTCCCTTGCTTCTATTACCTATTGCACATGTTCCCATCTTCCCTTCTTCTATTACCTATTGCACATGTTCCCATCTTCCCTTGCTTCTATTACCTAATGCACATGTTCCCATCTTCCCTTGCTTCTATTACCTATTACACATGTTTCCATCTTCCCTTCTTCTATTACCTATTGCACATGTTCCCATCTTCCCTTGCTTCTATTACCTATTGCACATGTTCCCATCTTCCTTTGCTTCTATTACCTATTGCACATGCTCCCATCTTCCCTTGCTTCTATTACCTAGTGCAGATGTTCCCATCTTCTCTTGCTTTTCTTGCCTAGTGCACATGTTCCCAACTTCCCTTGCTTTTCTCGCCTAGTGCACATGTTCACATCTTCCTTTGCTTCTATTACCTAATGCACATGTTCCCATCTTCCTTTGCTTCTATTACCTAATGCACATATTCCCATCTTCCTTTGCTTCTATTACCTAATGCACATGTTCCAATCTTCCTTTGCTTCTATTGCCTATTGCACATGTTCCCATCTTCCCTTGCTTCTATTACCTATTACACATGCTCCCATCTTCCCTTGCTTCTATTACCTATTTCACATGCTCCCATCTTCCCTTACCTATTACACATGATCCCATCTTTCCTTGCTTCTATTACCTATTGCACATGTTCCCATCTTCCCTTCTTCTATTACCTATTGCACATGTTCCCATCTTCCCTTGCTTCTATTACCTAATGCACATGTTCCCATCTTCCCTTGCTTCTATTACCTATTACACATGTTTCCATCTTCCCTTCTTCTATTACCTATTGCACATGTTCCCATCTTCCCTTGCTTCTATTACCTATTGCACATGTTCCCATCTTCCCTTGCTTCTATTACCTACTGCACATGTTCCCATCTTCCCTTGCTTTTCTTGCCTAGTGCACATGTTCACATCATCCCTTGCTTCTATTACCTAGTGCACATGCACATGTTCCCATCTGTCCTTTTTCTCTTATCTAGTGCATATGCTTAGTTTAGTTTAGTCGATGGATCAACATCACGGCACATGGGTGCAACCCATAAGTGCTCCGTTCTCCTCCTACTCAAACCTGAGTCTGGAGAAACTTGGCTCAGTGCACGAACTCTATAGCACCGGCGAAGATCCTGAAATACTTTGACCTCATCCATACAGCCAGTGGCAGCACGCGAAGCAAGGACTTCAGAAGGCCAAACAATAACAGAAAATGCGCCAACTGCCTCGGCAACCACGGCGCCAGGTACCTCGGCTGCCCCTGCCACCAAGACAGCAAGGAAGCCATGAAGATTGCCATCAAGACTAACCTGCCCTATAAAGAAGCTAGGAGGCAGTACGAGGTCACCAATCAACTCACCAAAAGGGACAAAGCACAACTGGAAGGCCAACTGAAGGACCTGCGATCAAAGTTCACCAGCATGGAGGAGGAAAAAAACAAAACGCAAGAAACACAGATAACAGCCGCTCAGCGCATCCTGGACGAGGCGAGGCAGGTTCAGCAGAAGATCGAGCAGGATGTCGCCCGGATGGCTGTTATAAAGGCTGAGACAGAAGACAGGCTATCAAGCAGGGAGAAAGAAAACGACAAGAAGCAAGAAACACAGAAAACGACCGCTCAGCGCATCCTCAACGAAATGAAGCAAGTCCAGCAGATGATAGCTCAGGACTACGCGCGAATGGCTATTATAAAGGATGAGATGGATAAACAGCTACTTAAAATACAAGAAACTTTTAATGAGACGTTCGACCTGCTCCAGACCAAGATCCAGACAGCCACACCCGAACCAGAGTATACAAAAGCACAAACAGACGAAGAAGCAACAGACGAAGAACGATATCGCTCACCACCAAGACCCGACTGGCGAACGCCGAGAAGATTCGAAGGCAACTCACGACAGGGAAATAGAAGGAACACCAGGAGAGACGACAACTGGTAAAACTCCCTGAAGGAAACAGCACCATATGACGGGGTGGGACCACAATCACGCCGGGCCTCAACAAGCGCGCAAATCTGACCAGACATGAAAAACCTCATCAAGAAAGAAACGAACGCAATTAACCCATCAGAAGCCAGGAAGCTGATAACAAGCACTCCAAAGTACGAAAGACAAACTACAAGCTGCAACATAAGCACCCTACATAGCTAAGTCGGAAAACGAAGGCTGAAAGGGGGTATTCGTACCAAACATTGGCATTGGCATTTAACTCAAAATGTTGCCCGGGCAGCGCCGTTAGGCTACTCTTTTTCGATTTCCAACTGCCAAGGGATTTTTTTACGTGCGCAACAATACACACAGGTGTCCGATCTCACTACCCAGAGGCCAGGGGAAATTTTATTACTAGACGTCCACGAGAAAAAATCCCGGTCATAACCGGGGCTTGAACCCGGGACCTCCAGCACTTGAGGCGGAAACCATACCTCGAGACCATGCAGCCCCCTGCACATGTTCCCATCTCCCCTTGAGATATCTCTGCCAAAGATGGAGGTTTATGGTGCCATGTGGTCTTTCTGTTTCAGGTTTCTTCTCTGATTGTTTGTCCTACTATTATTCTTGTCTTGATATCTTTAAGGTTTTAATTTCTGCTATTTATGTCTTCACATAGCAAGACTGAGGGGAAAAGATCACGGTGAAGGTACTGGGATAAATATCTGGTTGGTTTAGCCACATGAGATAATCGAGTCAAGGACACAGACCTGATCCGCGACTCTGGTGATCATGTGGGATGGCGAAACACGACCGCCCAAGCTTATCGTCATGGCACATGATGATGATTTGTGTCTTCTTGGTAACTGGCATAATTTACATTCTGAGTATCTCTACTCACTATCTTTCAGCTTCTATTTGTTTAACAGTATACTTGTCTCCATTTTCAACTCAGCCAGCCCAACTAAATGTTTGATTGTTCTGCTGTACTACCATTACAGTGATGGTAGGCATGATTTCTGGAAGAAGACACCTGGTCCAACCAGCATGAAGATGGACACTGCAGCGACCTTTGACTTGACAATGCATGAGTCAACAGAACTGGCAAGTAAACAAGAATCTTTTTGGCAGGCCCTGATGAGAATAAAGTTCTTCAAAGGACCTGCTGTGTGATGATGATAACTACCAATAACTCCTCTAGGGCATGTGTTGCTGCACCTATTCAGTTTAGCTAGGATTTGAGGTGTTACTAACCTCTGTTTGAGTTTTAGCAGAATTACCCTTGGATTTTCCGTCCTGTCATATTTTGATTGTCGCTTTATAACTCATCTTGCAGGGTATATTTGATGTTATGCAATTTCACATTGTCTTCTTGAGTCTTCCAGATAGTGGCATTACAGATATCAGGCCACGTGGATTTCGCAGAAGTTTACACAAGTAGTTCTTGATGGCCTGCGTATGTATTTACTGTGTAACATAAGCATTTGTTTTGTGCTTCTTATTGCATATGCCGGCTCCGTGGTGAAGGGGTTATGGGCGCAGTTCATAATCCAGCTTACCTGCGTTCGAAACACAGCTGCAGTAAATAAGGCAACAGACCATTTGTGGTGGTGGTTTACGACATGGTATGGTGCCGATCATTTAGAAAGCAATGGCAAACTACTGAACATAAACTTGCCAAGAGATCACAACACAAACAATGCTGGTGTTGACTGCAACATCCTGTAAATGATATGCAACTAACTTTTTTTTTTAATAGCATATGTATTTACTGGCACCTTGCCATCTTGACAGAGGATAGTTATTGTGCTTCAAAATAGGCATAATAACCTCTCCACAGTAGAAAGCCTGGGCTGAAGTGTAGAGACCATGTGTTGCCCATGCAGTGTGATCCCTCTCTCAGCCTGCCTAGTTTAGTCCAGAGAAAAGGTAACACCAATACACCTGGAACAAGACAAGCTGTCTGATCAGCAAAACAATGCTATAATTGTCCGCTTGTGGGAGCTTCGATCCTAGTCCAGTTCGACCAAGGCTTAAGGCCTGGTCTTCCCTGCCATTTTAGTCTTTAGGCTGCATTTCCTGGCACCAGATTCAAGCTTGTACCCTCCCAATGCGCTCCTATGCCCAAAGATTTTGGCACAATGTGGGGTGTTGGGTTTGGTGAGTGCCACCCAACATTCAGTGCTAACAGAAACCAGGTAGTACCGGCTATTGTCATACAGTAGCTTAGTCATATCAGACTAAGACCTGACTAAAACATATATATTTAGTGTGTAACATAAGCATGTGTTTTGTGCTCCTTATAGCATGTGCACATAATTTTCTTAAAGCATTCGTATTCAAATGTCTGGATCCTTCATCCACAAGTTATTTGTAGTTTGTTACTGACAGGAAAGCTGTTGTTGCTTTTTCATATAAAATTCTGTATTGGCATGATGAGTTAAATACAATACAAAGAGGCATAAGGAGTTAAAAGTAATAATTAATATTCTATTGGTACCTTGCTGTCTTGACTGACGATAGTTTGTGCTTCAAAAAGGCATAATAACTACTACCCATGGCGGTAGCTAATGTGACTGATAAGGCCAATTCGCGCTGTAAATGTTCATCCACAGTGGGTGCATGTGAACACGTGGTCATTTCCACCATCATGCACCATCTTACGTCTCAAACGCTCGGTGTGTGACTTATCTGCAATAATTTTCTCCTTTGTCTTTATTCCATTTTTGATATTTGCCCTCCATGCAACACATTCAGTGGTGACTTGCTCCCAATGTGCATTATCAATGCCTGTATCAATCATGTCCCACTTACACACATCTTTGTATCGTAGTATAGGTCGACCCTGAGATCTCTTACCCATCTGTAAATTACCAAAAAAGATGTCCTTTGGTATTGTACCATCATCCATCCTCCTAAGATGAACTATCCATATATTATATGGAGGTTAATATAATAGCTGGCTGGGACAAAAGAAACTAAACAACTGCCAGCTAGTTACACAGAATTCAGCAAAGGCGTGGTTTGTATTTTAAATATTATCCACTTGACTGGAATGTTGTTTCATCTCCTCACAGAACAAGGGTGGCAAAGCACTGGGTTTTGACTTTGGTTTCATTTTCAAAGTTGAAGACACATCTGCATCAATGGGATTCAGTTTTAACTTATCAAAATACAATGCAAATCCACTTCAACTTGCACGTTATGACGGCTTCTTGTGAAAACATTAGAATATTTCGTTCACCCATTCTTCAAAGAAGTGCTTTTTTTAAACTTAACTCTAAATATTAAAACAGAAACTTAGTCTAAACTAAATATTAAAACAGCTGTATATTATATATTTTATATAATTTTATGTCTTGATTTTCCCACAGACAGAGCAAATTGTCTCAATCCAATATGATATGATGTAAAAATGGATAATGAAAGCGTATATTCATACAAAGACAGCGGTTTAACTCATTATTCTGTTTATTATCTGTGATATTAATATTTATCTGTGACATTATTCCTGGACACACAAAAAATAAAAACAAGAAAAAACAGCTGATTCAGAACGAGGCTATGTAAACAATTCAGGAACTTAAAAGCCATCAACTGTCAATCATACCTTTCCAAACTATCGTCTCCTTCATCGAAATAGCAGTTTGAAGGACGCAGAGAAATGCACTCTAACTGCCCATTCCTTGACAGCAACTCCAAGAGACGTGCGCAGTCCCATACTTGTGAGCTTCGAGTTGAATTGAACTCAATTATTGCTTCCCTTACAAATTTCGCGCATTTAGAGCTCAGAAATCTGGACCTCTGACGGCCTTTGTAACTCAAATTAAAGGTTATCACCGGCCAGAACTGAGGAAGAAACATGAAGTCTCTCCATCTGTGGCAGGTCGAAGCTGCGCTAATCCTGTCTTTGGGTGACAACTTCGAAAAAATGTGCTCAAGGACAACACTGGGCAGTGAAGCCCAGCCGCCTCCAGCTGCCATTTCTACATTTTCTGACGTCGTTGTCACGTGACCAATGTTGTGCTTACGTGCTTATTTTAGCACAGTGTTTTCATCTGGTGATCACGTGATTCGGGAAGCCCCTCCCTTTTCCCCAATCTTGCAATAACCTACGACATGCATTCGTAGGTATTGATTGACGCTTACAGAAGATACTTACATTACCACAGATAATAATTGTCTCTCGCTGAAGAATTATGCTGAAAAATAAATTCATTTATAATTACTAACTGGAGGGGAGAAGAAGGGAGAGGACGCCACGATGGATTAGAAATTGCTGGGCGGTTTGACATGGCATGCATTGCCATTGGCATTAGTATATTGGTAGTGTAGGTAGCAGTACATGATGCAGAAGGCTGTGGACAGACATGAACACGACCGCAAGGTAAAGACTATGCGATCTTATAAACCAATCTCTTAACATCTCATCATCATCATTATTGTCACGCTCTGGTCCTTTGCAAAACATCGCTCTAATCGTGGTCCACCGACAAGTTTCAACATCTCTTACCATATCCCTGCCTCATGTACACTCATGACCAATATGTCTGCAGTGTCATGTCCCCATGGCCATATTCATGCTCGCCATCTCATGCCTCTTCTTCCTGAAATCATGCTCTCTCTCTCTCTCTCTCTCTCTCTCTCTCTCTCTCTCTCTCTCTCTCTCTCTCTCTCTCTCTCTCTCTCACTCCAAGGAATCATTGTTTTGTTTTTTAAACCAGTCTTACGAGTTTATTTTCCCAGCTCTCTCGCTTTGAACTTCGGCGTAGTACATACACACTACTACTTCTAGTAGTGCTGGGCTGAATTAGCTTTCCCTATTAACAGATGGCCAATGTCTTCAAGTTTCAGAGACATGACACTGTTTTGTCCTTATCAGACCATATCAAATGTAGAAAATAAAATGTTTTTTTTTTTTTAAATCTTCTATTAGTGTGAGAAAACTTATTTTAGTCTTTTCGATGAAGTAATAAATATCGCAAATTAACATACAAGTAAATGTGACAATTCTTAAACAAGTGAACCAGTACAACTTTCTAATGGAAATTGCCCAGTAGAGATTTGAACAAGAATCGCTATGGCAAAGGTAGCCTTTTGCATAATGAAAACATACTGACCAATAAAAAGCTGTCAAATACAGCGAGTAAAAGAGTGTTAAACTGTTCTTTAGAACCTATACTGTTATTGCACATTGTACAATCACACGGAATTACACTATCCAGTGCCGCCCACCGGGCGCTGGAACGCAAATTATTCCTCCCCACGACGCTTGACGGCTGAAGTGGAAGATGATGATGATGATGATGGTGATGGTGATGATGATGACTGTTATTGCAAAGTTCTTCCCAAAATAGGACGGGAAATGTTTCCGGAAACAATCATCATCATCATCATCATCATCCACTTCTGCCGTCAAGCGTCGTGGGGAGTAATAATTTGCGTTCAAACGCCCGGTGGGCGGCACTGGATAGTGTTATTCCGTGTGGTTGTACAATGTCGTTGATGTCGTCAATCCATTTTCTTCTTGGACGTCCTCGTGGTCTCGTCGCAGATGATCTTTGATGGAAACAATTTATATTGATATTACAAGTCCTCCTGGGTTCTTTACTGGTCAGGTCTGATACACAGGAGGTCCTGTGTGCAATTTGCGCAGGTTAAAAACCCCACGGCAGCTTGACATCGCAAAGAGTAGGCCATGAGCTTCTGCCATGGCAAAATGGTTAGGAAAGAAAACTTACGGGTAGAAAAGAGCTCGTTACCTTGGATGGAATCTGTCTAGAGCAGTGGTTCTCAGCCGGTAGGGAATTCTCCCAGGGGGAGGAGGGGGAGGGGGGGGGGGTTAGGGTTTCGGGGGGGGGGGGGGAATTAAGACCACACATTGGCAGACTCAAAATGGCTTCAGGCACAATATCCTGGTTTTCTATTGAGCGTTTTGTTTGATGAAGCCAACTTTTCTAGCATTCTGGTGTTTTGTATTAAGTGACAGTTCTTTGACGTTTTAACTGTTTGTTTATTGTGATATGATTATTTGGTGTGTTAATCAAATATTATGAATTTAACAAATGCACCCTTTGAGGTTTACAATTTTGGAGCGGGGGGAATTCTTCTTTCGTTCACTGGAAAGGGGGGGGGGGGTGACATTCTGACATATGGTGAAAGGGTGCCTGGGCCAAAAAAGGTTGAGAACCACTGATCTAGAGAAAGTTAAGCTCATATTAATAATGCATGCATGCCGAAGTCGGATCATATACTAAACTTTAAGGTACATAACTAGGTATGACGCACATCCATCGAAAGAGGAACGAAGAAGAGGTAAAAGATATCGTACCTTAGATAAACATGGACAGCTAACAGACTAGCTGGAAAACATCTTATGGCAGTGGAAATGTGGTTCTCGGGAAAATATAAATAATGCCATGGGCATACAGAAAATTGAATGAGACAGTGCTACATTGTTTGTTTGTTTTTTGTTTTTTTAAACAAAAATGAGAAAAGACAATTGATTAGAGAAATACGATGTAGATAATCAAGATTTGGGACATGTTATAAGAAGAAACAAACTAGAATACTTAGTGATAGGTGGCAAACTTGATTTGGGGGGTGGGGGGGGGGGTTACGAGGGGAAGTCAGAGAAATATTAACCTGGAAGGCTTGACCACATGACACAATCGGGACAAGGGCACAGACCTGATCCAAGACTGGTGATCGTGTTAGATGGCCAACCATGAACATCCACGCTTATCGGCACATGATGGTGATGATTATCTGTGAATTAATTTCTCTTGTTACACTGATGACCTCGGATGGCCCCATCGTTCTGGTCATTTGCTTATCGGATCCTTTATTACATCATCTTACAGAAAGTAAGCAAAAGATTGACTATTTTTACGCCAAGAGGCGTATTATTAATTACCGGTAAGTCAGGGATGCATATGGTGCCAGCCCCGTGTTTGTAAACCAATCAGCACGCAAGGGATCAATAGTTACGTTAAACATCTTTACTTCTCAAAAAAATTCCTGGTACTGAATTTAATCTGAGCGGACCAAATAAAAATACCCGCCCTTGTAGATAACACGCACGATGTCTTAACCCAACAGCTGTTTGTTTACAAACATTGTCAGAATAGAAAAGGCAGTGATAAACGTTGAACGTATGTTAGTTGCGTGCGTACACCGCAAGCAACATGGGTTGTAGAAACGTATTAAAGTCGTAACAAACGTATCATTACGTTTGAAACACGTTGCATTTACGTTTGTCACTCGTCGGTCTCGTAGTTTGTCTCGTGTCGGTTTCGTTAAGTATAAATATAAAAGTCCCTCGATGTAAGACAACTCGGTGAATAAGCTTCCAACGTTCATAGCGGTACTTTATTCTCTCCATTGCAGTGTTGGATTATTAGGGTTCTTCGCGTATATTTTTCGTGGCATTAGTGTTACTTTATCAAGGTGCAGCACCCGTGGAGGCACTTTCAGCTGCAGTTTTGTACGGTTACTTCGTTTAACTTCACGATGCTGAAAAAATCAGACCAAGTATATGACTACACAGAACTGTTCTCCAAAATGTTTGCAAGACAGTTTATTAATGTGCTTTTACACAAATTTGGCGCGGTGGCAGATGTTAAGGAAGTGTACAGTACATATATGACAGATCCTACACACATAACGCTAAGACTAACGAAGTGGTTAACATTTAATGATTTTCTCGAGTGGTTAAAGAGTAACATTCCAGACAAATGTGCAATTTTTTCAGACCCGAACTCTTCAAAGACAAGCATTCAAATTCTGGACACTGGCTTTTTCAGAACAGGGAGGCATTTATTTCGGCGAAGTGATTTTATTCAGCAAAATCTTTCTGAAAGTTTTAATAAGAAAAGGATATATAAGTATCCTATGTGTTTATTTTCAAGAAAATATCTCCACAATAACCTGAATGGAAATAACACTGCGGCGTTAACGGGAATTCCCCATGGTGCTGATCATACTTGCTTAAATGCTTTACAATTAAATCAACTGGTATTTGCTGCAATGAGCAAGAGAGAAAGGAATATTACAAGAAGAATAATGCATAGGTATAGAACACACTTGTTGATAAATTCGCGTGGCGTTGTTTTATGTCGCTACCGATTAATTGGCTCTAAGCGTCGGATAATTGTACTTGTAGCTAACAGAAAGTGTTCTGCTGAAGCAAAATCACATCGACTCTAGTGTCTCTAGTCTCTAGTCCTTGTCAAGTATTTATTGAAGGGATCGCTAATAGTGATTCAAGAAACTGTCGCAGACGGAAAAATTAAACATGGCGAAATGCTTAACAATCTTTCCGCAAAGAAAATGATATTATATCTTGTGTGGTTCTGGTATACACGTCTGGACCCTGGCATGTTACGGCTCAGCTTGTGTAATCTATGAAAGTATTCTGGAGTGCTGTTGGTGATTACATGTGTGCAAGAAAGGTGATCCCTTACAAATCAACCAACGTAATCAGAACTGTGGTGATCACGTGCTATGACTGTTGCCTGAACATGTATCAAACAGTGGAAATTAAAAGATGATAAAAGCATGAAAGCAGAACTTAGACTTTTCAGAAGAAGAAAAGTCATTTTAAATTACAGATGACAGAAATAACGCTATAGTTTTAAACTTCTTGTGCAAAAAAAAAAAAAAAAAAAAATTGCCTGGGGATTCATAGCTTGTACCACTTTCACTTATCTACTTTGGATCTTCACTGAACCGTGAACATCCCCTGTCCAGTCCCCAAGATAACACAGACTCCCACGGTTGTCTATATAAGTGTATCCAGGTGAAATTCATGTTAGTATAAACAGCCTGGGATTCTGAGATCAGTAGAAACATTTATTTTCAGATTTGCATTTTTTTCTTCATTGTTCACATTTTTAAATCTTTTCATTCTTTCCATCCTGTTCTTATGCCTTAATGTAGTCACTGGATGTTTTTTTCCATGATTATATGTTGTTTTATGTATGTATAAGTTTGCCGATGAAGACTAGTCGCCTTAATGTTCTGTATGTTTCGTAATTCTGTTCTGTAAACCTGCATTACATTGTGTTATTTTATATTGTTTACATGTCTAGTAAAGGACATCATGGCATATGACACCACAATCTCAAGTCTGAGAATGGAGGTGGGGGCGGTTACTGTAGCTTTCCGCCAGTTGTAGAGGAAACTGTGTACGCATGTTGTAACTGATTCACAAAGCATGTTGACGAAGGTGAAGAATAGCCTGCGTCATGCAGAATGGCTGCATCGATTCAGAGGTCGCGGGTTGTGAGCATTCGCTGGATCTTTTCTCCAGGACACTCTGGTGTGGTTGGAAATGAACAGGCAGACATATTGGCTACTGCTGTATCATTAAGGAGTGATCTGATGCATGATAAGGCAGATGTGGTGAAGGCCTTCTGGGAAAATGTGATTAATGCAGAAGAACAGATAGACTATTAAAGTCTAGAGAGAATGCAGCAGCAAGGGATGGTCAGGGGATCTGGTTGACAGTCATGACTCAGAGGTAAAGCAAGACGGACATATGATCAGATTGCAACGAGCACTATTAGTACTGGAACTCCACGCTGGCTGTTGAAGATAATGACTGAGCACTTATGGGAAAGCCCCGAGTGCAGTGATGTCGGTTCTTGACTCAGCTCAACTTCTTGTGCACTGATGACGGGGTAGTGGGTTCATTGCACACTCATTCAGGTGGACTTTAACGTTGAATTCTCATTCATGAAGCAAACTACTGAAGGTAACATTGCCTAGAAGATCAACCTGGAGTTGATCCCAACGTCCTGCAAAGGACATGCAACATATTCAAGGACCGGGATAGCAAGCACTGGCATAATGCAGGCCTGCCTGCCTCCCGCTGATCATGGGTTTGATCCCGCATCGTGGCTGATTTTAACATTTGAGGTCGACACAGCCTAAACTGGGTACCAAAAAACATCGTGGGAAATAAACGTGGTCTGTGTGATGTTGACTACATCACGCGCCAAGTGCTGATTGGTTTATAACAGTATGACTCACGCACCATATGGTCAATGCTGCTAGGCAAGTTAAATGGTCTGTTACATATTTAACTGTTATGAATAGTAATCAAATATGTGTTTATTGTTAATGTAAGATGAATACATTTGTTTTATATTTTACTTATGCGTGATACTTGTATTTTATTCTGATTATTAATAATTTGAAACTGTGATTTTATTGCTTATCCTGACTTTGATGTACGAGGGCGAGTCAATAAATAAATCATACAGTTCTGTGGGATGGCAGGTAAATGTAGTTGGTGTTTTCTTACAGGTGTCATTAGGTGACAGCAACATCGAACTTTATATTCCCGTTCGTTAGGTGGCGCAATGTGTCTCATGCGCATAAAAAAATGGCGACTGTACTTACGAAGTGTACAACCAAAGAGCGACGTGATGTTGTGCGTTTTTTGTGAGCAAAAGGACTGCCTGCAAAGGACATTCATGAGGAAATGCTTCCTATTTATGTTGACAAGTATTTGTCCCGTAAAGCGGCGCATAGCTGGGTAGAAAATTTTTTCTCAAGGACGCTCTAAAATTGTTGATGAAATCCGATCTGGTCGTCCTGTTGAGATTGCAACAGAAGCATTCATGCAGCGGGTGGAGGAGATGATTAGAGGTGACAGGCGAGTAACGATATACTCTGTAGCATCTGCAATAGGGTTCTCACATGGTTCAGCATACAGCATAATGCATAATCGATTAAAATTTCCAGGACTGCTGTCTAGAGGAGTGTTGCTTCTTCATAGCAATGTCAGACCACATACGGCTCGATTAACTCAGGAGAAAATTAACCAACTAAGGTGGGAAGTTCTGGAACATCCACCTTACAGCCCCGACTTAGCCCCTAGCGATTTCCACCTTTTTGGTCCACTGAAAACCCACCTTGGCGGGAGACATTTCGCGAATGACGCCGAAGTTGAATGTGAAGTGAAAACGTGGTTTTGAAAAAAGAGCACGTAGTTCTATGCAGCCGGTCTGGAAGGACTGATAAAACGATGGGATAAGTGCATCAATGTTGGTGGAAATTATGTATAGAAATAAATGGACAATGTATGTATAAAAATAAACTTGTTTCAAATTGTTATCATATTTAGTTATTTTTCTAAAGCCATTTGTGACTTACTTATTGACTTCCCCGCGTCGTATTTATTTTTATTGGGACAATTCCTGAACCCCCAGAGATTTGTTACTTTGATTTCCAGTTCGTCTTCGTTATTACTTTAACGCTTTATGATTTTGACACCTTTTAATTTAACTCTTAGAAATTGCTCTTGGACCAGGAGATCAGATTTGTATAAACCTGATTCGTCTGCTGCTTCTCCTTCCTGGTTTGACTTAGACGTTCACTTTATACAAGTCTAGATAGATTTGCTCCCTCTATCCCGAAGCCCCATAACATGACATTACACTGTATACGATGAACGTAACATATCGTAAGCATAAGAAATCTCATGATTTATTGTCATAGATATAAGTCGAATTATTTCAACTGTGAAAACTGTTTATATCTGTTATACAATGTTTGTTAAAATAAAATGCGTCATACATAACCTAGCGTCATATTTTATGTGTCTCAGTCAGTGTTCAACAGTCTGATATTTGCATACTTGTTTTTGTGTGTGCGAAATTTAATCACTAAAATTACATATACAAGCACGCTCACGCGCGCGCGCGCGCGCGCGCGCACACACACACACACACACACACACACACACACACACACACACAAGAGTAACTAGCAATGATTGTCTGGAAGAGATTAATAGAAATAGAACAGTACACATACCTATAAAAAAAAAAAAAAAAACATCAGTCTTTGGTCTGTGATGAGAAAAGAGGCAATGGAAAACATTGTGACAACTGGAAAGATCAGCGGGGAAAAGAAGCAGAGGCAAGCCGAGAGAAATAATGCTGCAGAATGGAAGAATATTTTCAGCAGGTCTGATCCAGAATACCAATAACCGAGATGGGAAGTGGTCAGGTAGGAGCACACCTCAAGGAAACCATTATGTTTGTGACCCGTGTTGGAATAAACATACGGCAAACGCTAATTTCAGAAAAAGAAGATAAACACTGGATCCCTTTTCACGACATGACTTCTCCTGGGTACATGGTGGTACATGTATATTTTGACCAATTGGCTCTCGATAGGTAGTGTGGTCAGTATCATACCGGTCAGTTTTACTTCCCATGGAAGTTACTGGTACGCATGTTTGGCTGAGTCGATATGGGTGTCCAGATAGTGAGAGAAACAAATCCCGCCTCGAAGGTGATTCGAACAGATGACAACCTGGCCGCAGACAAGCACTGCGCTACCGTGGCGCAGCGGACCTGCTTGTGAATGTATTCCTCAAAATATTTCCTTTTATGTGCATGTCCTTTGCAGGACTTTGCAGTCAATCCTTATGGGCAGTTTGTGATTTACTAGAACATTTTAGGTTCAGCACTTTACCTTTACGTTCTGAATTAGAAGTCAACATTGAAATCCAACTGACCGGCTTGTGGAAGGAACCCACTACGCCGCGGTGAGAAGACATTGTTTAAACTCGTTAAACATTTCAGCCACACCGACCTCCCCTCAGAATATTACTTAACCGTCTAATTACAACTAAGGGACACCATCAGTTATTTACATTTACCACGGCTAACTATTTTATTATATCCCCTGAATTTGGCGCTGGCTTCTATTTTTGGGCTGGTCGCTGTCTTGCGAACGCGGTTTGTGAGCCCGTATACCAGGGTTCGAAACACAGCGGTGCTGGTTTTTCAAAAAAGGTATAGGGGTCGGTCGTTCAGAAAGCAATGGCAAACTACTGAACGTAAAATATGCCCAGGATTCACGAACAGCAAAAATGCTGGGGTTGACTGCAACGTCCTGTGAAGGACATGCAACTAAATCTTTTTTCTATTTTTGACCAGCTCTGTGGCGAAAGAGTTACGGATGCACCTTGTATGCCATTATGCCACGCTCGAAACACAGCTGCCGGCGATTTGGCAGTAGACCGTCTTTCGTTGGTCTTATTGAAATGGTATGAGTTCCGGTCGTTCGGAAAGCAACGGCAAAGTACTGAACATAAACTTGCCAAGAAATCACAAACAGAAAAAAAATTATGGGGTTAACTGAGACGTCATGTAAAGGATATGCAACTTATTGTTGTAATTCTGAAATTTAGCCTGGGCACTGGTCAATTCACCTGGCTCATTTCAATGTCCAGCTACTGGGGCATTTAAAGGTGACCACACTGGTTCTAGCAGCTCCGTGGCCAGATGCTTGCGAACGCGGTTCGTGAGCCGGGTATCAGGCGTTCGAAACTCAGCCGCGACCGATTTGTGCAGCAGACCGTGTCACATTGTGGTATAACGTGCTGGTATGGGAGCGGGTCGTTCAGAATGCAATGGCAAACTACTGAACGTAAAAACTTGCCTAGTACATCAACAGCAGCTGAAAAATGCTGGTGTTGACTGCAACGTCCTGCAAGGGATATGCAATATTTAAAAAAAACGGGTTCTCAGAGTTTCACCACTGTACAAGAAGGCTAGACCTCACAACCAGTATTCCAGTGTTGGGGCGGGAAAAAGTGCGGGGTGGGGGTTAGCCGATGGTGGACGATCTAAATATTTTGGTTGCCAGGAGACAAAGTTACAAAAAGGACATTAATAGTTTTAACATATTGTCTAATGTGTAAGGGGGTCAACTTCATCACGGGGCCCACATGCCATCTGGCAAGCTCATATCCTGGCCAATTCGCCACCTGGTATAGGACAATTTTCTGTGTGAAGTCTAAAGAGTCTACATTGTGAATCGAATCAGGTGTGCGCATTAGTTGTAGGCGGATGTCGTACCTCTACGGAACTAGACTCAGAAAGTACACACCAAGCCGGATAATATTGTGTAGACATCAAAGATGAAAGTTTACTGTGGAACTAAACATGACTTCTACTTCTTATAGTCCAGGGATCGGCAACCTTTTATACCGACAAAAACATAAATATGTCCAATAAGCTCCACGGATAATACAAAAAAGGCCCCCTCACCCACACCCACACACACACAAACACACACACAAACACACGCACGCACGCGCGCACATACACACACACACACACAGAGAGAGAGAGAGAGAGAGAGAGAGAGAGAGAGATAGAGAGAGAGAGAGAGGCGAACGTTTCCATCAAAGTCTTCATCAAATGAACAACAAAAGCGAAACACTAAAAATAAGTAACGAATGAACAACAGAAAGGTATCCTTTATTGAACAATGCCTAATCAATGAGACTGGGAACTTTTAAAAACATGCCCAACTTTTTTGCAGTGTTGTACTGAAGAAATGCTGCAAAATCACTGAGCATGCCAGACAGTCCACTGTGGTCTAATGCATATTCATTTGACGAAAGTCTTGAATCAAGCATTTATTAAGATTGTGCAGTTTCAGTCATTGTAACGGCGCAGTGCTACTTAATAACATCAACTTTTGTGCTACGGCCAAAGAACTGTACTGGCGGACTGGCCAGGGTGTCAAGCTTGCCTGATGGCAAATGGACTTGTGGGCCCCTTAAACATTAGAGAGTATTTTACAAAATATTAATGAACTTTTATTTCTGGCAATCAATAATTTTAGACCACGTCCACCCCTGCTAGTATGAGAATGCTACAGCTGAGAGAACTATGGAGTTGGTGGTTGTGGTCGATGGAGAGGGAAAGGATAGGACTAATATGGAACTTTGTCGAGGACAGTCATTGGGATCTCTATAAATAGATCATCGGCCTACCGTCGCAAATTTGAGACCATAACCGACAACTATCTGTAGACTGCTATCCAACTCCATCAACCATCTGAGTACATGGGTTCAAGTGATCTGGCCGGGGGGCTAATCGGGAACTAGAGTTGAAGGAACTGATTACCGTGGACTGGGACATAATCGGGATAGAGAAAGGCTGAAACATATTGTCATTATTTGATTGACTGCATCCAAGGATATCTTCATCACACCGAGAAACTATCCAGTCATGGTCGTTGTCTGTCCTTTACCCTTTATTACCCCCCCCCCCCTTATTTTTATTATTATTTTAACATTGTCCCTCAATTCACTCAATTCACACTAAGCTGTCCTATCATTTGCTATCTCCTGCAGCACACCCTCCCCCCCCCCTCCCCCACCCTATGCCGTCCACAGATTATTTATCGCAATCTATTAGTATCACATCCATTTGCCTTAAGATATCCTTCTGTTTTGTTTGCCCTGTGGTTTCATACTCGTATTACTTTTCAAATGATCCATTAGTTCTAGGATGCTTGCGTCCATATACCAGAATCTATACTTGTCCTACTATAAATATGTTGTTTGGGATTGTTGTTGTTTTTTTTTTTTAAATGTTTATTGTTGCAAGTGCAGTGACACATACAACCCACACATAGAGTTATATACGATCTACATACGTCACATGCCACCTACACGTCGTCATACATGACCTAAACAATGACATATACTACCTATATAGTGACAAACACGACGTATTTTATTACCTGCATAGCGAGTTATACGACCTACACAGTGACATGTAATGAGGAGAGATGCATCGGAAAACATCGAGACGACTGGGCAAAATCAGTGGGAAAAGAGAGGTTAACCGAGAAAAATTAAGCTGGTTGGACTGAATCGGTGGCATGAAGGAATATCATCAGCCGAGATGTTCCAGTACACCAAGGGGAGAGATCTATGGAGAGACATGAACGTCTACGCCATTCGGCAGGACGCATAATGATGACCCACAAAAGAATATTAATAGCAAGAGTGATTCTGGTATACGCATATTTATAACCTCGTTCGGAGTTCGTGCACTCTACTCAAACTCACCTTGTGCGATCTAAACAGAGAGGCCGAGCACTCATGGAGCTATTCCATGCAATGAAAGTGTCTTTGAAAAAAAAACAACTAACTAAATAAGTAAACCATCTACACAGATAAACACTTGAAGTAAACAGCAAACAATGGAAGGTGCCATAGAGACTTGCTTTCATTGTTCACGTGCAAACAATGTAAGGCGCAGTCGAAACTTGATTTTATATTTTCCCAGACCGCTAACTCAAGGCAAATATGGACTTGATTTCATGGTTTTATAGGCAAACCATGGAAGTCAATTATGGACATGATTTTATGTTTTTATAGGCAAACAATGGAAAGAGAAATAGAGGCTCAATATTATGTTTTACAGGCAAGCAATGATGGTGCGAAAAAAATTCGAGAATATCTGTTTTTCGAGCAATAAGAAGCGCTATTGAGACTTGATCTTAATGTTATTAGGCAATCAATAGAAGGCGCAGCTCAAGCATGATTTGGTGTAATTGACAAGCAACCAATCGAAGGCGTCGTACAGGCTTGGTGTTGTTGTTATAGGCAAACCATCTAACTCGCTACAGTGACTTGATCGGAAAGAAACTGTCAATGTTTTATAGCACATAAACCCCCCCCCCCCCAAAAAAAAAAAAAAAAAAAACACGATCAGAGATGTAACTTGATACCTGCTTTCCAATTGAATAAATAACTTAAGCGTATATATAAAGAATAAATAAAAAAAGAATAAATAACTTGAGCATAGCCTACGATGGGTAGCGTTGTGATGTTCTGTTGTGATAATTTGGTGTGTCCAGTGTGTGCCGCGTGGTTACACACCCGCTTCACACGCGTGATCCGGGACTGTTTCCGGATCCGGTTAAGGATATGCACTACTGACGAGCTCAAACGAGGGCGAAACTCGAGTATACTATAGTGCTTCCATATTGACGTGGATAGGCCTTAGGTTCATACCAGAATGCGATCGGCGTTGCCAGTAGTGGGTTGTGCTCAATATTTAAATAACTTAAGATGAAGTAAAGTAACAGCTGTCCTAGAAATAAAGTAGTATAATTAACTGTCGCAGGGTGGTCACACAAAAAGCTAAACAATTTCGAGACGTAAGGAAAAGATATTGGCTCTGGATATGACACAATATACTAAAACCCGTTAATAGTTTTCTAGAAAGTCCTTCCTCTGGAACACACATGGAAAATAAAATTGATGGGAAACGTAAAAACATACAGAAAGGGAATTATTGACAGAAATGGATAAAATGGAGTGGACAAGGTGGAAACTAGAAGAGATAACGATGGATAGGGTTGCTTAGTGTGAGTTGGCTGAGAGCTTATACTCCACCGGTGAATAAAAGACAGGAACGAAAGAAGAAGAAGAAGAAGAAGAAGAAGAAGAAGAAGAAGAAGAAGAAGAAGAAGAAGAAGAAGAAGAAGAAGAAGAAGAAGAAGAAGAAGAAGAAGAAGAAGAAGAAAACTGCTCTACGAGAAGTAAGACTTTTGCGAGAACCGAGTGATGACTGTGAATCTACATCCATGGTCAGACTGCGAGAACAGCAAGTTAAAAGAGGTGTGACCAGAAAAGAACACTATGCAGGAAGCCAAAGAAGATGTATAAACCAACACAGAAGTGATGTCGTAAACCGCTACACGCTGCGGGATTTACTGAGGAGGGCATCCGAACACTTCTAGACTGAATGGTTCGATGTGCAATGATAATGATCTGTCCACTAACTACGAGATTAACTGTTTCTTCCACGAGTATTAGCTATTTCGCTATCAATATCCTCCAACCATGTGCTCAAATGTATGCAGTATTTTCACTCTACGCTTCTACCTTCGCTCTGTTGAAGCCACGGTGTCGGCTACAGGTAAAGCGAATTTCGCATTCCAACGGGAACTTCAGCCTAACTAAACAAAGACAAAAAGGTCCTAGCGACCATGTGTTATGAAATAAAAACGTCAATATTACCAGCAGTTAATTGTTAACTCTTCACGAAAAAAAACTATACATAATAAAATACCATGATATACATAATACAATGAGTTAGCGTGAGTCAGCAGTGTGAGTTGGTGCGACAGAGGGATGTCAGGGGTGGGAGACATTAATGTAAGGCTGGTGTGGGCTGTGTGTATCAGGAGAGACTGCAATGTGAGTTAGGTGTGTGAAAAATAGTGTGAGGCAGGCGTGTGGGGCAGCAGTGTGAGGTACCTATGTGAGGTAGGAATTTGAGGAGTAGTATGAGAACGCATATTCAAAGAATTAAGAGGTGTGACCAGAAAAGAACACTATGCAGGAAGCCAAAGAAGATGTATAAACCAACACCCACCATAAACCAACACCCACATCGTATATCATTCTTTTGCCTAATTTAAATCATCACAAATCATATTTACTGACTGACTGGGAAAATGTTCAGTCACTAGTAGGTAAGAACTACTGACAAAGTGTGTTCGCGGGAGCGTAAATGAATAAAGTAGATGTTTTGAAAGCGACAAAGACACACAGCAAGTTCGTCTCTAGTATAATCTGTTGTTGTTTGTCCACCAAGAATGATGATGATCATTTATGTCACCCAGTGGTGTTGAAAGTATGGAGCCGTGAGTTCTAAGGTGGCTGATAAGGCCTATTTTGGCTCGAAATGTTCTTTGACAATGTGGGCAAAGAATGCTTGACGTTTCAGGAGGAGGATATCCTGCAGTGGCTTTTTTTCTGTCCAACCTTTTCTTCACAGCTCTTGCAGTCCTGGTTGCTTCACAAGTGGCTGCACCCTTATGTAATGATGTGCGCCACGAAATACGGTCATTAGCAGCAGTCTCCCAGGTGTCAAGATGAATTCCAAAAGCTTTCAGTGAAATTTTCAGTGTCTTTAAAGCGTTTCCTCTGGCCACTTTGGAGCGTTTACCACAACGCAGCTCGCTGTAAAACATTCGTTTAGGGAGCCTGTGAACTGGCATAAGAGTTAAGTGACCAGCCCGGCGAATCTGATTTTTTATTAGTAGAGTATCAAACTGTCATGTCAAACTGTTCAACATCTTCTATCTTGGTAATAGTAGTAATACTAGTAGTAGTAGTAGTAGTAGTAGTAGTAGTAGTAGTAGTAGTAGTAGTAGTAGTAGTAGTAGTAGTAGTAGTAGTAGTAGTAGTAGTAGTAGTAATAGTAGTAGTAGTAGTAGTAGTAGTAGTAGTAGTAGTAGTAGTAGTAGTAGTAGTAGTAGTAGTGTAGTAGTAGTAGTAAAACCATGAAGTAATGATTTTATATGTTTGTGTTGACAATACAAATTAAATATATATTAAATACGCACTGTTATCAGTGCGGCAGATCTGTGGCCTCGGTGCAGTATAATTCTTTTTAACGCTTAATTTACTATGGCAGTGTTGACCATTCTGGCCCCAAAGTAGAGTCTAGTTCTTTTCAGCGTAATTGGCTGCGACATTCTGGTGGAGAAGAAAGGCGAACAAAACGATCGAAAAGCTGGCATCTGTAATCAATATATTGATGTTCTTGTATCATGAGACGACGTGTAAACAGTAAAAGCACCAGCATGTTTAGATTAAATTAAGTAGACGTTACGTTTCCACTCCAAGTATCTTCTTCACACAAAACAACAGAGCACAGAAGATATGTAACTGTCGTAGATGTAAACTTAAAACAAAAAATAAAAAATAATTAAGATTAACAAATACTGCCTCTTCTTCTTCTTCTTCTTCTTCTTCTTCTTCTTCTTCTTCTTCTTCTGCTTCTTCTTCTTCTTCTTCTTCTTCTTCTTCTTCTTCTTCTTCTTCTTCTTCTTCTTCTTCTTCTTCTTCTTCTTCTTCTTCTTCTTCTTCTTCTTCTTCCTCTTCTTCTTTCGTTCGCATGAAATATGTCTATAACTGCAATGTTGTCTCTTGTATGAATTTGACTGTCTTGTTTAGTTCACTCAGTGGTCCATAGATTTTATCTTCCACTGTCGATTCTCTAATCCAGAAGGTTTGTCTAGATATATTATATTTTGGGCAGTCTTGGAGTATGTGCTCTGCTGTTATTTTATTAGCTTCCACAACTTCCTTGTGTCTCTTTAAAAGTTTAGTGACTCTGTTTTCTCCTGCCAGCTTTTCCGTCTAGCCTGCAGCTTGGCCCTTTGAAATTTGGCTTTTGCGTGCTGGTATTTATTGTGGTGCTCTTGGCTGGGTTTGACCTCTGCTTGCTTTCTACACACTTCAACATCATTATGCAACTGTTCCAGTTCACTACTCCAGTAGGGTTTATATTGTTTACGGGCTCCTCTTGGTACTGTTTCTCGCGCTGCCTGTAGTATGCATTTCCCAAACTCTTCAACTGCTTTATTTATGTCTTTCTCAGTGTTCAGGTTTCTAACCAGTATGCTGTTGCGATGTTTGTACATTGCTGTCATAAGTCGGGATGCCCCACCGGCTAGATGAAAATATTATTCACTGGCGAGCAACCCTAAATAGTCAGAAACTGACTAGGGACAAAATCTATATGGCTGAACTACAGATTAAGCCCATGAATATCCAACGTACAGCTCCAAGTGGCTCGTTACAAAATGAAATGAACTGTGCTGAATACTCGCCAAGGTATAGGAAAGAGAAGGTTAGCTTAAGATAGATGTTTTAAGTCAATATATATTAGTATAGACGACTATCTCAGTACAGGTTTTCTCCCTGACTGCTCCTTTCCTTGGTGTGTAAGTGAACCCCCACCAATGTACACAACATCACGGATGCACAATTGGAATTAAAATATAACGAGAGAACTATGAGTTACAATACTACAACATTTATTTACTAATCATAACAATAGACATAGGATGATTGTCAATATGAGGATGATGAAATCATATACATATTGATATTGATGACAAACATTACGTAACTTTTACTTGTTACTTGATCTATCTGGATCTGTGGTCCAGATCCCCACTCTCCAGTAGACAACAAAAGAACAGCTTGCCGGTATTCTGACGATCCTGCCAGTCCTGACACTCCTAGTCGTCACTCGTTCTTGAGATCTACAACATAGGTGCTCCTTGTGAGAGCTTGAAAGAAAGTCAAGAATGTGTTATATCAGTTCTACATCAGCGCAATCCTAATTAAAACATATCATAACACAAACATATACAATGACCAGTCTGGCCAAGTTTATCTTCCAGCTCTACTGTGTTCACCATCCTCCTTCTCCCTACTGTCTTTAGTCTGGGACGGGCTTTTCAATTGTCTCACACGCCTGTAATGATTACATTTCTGCCGCCCCATGTCCATGTCGCTAATACAGAAATTCTGTGTCGTACAGCCGCTCCGTCCAAAGTTAGTTTAGCAGCTCACAGGGTCGGTAATGGTATTATAATAATGCCTGATCATCCGGGCTTACAAGCCGGGACCAGTAGCTGTGCCAGACTTCCGTGAATTACCCTCCACCATATGATGAAAAAGGTTTAGCACCATATACCCCATAACACTTGTGGGTAATGTCTGTACCATTACACCTCTGCTACAAATGCAATTGATGGTTAGTGTGCCAATGCGCACACCATAATATAACACTTCATATTGATAGGCTTGCATATGACAAATCAATATACCAAACATGAAATACCCATAAAACATTAATTAAACTAGACATATTATGATACTTTAACATAATAGCATAATGCACTAGTTAGTTTGTAGGTATACGAAATTACACATACATACATCCAACATATCCGTAAACATTATATTACTTCAAGATGGACATCTAATGATACTCAACATAATAGCATCAGGCATTATTAATGAGTACTAATATTGTATAGCTACAAAATGAGATATACAACAAGTCTAATTGAAGTTACCACTTAGTTACTGCTGTTGTAAGAATTAAATAAATAGTCAGTTGACTATATTCTGTACAACAAATGCACACACCAAAACGAGACTAGTCTAGTTTAGAAAGAGATGGCAAGCATCTGCTACGACACCTCAAGTATATCTAGACAAGACCTGCCTTCCATAAGTTTCTACTTCTCAGAAGAGTAGCACTTACAGCACAATGATATTGAACACATAACTCAGAAAGAACACTCAAGTAACCTATGACAATGATAGTTCTTGCAATAACCTAGATCAGATATAGACTGAAAATCACTAACTAAGAAATAACTTTTGTAGTGAAATCTAACATAATAATCATGCATATGACTACAGAACATTGAGATAGTTCCTACCTGTTCTGAAGTCAGACTTAATCTAAAAGGAAAAGGTCTATCGTGGGTTTTTATACCTAGCCTAGCAGTAGACACTTATCTCCCAGGAATTCCATTCCTAAATTCTTCTTATCTCCTCCTGACGTTAATTGCAATTAACTCCAAGTCTGTCCAGTCATAAAATTCTTTCTGCATGCACACTAGCCTTCACACCTGTGGGTCTGACAATTATTAGCCCACTGAGTCCTATCAGTGATTTCACACCTTGCGCCTCTAGTCTCTACCAGATGGGGTCAGCCATCGCGGTTGGGCGATTTCCTAGCTATTCTTATCAGGTGTCATGTCAAGGGAACAATTAGGTTCTCATGGTCAACAGCCAGTTTACAACTCTGTTGGTAAACCAGGTTTGCTTGCGTCATACCTGGTTGGTTTTAATTACTATTCAGTCCCCTGAGTCTGCCCTCCCGTCTGGCTGGATTGATAAGACTGTGAAACTGATCTGGGGGTGACCGGTACTGGTGTCAAATTAACTTCCCAAATAGAAAGCCATTCCTGGTGGTTGTTTACTTTCAGGTTTTGCAAGCTTACGTCAAGACAGTATAGCCTTGAATATAGAGAAAACAGTTTTGTTCGTCTGTTGATCCTCTACATGGCCCACCAACAGTGAACCGAAAATTGTTCTGGGAAGTAAAGGCTGCCAATTCGTGACAGAGCTTTCCCCTTAAAAAAAGTTTCTGCCAGAAATCTTTTGTCAAAGCACGCCGTACATCCCAGAATAATGCCTAAGCACTCTCCGTTCTGTATCTGCCTAAAGGTTTCCAATATTCCTTGTGGCAGTGGGTTGTCCTGCATAAAGACGTCCCATTTCCATAACCCAAAGATACTCTGGATAGATCCTTGTACCTGGTTTTCGGCCGGGATTCCATGCAATAGCTTGGTAAAATCCGGTAATTGTCAGGAGGTTGTAATTTCACCCCTCTGGGAAAGATCACAATCAACGGGATTCTTCTACGCCTCTGGGCAGCAATTGTTTTACACCATTCACTCACGTGATTTACTCCTTTCAGCCGAGGATGTACCCGTAGTGAGGTCTTGCATGGGCTGGCCACAGAAAAGCTTGTCTCCGTGATATTCCTCCATCCGTTATAGATTTTTAACAGATCTATCAATATCTTCCTTTTAAAAGGAATAATGTTACACATCATGGTCCCATGGTATAAATTCAACTGGCGCTTTCCTCCTTCAAAGTCGGGAGTAACAATCGTCCCTCCTCGGTGTCGCGGTTTCTTCCCCTGATATTCAGTTAATGGGCTGAGTTTCTCTGCATTAGAGTTTCTTGTACAAACCGTGCTAGAAATTGGAAATTTAGTGTGCCAAGTTGTCCTGCCTTGAGAAATAACATAGTTACTCCAGGGCGATAAAGTGGTGTTACTTTTGAATAAAGTATCCACAAATAGCTGATCTACTCCTATCAAATCGACCTGACTGAAGGGTAGATTGAGTCCTAAGAGTGTTGGTTCCAAACCACTCTTGACTTCTGTTACTTCAGGTCCCTGTTGCTGGAATTCCCTGATAACTTCAGCTAATGAGATGATAGGCGTTTCTTCCTCCATCTTGTGCAAAGAATTTTCTTCTTTAGCAACTACAGACAATGTCTGCACAATATCAGAGTCCATATTCTGGCTCAAGACAATTCCCTGTGTTTCCTGAGTCTCCGAACTGGTATACTGTGAGATAACAACTGGAAATGTTTCCTGGTCTGGATGTTCCTCTCTGGTCATGCTTTCATGGGCTAAGTCCAGTTGAGGTAAATCCTGTGATGGGCTGGTGTCTAAACAATCCATCACACTACGTAAATCGTTTGAACTGATGTCTAGTGTCTTTTCCTGAGCTGCAGCCTCAAAGATCACAAGGGGTTCCGGATCGTCCTTCATCCCACTGTCAGTCAAATTTAATCCCACTTCTTCCTCGTCTGGGCTGAAGGGAATAATAAAGTCGGTTACCTTTCGATCTCCGACCTCCTTAAAAGATGTCCTCAGGTCATCTTCCTCTTGAGTTTCACCTCTCGTTGAAGTAAAATGAGATTCCTGGGAGTCTTGTACTGGCGGACCAGTTAAACTACAATTTCCGTGGTGCAAACAGTTATCACGTTTGTGACTGCTTGAAATGCCCTGGGCACGTTTCTTCTTCCCTCTTTTCCGTTTAGGACTGGGTCGAATGAGAACCTGTAGTTCCCGGTCCAATACCTCTGATTCCGCGGTGGTTGGCAAAGATGTCCCTTCCTTCCTGGTTGGGTGAGCATCCATATCTCCTACCTTATGTTCCGCTAGAAAGGTTAGCTTCTCTGCATTGACTACTTCCATATGCTTTATATTAATCTCTGCTTCTTCAGTTTTGCTACGCTCTTTTGCTTCAAATAACTCATCAATTGTTTTATTCATCTGTTCCTCCGCAAAGTCCCACTCTTTCATCTCATCTCTGATGTATATTTCTAGTTGTTCTCCTGTTAAGCCCTCTGTTATGCCTAACCTTCTCGTGGACTCTAAGTAATCTGTTCGCGCCTTCAGATAATCTGGATCCTGGGAAGGTGAGTCCATATTTGCTAATGCTAAATTCAGGTAAGCTCCTATGTATCTATCAACTCAGAGCTAAGCTAGAAAGACAAGAGTGAACCAATGACAGCAGAACCTAAACCAATGTGTAGAGTTTAGCCTCAGCAATGAAAGACAACTGAAAGTAATATTCCAGTAGTTTCTGGCGACCGCAGTGAAGTAAGTGTGAGAGATATACTACACAGTAATCAATACTAATATTTACCTAAATAAATATTAAAATGCATTGCATACATGTCATAATGAAAATGGCATAAGTAGCATAAAATGGCAAATCAATCAAGCAGTTAAATCATCAAACACATCAATGTAAATATGATTAAAGTGATCAGTTATCATTAAATGATGAATGATACACTAAATGATAAGAATTAAAATACTTATCAATAAATGATAGATGAGGTAGTTCTCATAAGTTCTTATCTGTTATACACTTTTGAAAAGTTATATCTATACTCTGTAACTTCCTCAACTAAAATTAGCTACATCTGATGATAGTCTATTTTGATGACTGAAGATTACAAGAGTTAACTTTTAAAATCGTATGTCTAGGGTCTAGTAGAATCACTATGATTACTAGAATCCTGGTTCAGGCTCGCGGACTGGACCCCAATCTGTCATAAGTCGGGATGCCCCACCGGCTAGATGAAAATATTATTCACTGGCGAGCAACCCTAAATAGTCAGAAACTGACTAGGGACAAAATCTATATGGCTGAACTACAGATTAAGCCCATGAATATCCAACGTACAGCTCCAAGTGGCTCGTTACAAAATGAAATGAACTGTGCTGAATACTCGCCAAGGTATAGGAAAGAGAAGGTTAGCTTAAGATAGATGTTTTAAGTCAATATATATTAGTATAGACGACTATCTCAGTACAGGTTTTCTCCCTGACTGCTCCTTTCCTTGGTGTGTAAGTGAACCCCCACCAATGTACACAACATCACGGATGCACAATTGGAATTAAAATATAACGAGAGAACTATGAGTTACAATACTACAACATTTATTTACTAATCATAACAATAGACATAGGATGATTGTCAATATGAGGATGATGAAATCATATACATATTGATATTGATGACAATCATTACGTAACTTTTACTTGTTACTTGATCTATCTGGATCTGTGGTCCAGATCCCCACTCTCCAGTAGACAACAAAAGAACAGCTTGCCGGTATTCTGACGATCCTGCCAGTCCTGACACTCCTAGTCGTCACTCGTTCTTGAGATCTACAACATAGGTGCTCCTTGTGAGAGCTTGAAAGAAAGTCAAGAATGTGTTATATCAGTTCTACATCAGCGCAATCCTAATTAAAACATATCATAACACAAACATATACAATGACCAGTCTGGCCAAGTTTATCTTCCAGCTCTACTGTGTTCACCATCCTCCTTCTCCCTACTGTCTTTAGTCTGGGACGGGCTTTTCAATTGTCTCACACGCCTGCAATGATTACATTTCTGCCGCCCCATGTCCATGTCGCTAATACAGAAATTCTGTGTCGTACAGCCGCTCCGTCCAAAGTTAGTTTAGCAGCTCACAGGGTCGGTAATGGTATTATAATAATGCCTGATCATCCGGGCTTACAAGCCGGGACCAGTAGCTGTGCCAGACTTCCGTGAATTACCCTCCACCATATGATGAAAAAGGTTTAGCACCATATACCCCATAACACTTGTGGGTAATGTCTGTACCATTACACCTCTGCTACAAATGCAATCGATGGTTAGTGTGCCAATGCGCACACCATAATATAAAACTTCATATTGATAGGCTTGCATATGACAAATCAATATACCAAACATGAAATACCCATAAAACATTAATTAAACTAGACATATTATGATACTTTAACATAATAGCATAATGCACTAGTTAGTTTGTAGGTATACGAAATTACACATACATACATCCAACATATCCGTAAACATTATATTACTTCAAGATGGACATCTAATGATACTCAACATAATAGCATCAGGCATTATTAATGAGTACTAATATTGTATAGCTACAAAATGAGATATACAACAAGTCTAATTGAAGTTACCACTTAGTTACTGCTGTTGTAAGAATTAAATAAATAGTCAGTTGACTATATTCTGTACAACAAATGCACACACCAAAACGAGACTAGTCTAGTTTAGAAAGAGATGGCAAGCATCTGCTACGACACCTCAAGTATATCTAGACAAGACCTGCCTTCCATAAGTTTCTACTTCTCAGAAGAGTAGCACTTACAGCACAATGATATTGAACACATAACTCAGAAAGAACACTCAAGTAACCTATGACAATGATAGTTCTTGCAATAACCTAGATCAGATATAGACTGAAAATCACTAACTAAGAAATAACTTTTGTAGTGAAATCTAACATAATAATCATGCATATGACTACAGAACATTGAGATAGTTCCTACCTGTTCTGAAGTCAGACTTAATCTAAAAGGAAAATTCCAATTCCAATTCCAAATTTCAAAAACAAAAATTCCAAATTCGGCCTCGTCTAACCTGCTTCATCAGCTGTGGTTATTGTTGAGGTCCGTGGTTGTGTAGATTGTTGGTCCTATTTCCTACTGGTTTTTATTTGTTCCGCTCTGTTCGTCGGATAGATTTGTTTTGTGCTGGTCCTGTTTAAAGACCGGTCCTTGGTTGGGCCTACTGGGGCCCTTATTCTCTCGTTTGTAGGCTTCTCTCTGTTAGCCCTGCTAAGTGCTTGTCGCTTCTTGTGTTATTCTCATCGGGGCTAGTCCCGGTCATGTCTAGTCCTCATAAGGACTTGTTGTAGGCAAGGGCAGAGCATTTAATTGCAAGTCTCAAGTTGTCCCCCCCCCCCCCCCGGTCAGCGTTACGAACGCCTTTACGCTTGTGAGTTTTGGAGGTTTTCTTCATCGCATGTGGGTTTGGCGTGGCAACAAGATGACCAGGTCTCCCTGTCTTCCTAGTTCAGGTGCTCTACCGGAAGAGCCAACCCACCTTCCTGCCATTCACTCCGCCAGTTTTTTTTTTTTTTTTACAACATATATAAACATGCACAAATACAAACAAACACACATATACATGTATACACAGTGTAGGGAGGTTATACGGTCTTCCCTGTTCTGCATAGGAACTGTCTGACCAGTCGCTGTGTTTCCGGGTTGCTGTTTATGTGCAGGCACTCCGTCATTGTCATTGGTTTTCCAGTTTTGACAAAGTGATCTCTCAGGTCCCTTCGCTCTCTATTGTACTTGTCGCATACTAGTAAGTAGTGTTCGATGGTGTTGCTTTCTCGGCATACTCTGCAGTTTGGGTTCTCTCTTGTGTCTTTCCAATTGCCTAGTCGCATTCTCCACAGCTGCCTGTTTGCCGGTGCTTTCATGTTGGTCTTGACTTGTGGCTTGGATCTGGGTTCGCCCAATACTTGGAAGGCATGACGGCCTTTATCGCTGTCTCGCCACTGTTGCCTCCATTCCTTGAGAATGTAGTTTTTGACTATATTCTTCCCTTCTACTTTACCTAGGCCTGTGCAGATTTGATTTGTGCTGGTTATACCCCATTTCGCCGCTCTGTCTGCCTGTTCGTTTCCCGGGATACCCCTGTGTGCTGGTATCCATCCGATGGTGACTTGGCAGCCCATGTACCTGAGGTTAGTGGCTGTTGCTAGTATCTCCTCTTTTATGTCAGGTCTGTTGCCTCTATTGAGGTTCCCGAGCGTTTGTACTGATGACAGGGAGTCTGTTAATATACACAGTCTCAGTGGTGGGTTTTCGGCTGCGATCTCTAGACCTTTCATTATGGCAACTAGTTCGGCCGTGCATACTGCTGTCTGGTCTGTTAGCTTGAACTGTCTCTTCAGCTTCCAGTCTGGGACCACTACACCTGCTCCCACCTCTCCCTGTTCGTTTTTGGACCCGTCTGTGTATATTAGGAGGTTGTCCTTACTGAATTCTTGTATGTATTCCTCGGCCGTGTCTCTTGCATCAATGTCCTCCGTGTCCTTGGTGATGGATTTCGCTAGACTACAGTCAGTGAATGGGACTTTTAGTTCCCATGGTGGGATTGTTGGCTTGAACCGTCTTGTCTGTTTCAGGGTCTCTGCTAGCTCGGTTTCTTCCTTTATCTTCTCAGCTGCTTCCCAACCTGCCGGTCTTTGCAGTTTAACTCTTGGGGTGCCCCCCCCCCCTTTTGCTGTTGTTGTCGCTGAACGTTTGGTATCCAGGGTGGTTTTTGTCTTGGGCTACCTTAAGCCAGTAGTTATACGTCAGCTGTTTACGCCTCAGACTCAGTGGAAGCACACCCAGTGCTACCTCCATGGCTTCTCTGGATGTACATTTTCCAGCACCCAAGATGACGTTTAGGGCTTGGGTCTGTATGGTGTCTAGCTTCCTCTTGTTGGCTTCTGAAGCTGAGTCGTACACAATGCTGCCGTATTCTAACTTGCCCCTGATAAATGCTTTATAGAACATCAGCATTGTTTGGGTGTGGGCACCCCAACCGTTACCTTTTATCACCCGCAGTAGGTTGCTCGCTTTCTTGCATTTTTCTAATGTCTGGCTTATATGCTTTGACCAGTTCATCTGTTCGTCCAGGGTCATTCCTAGGAACACTGTGCTCTTTGTTCTCTTGATGGTTTCCCCTTTTATCTCTATTTTCCAGTCCTTGTCACGGTTTATCTTCTTCTTGCTGCTAAATACCATGCTGACCGTCTTATTGGTATTGATTTTGAAACCCCATTTATCCATCCAAGCTGTTATCTTGTTTATTTGTTTTTGGAGGGGTCCTCTTGTATACTTTGCCGCCTTGGCGCTCCTCCATATGGCGCAGTCATCCGCGAATTGAGAAAGTCCTGTTTTCTGGTCTTGAATCTCATCTGTCAGGTCGTTCACCAGTATTGAAAAGATTGTAGGTGAGATGACAGATCCCTGGGGAATGCCGTTCCCCTGCACATATGTGTCGGATACCTCATTCCCTACCCTCACTGAGAATCTTCTATCTTGGAGGAAGTTTTCAATGTATTTGTAGGTTCTACCAGTTATGCCTACTTTCTTCAGTTTAATTAGTGCGGCTTCACTCCAGCATTGATCGTACGCCTGAGCTAGGTCCAGGAATACAGCCAACGTCTTTTCACCTCTCTTAAATCCTTTCTTTACGTGGTTTTCCAATTTAATGATCTGATCCATCGTGCACCTGTTGGCTCTAAACCCGGATTGTGTATGGCTGTACAGTTCATTCTTCTCCAGGAAGAATGTTATTCTTTTATTTATCACTGTCTCCATAACTTTGCCCAGGTGCGATGTCAGTGAGATAGGGCGGTATGATTCTACCCTTGTTGGCTCTTTCCCTAGTTTCTTGACTGGGATAATCGTGGCTGTTTTCCACTGCCTGGGGATCTTTCCCGTCTGCCATATTACATTAAACAGCTTAGTAATCGTTTTTATGGTGTTATTCGGGAGCTTTTTGAGGATGGTATAATTTAGTATGTCCGCCCCAGCCGCAGTGTCAGATTTTTCGTTTAGGGCTGACATCACCTCTTCTGTTGTGATGTCTGCATCCATAAAGTGTTCTTCGATGTTTTCGTCTGCTGTGTCTTTTAGCTCTTGTGTCATTTCCTCCCTTCTTTGTCTTTCATTGCTTCCTAGTCTTTTGTTAGAGCAGACTTCGTGGATGTAATCTCCGAACACTTTGGCTTTGTCCTGGTCTGTTACTGCTAGTTTCGTGCTTTTGATGGTTGGGATTTTGCTGGTCTTTTTATTTCCTTGAATAGCTTTTATTTGTTCCCACACCTTACTGGTTGGTGTGTCTGGACTGAGTGTTTGACAGAATCTTTTCCACTCCTTCTCTTTTGCATGTTTTACTGCTCTGTTTGCTTCGTTTCTGAGTTTCTTGAATACTTCAAAATTCTCTTCTGTCCTTGCCTTCTGGTATTTCTGCAGCGCTCTTTTCCTATTTTGTTGTGCCGCTGTACACTTATCGTTCCACCAGGCCACTGGGTTGTGCCTTTGTTTTTGGGTTGTCTGGGGCTCTTTCTTACCCGGTTTTAGATATTCTGGCATATTTCTGTTAGGGATATGTTTGGTGGCTATCCTCAGTATGTTACTGGTCAGTCTCTCTGTATATTTGTCAATGTCTTCCCGTTCCTGCTGTTCCAGGTCTGTGTTGTTCATGTCTTCTCTGAACTGCTCCCATTTTGCTTTCTTGAAGTGAAAGGTTGGCCTGTTGTTGTTGGTGCTTAGCTGGGGCTTTGTTCTGGTGTTGATTATTATGGGTAGGTGGTCTGTGTTCGTGTCCTCTGTCACTTCCCAATGGCTGCTTGCTAGACCTATAGTGGCTATTGTCAGGTCAATGGCTGTGTCTTGGCAGTTTGGTCTGGGATCTATCCTGGTTACCGTCCCATCGTTGAGCACTGCCAGTTGATTGTCTTCGATAAACTTCATGAGTTTTGTACCAGCCCTGTCGTTCTGTATAGCTCCCCATGTGTGGTGGTGACAGTTGAAGTCTCCCACTATTAGGGCTTCTGACGTAAGTCTGGTTTGGAGGGCTTGGGTGTCTTCATCCTCAATTACCCCTCTGGGACAGTATACGTTGATTATAGATAAGTTTTTAGGGTTCCCTGTAATAGTAGCACTGACACACTCCAAGTTCTTGGTGCGGAATGTTTCTTGTGCCACGATCTGGAACTGTTCGTGCATTAACAGGGCAACCCCGCCCCCTCTAGCTTCTGTCCTGTCCTGTCTAATTACCTTGAACCCGCGGCACCTATACTGTTGATCTGGTTTCAGGTGGGTTTCCTGCAGGGCATAAATACAGTTCTGGCTCCCCAGTTGTTTCATGATGTCTGGGAGGTGGGATTTAATGCCCCTGCAGTTCCACTGAATTATTCTCACGTTTCTGTTATCCATTTTTGGTTCAACTGTTATTGCTGTCTGACCCTGTCTCTGGTTGTCCTCCATTCTTTATATTTCGGAGTCTGTGCTGTTTTCATTGTCATGGTAGCTGGTTGCTTCCTCTACTGGATACAATTGATTTCTCTGCCACTGTGGTACTGTTTTCTCCTTGAGTATTCCACGTTGGTGAGCTATCACAGTATTGAAGATTGATCTGGCTTCATTTCGGACTGATTCTATTTCGTTTTTGATTTCCTTCAGCTGGCTGTTCATCCACATCGGGTTTTTCCCTCTTACGCCAGAGGTGAGCAAATCCCACATTTCATTGTGTTCTGTTTCCATTTTGTTTAGTTTGCTTTCCTGGTAATTTACCATCTTTTTGATTTTTTCCAATTGTTCTTCAATGCTTTGGGCGGTTTTTTCCATCTTTGCTGAGGTCTCTTCCATCTGTTTGGTGGCCTTTGCTAGTTTTCTTTCTGCTTCCTGTACTCTTCTGTGAACCTGTCTTTGGTTGTCGTCCTCTGGTCTTGTGACTGGTCCTGCTTCTGTTTGTGTCTGTTGTCTTTTGTCTTGTGGTGTGTCGGCTACTTGTGCTATCTGGTTAGTTATGTCTGTTTGCATTATCCGCCTTTTGTGTAGCGTTTCAGGGCCGCTTTTGTGGAGGTTCTGCTTCAATTTTACTATCCTAAGTGGTGTCTTGGTTAACACTGATTCCCTCCAGGCAGCAAGCTCCCTTTTATACGCAGGACACCCCTTGTATCTTGCACCGTGGTTGCCCTTGCAGTTGGCGCATGTTCTTTTTGGGTTGTGTTCTGCGTATTTTGATTCGTTTTTTGCGAGCTGGCAGTCGCTCCTCCAGTGCGGTCCTCCACAGAACTTGCAGGTTGGGACTTTCTGTCTGCAGCTTTGCCGGAAGTGGCAAAATTTCTGGCAGAGTGTGCACTGTGCTAATGGGGGAACGTATGCTTCGATGTGCTTGTATTCCCCGTTTAGTGATAACTGTCTTGGTGGGTCTTGTCCTTCACATTTGATTTTTATCACCGATGTGGGTTTTCCTTGCCCGTTCGTTATTCTCTCTCCGTCTAGTATTTTTGCATGTTTGTTTTCCTTCTTAAGGTCTTTTAGGATCTTAGTCATGTCCCATTGAGGGTTGATGCCTTTGATCACTATGTCGCTGGTTGGTTTGTGGATGTCAATGTCCACCATTATTCCATGAATCAGTTGGTGATTGTAGGGTTTTTGTGTGTCTTTAATTGTTTTAATGATGGTCTCTATTTCTTCTGTTTTGTTTGGGTGTAGGAATACCTTCCCTTGTTTTGTTTTATATGCTTTCTCGATGCTTCTTGTTCCTAGTGCGTTTTCAAACACCCGTCTTAACTCGGATGCGTTCATCGACGTGATTTTCTCCTGCGCTTCATTGACTTGTGTTACTATTAGGCGAGTCTTCTCGCTTACTTCTTTGGTCACTGGGCTGCTATCTCGGGTTTTGGACGCCTCTCTCCGGCTGTGTAATCGCTCACCGTTTCTGTTTGAGTTGGCTGTCGGTGTTGGGCTAGATGCTACTGGCTTCTGGTTGCCTCTGGCAGGACCGCTGCCAGCCTTACCCCTGTTGGTATTTGCTTTAGGGCCGGCAGCGGCCTTCTCCGAGTAAAGCTCTTTGTTTTGCGAGCTACTTCTTGTGTTGTACGCCATTTTTCTTCTGTTTGCTTGAAATTATCGCGGTGATAGTATTTTATATTTATAAAGTAATGTATGTACTCACGTTTCTTGCTTTCCCTTGGAAATATTAACACACACTCTCACGATAATCCAATAGAACAATGAAGGTACGTGTGACTCCAGCGAAGAAAAACACACGAGTTTCTTGTTTTTACTTTGTGAATAAACGCGTGTCACAATCGTGTATTCCAATAGTATGTATAAACAAAGTGCTACTCCAGCGAAGAACTACACACGGGTTCTTGTTTCATACTTGGAGGTATATCACACGTGTCACAAACGCGGTAATCCAATATTGTGAAGCAGAATAAACACGTCTGACTTCTACCGTGAACCACACTCGACTGACGACGACGACACGTAAAAGTAAAAGGTCTATCGTGGGTTTTTATACCTAGCCTAGCAGTAGACACTTATCTCCCAGGAATTCCATTCCTAAATTCTTCTTATCTCCTCCTGACGTTAATTGCAATTAACTCCAAGTCTGTCCAGTCATAAAATTCTTTCTGCATGCACACTAGCCTTCACACCTGTGGGTCTGACAATTATTAGCCCACTGAGTCCTATCAGTGATTTCACACCTTGCGCCTCTAGTCTCTACCAGATGGGGTCAGCCATCGCGGTTGGGCGATTTCCTAGCTATTCTTATCAGGTGTCATGTCAAGGGAACAATTAGGTTCTCATGGTCAACAGCCAGTTTACAACTCTGTTGGTAAACCAGGTTTGCTTGCGTCATACCTGGTTGGTTTTAATTACTATTCAGTCCCCTGAGTCTGCCCTCCCGTCTGGCTGGATTGATAAGACTGTGAAACTGATCTGGGGGTGACCGGTACTGGTGTCAAATTAACTTCCCAAATAGAAAGCCATTCCTGGTGGTTGTTTACTTTCAGGTTTTGCAAGCTTACGTCAAGACAGTATAGCCTTGAATATAGAGAAAACAGTTTTGTTCGTCTGTTGATCCTCTACATGGCCCATCAACAGTGAACCGAAAATTGTTCTGGGAAGTAAAGGCTGCCAATTCGTGACAATTGCCCAGTCTGCGTTCTTGTAGTTCCATCTCGAGAAGGTGCTGCTTTCACTTACAAGCTCATTTTCTACAGTTAGAAAGACTGGCTGATAGTCACTGCCACCAAGTTGTTTCCCAACAATTCGTTTAATGTTCCACTCCAGGTCTGGTGAATGAAAAGCCAGGTCAGGTGTAATTGTAGTGTACCATGATCTCGAGTAGACGGTATGTGGGTCAGACGGCTTGTTTATCAAGATTAATATATTCTCATCCTGCCAGTCTTCCAGTCTCTTTCCTCTCTGGTGCATGTGATTATAGCCCCAGCTCTGCGAGTGGCTGTTGAAATCGCCACACACAATCTTTTTTTTTTCTTTTAATGGTGGTGTCCAGTGCCTTTGGGCGGTCACTTGGACAGTAGTAATTGATCAGATGTAGGTCTGTATTGCCTGTCTTAAGTTTAAGTGTCTGATACTCAGCCCCTTCCATGCAAACTTCAATTTGGGAAGCAGTGGTGTTATTTTTAACGAGAGTCAGTATCCCACCCTTTCGCCTGTCCTTTCGATCAGATTAGTGACACTGGAGGCCTCTGATTCTGAAGGCAATATTTTCGTTGAGGTGAGTTTCTTGCAAGCAACATACGCTTACTTTTTCTTGGTCCAAGATGTTTTCTAATTCTATTTGCTGTTGCTGACTCCTTCCGCATTCCAGTAGAGCAGTGGTTCTTAACTTTTCTTGGCCCATGCACCCCTTCACCATATGTTCAGAATGTCACCCCCCCCCCCCACCTTTTTCACATTTCCTCCTTATAAATTTCCCCACCTTTTTTTTAACGCAGTATACAGAACCATGGAAGATAAATTTAATAACATATGCTAGAACAAGTCTAGACGTCTACATAAAACGCGATTTGCGGGTCTACTTACGTTATAAAACGAATTTCAGAAGGGCGAGAAGTACAAAACCGTAAATTATGAATTGTGGAGGGAAAATCAATATCAAGTAATTGGTTCTGATATTAACGCGATATTGAAATAATCTAACCCCCCCCCCCCCGGAAACCTTAAATCCCCCACCCCAGGGGGGGGGGGAATCCCCACCGTTTGAGAACCACTGACTTAGAGCATTCAGTATAGAAGCCTGGTCCATGGCTCGTCCGTCCTCCACAGTAGCCTTACTTTCAAGCCTGTCAGCCTGCTCACTCCCTTGTATACCCACACGCCATGGCACGAAAATGAAATTAATCTAAGAAACAGTGCCAACTTAGATTTAACCCCATCCAATTTAAAGGTGCCGCACTGAACCGTGGCCTGGTTATATCCTAGTGAGCCTCTGTCAGATGTGAAGTACCAGTGTTGGTCTTCCAGTGCACTCTAGCTTCTGGGCTTTGAGTTTGGGGGGGGGGGGGGGGTGGATAGTTCTCTAACACAATCTCTGTGGATATGTTACTTTAGTAACAGGAAGGGAGAAAATTCTCTACACCATTCTCATCCCGATAGATGCCGATGCGTCAAATTGAAGAGTTAAAGCTTAATGTAACCCATATGGTTCACAATCACCAAACACGACAATATTTCACATAAATGTGGTTACTGTATTACGAAATGAGATAACCAGTTATGTTTCTCGTCGTTTACACTTCTCTGAATAATCACCGGTTTTACAGTGTTTGGTTGATCGTAGAGTTGAATGCAGCCGGAGAACATATTCCAACCCCTAAGTGATTTAGTGCCATGGGATGATTAACCGTCTTACGCGACTTCCAGTATCTGTCGTGGGCTTACGTACACTATATATTTGTCTAGGTTCAAACCTACTGTTTGTTTGGCACTGAATCAGTTCACTGAGATCAAACTTGAAGCCAGTCAGCTACTAATCCGTTGTGCTCTCCACTGCGGTGAATTATAAAAGCCGCGAAGAAATCATTCTTCATACACATTCATTTCATACTCTCATACTCCAGGATCTTTTCAGGTTCGTATTGGACTCGTTATTGGGCTCCCTACATATATACGCACTTCAACTATTCCACCTTATCGATGGCATGAACATACTGGTCCTCATCACTTGTAATTGATGTTTGGTTAGAAAGCTCTTAATTCAGAAATGACACCACAGCAGAGCAAACACAAGCGCCACGTCTGTCTCTGCAAGTGTAGATGTTGATAATTCCAGGCAGTCTCGCCATAAACACGTTGGTCGTCGTCCATACATATGTCAATGCTTACCGAAACCACGCTTAAGCTCACACATACACGCCTAAATGCGTTGTCTCATAGACGACAGTGTCGTCAGTTAGCTTTTGTTCATACATAATCTACCAACTACCTCTGTAGACCTTAGTGAGTGCCTCAACTACTACGTCTTTAAGTACGCAGATCCACTAGCTCGTCTCCTGGCCCCCAGCATGACCTGGACAATATATTCAGCACGACCGAAACAACATCTCCAGCATGACCCGGACATCTCCAGCATGACCCGGACAACATCTCCAGCATGACCCGGACATTTCCAGCATGACCGGGACAACATTTCCAGCATGACCCGGACATCTCCAGCATGACCCGGACAACATCTCCAGCATGATCTGGACAACATCTCCGGCATGATCTGGACAACATCTCCGGCATGACCCGGAGAACATCTCCCCCATGATCTGGACAACATCTCCAGCATGATCTGGACAACATCTCCGGCATGATCTGGACAACATCTCCGGCATGATCTGGACAACATCTCCAGCATGATCTGGACAACATCTCCGGCATGATCTGGACAACATCTCCGGCATGACCCGGACAACATCTCCCCCATGATCTGGACAACATCTCCAGCATGATCTGGACAACATCTCCAGCATGATCTGGACAACATCTCCAGCATGATCTGGACAACATCTCCGGCATGACCCGGACAACATCTCCAGCATGATCTGGACAACATCTCCAGCATGATCTGGACAACATCTCCGGCATGACCCGGACAACATCTCCCCCATGATCTGGACAACATCTCCAGCATGATCTGGACAACATCTCCGGCATGACCCGGACAACATCTCCCCCATGATCTGGACAACATCTCCAGCATGATCTGGACAACATCTCCGGCATGACCCGGACAACATCTCCCCCATGATCTGGACAACATCTCCAGCATGATCTGGACAACATCTCCGGCATGATCTGGACAACATCTCCAGCATGATCTGGACAACATCTCCAGCATGATCTGGACAACATCTCCGGCATGACCCGGACAACATCTCCAGCATGATCTGGACAACATCTCCAGCATGATCTGGACAACATCTCCGGCATGACCCGGACAACATCTCCCCCATGATCTGGACAACATCTCCAGCATGATCTGGACAACATCTCCAGCATGATCTGGACAACATCTCCAGCATGATCTGGACAACATCTCAAGCATGATCCGGACAACATCTCCGGCATGATCTGGACAACATCTCCGGCATGACCCGGACAACATCTCCGGCATGATCTGAACAACATCTCCGGCATGATCTGGACAACATCTCCGGCATGACCCGGACAACATCTCCCCCATGATCTGGACAACATCTCCGGCATGACCCGGACAACATCTCCGGCATGATCTGGACAACATCTCCGGCATGACCCGGACAACATCTCCCCCATGATCTGGACAACATCTCCGGCATGATCTGGACAACATCTCTGGCATGACCCGGACAACATCTCCCCCATGATCTGGACAACATCTCCAGCATGATCTGGACAACATCTCCGGCATGACCCGGACAACATCTCCCCCATGATCTGGACAACATCTCCAGCATGATCTGGACAACATCTCCGGCATGACCCGGAGAACATCTCCAGCATGATCTGGACAACATCTCAAGCATGATCCGGACAACATCTCAAGCATGATCTGGACAACATCTCAAGCATGATCCGGACAACATCTCAAGCATGATCCGGACAACATCTCAAGCATGATCTGGACAACATCTCAAGCATGATCCGGACAACATCTCCAGCATGATCTGGACAACATCCCTAGCATGATCCGGACAACATCTCCAGCATGATCTGGACAACATCTCCGGCATGATCTGGACAACATCTCCAGCATGATCTGGACAACATCCCTAGCATGATCCGGACAACATCTCCAGCATGATCTGGACAACATCTCCGGTATGACCCGGAGAACATCTCCAGCATGATCTGGACAACATCCCTAGCATGATCCGGACAACATCTCAAGCATGATCTGGACAACATCTCAAGCATGATCTGGACAACATCTCCAGCATGATCTGGACAACATCTCCAGCATGACCCGGACAACATCTCCATCATGACCCGGACAATAACCCCAGCATGCGCCGGACAACATCTCAAGCATGACCTGAACATGTCCGTGTAAGAATGACGTGTCTACTCTGGACGCGGATTGCTACACAAAGTTTTTAATTTATTTGGTTGTTTCGGGATTTGAGGTGTGAAGATTGAGCACAACTCACTACTGGCAACGCTAATCGTATTCCTGTACGAATCTTGGGACTTGTCCACGTCAGATTGGAAGCACTAGACTCGAGTTTCGCTCTCGTTTGAGCTCGTCAATAGTGCATATTCCTAACTGGACCCAGGATGGAATTCCGGATCATTGGCGTTGAGGCGGATGTGTAACCACTTGACCACGTTGCCCAAGATATCACTGCGTCATAATTTGTAGGCTATAGCTCAAAATGTGCCCAGTCGCCAAGACTGACATCCGTCAATCAATGTGGCCCCGAATGATCAGGTCTTCTCGATCTGGCAAGACACACCAGACGCATAAAATCCAGCGAGCAATGATCAAATTGATGTATTTTGTAGTTTCGGGATTTGAGGTTTGAGCACAACCAACTACTGGCAACGCTGATCGTATTCCGGTACGAAACTTGGGATTTGTCCACGTCGGATTGGAAACACTAGAATCTAGTTTCGCGCTCGTTTGAGCTCGTCACTAGTGCACACCCCTGACTGGACCAACTTGATTGGTTAATATATAATAGCGAAAAGCAGATTACTGAGTGGCTGGAATGCCGGATTGCCTTCTGGGGACCCGGGTTCGAATCCTCGAAAAGGTGTGGATTTTTTCTGTTTAGGGCAAAAAGACAATCCTAACCTGTACAGTTCACAACGACTGCACTAGCCAGGCGGCATTATAGTCTGTCCGGAAATTTATGCCGTCATTCAAGATCAATTATTTTGAAAACTATCTGTTGCATCGTTATGAAATTTTTCCAGCCGTCTTATATTTACCCCCACCCAAGGAATATGTCTTTGATAGGTCCCAAAACAACTTAAATCATTAAAAGCGGCATCATTCCTTTGATGTTTTGCTTAACAACTAGTGATTTCTTGTTAAAAATGTTATGTTTACGGTAATGAGGACCTGCAAATTCAGATGACAAACAAAGGCGTATCTGGATTCGTATGGGAGTGGGTGCAATCAAAGAAGTAGCTTACAGTCGACAGAATCGGCTGCATTGCACAGGGTTTTTATCCCATATGGCTCAGTTTCTTTCCGCAGCGCGGAAAGCGTCGCACAAAGCACGAACTCCGTAGCTCCAGCGACGACCCTCGGCAGTCTCCGAATAAAATGAATGATGCGGCCCGGACAGACAGACAGAAAGGTAGGTAGGTAGGCAGAAAGATAGGTGGGTGGATGGATGGCTGGCTGAGTGGGTGGATCGGTCGGTCGGTGGGTCGGTCGGTCGGTGGGTGGGTGGGTGGGTCGGCAGGCAGGCAGGCAGGCAGACAGACAGATAGATTAGATAGATAGATAGATAGATAGATAGATAGATAGATAGATAGATAGATAGATAGATAGATAGATAGATAGATAGATAGATAGATAGATAGATAGATAGATAGATAGATCGATATCGGTAGGTCGGTCGGTTAGTGGGTGGGTGGGCAGGCAGGCAGACAGACAGACAGATAGATTAGATAGATAGGACAGACAGATAGATTAGATAGATTGATATCGGTAGGTCGGTCGGTCTGTCGGTGGGTGGGTGGTCGGGCCGGCAGGCAGGCAGATAGATAGATAAATAGATAGATAGATAGATAGATAGATATATAGATATATAGATAGATAGATAGATAGATAGATATCGGTAGGTCGGTCGGTTAATGGGTGGGTGGGCCGGCAGGCAGGCAGGCAGACAGACAGATAGATTAGATAGATAGGACAGACAGATAGATTAGATAGATAGGACAGACAGATAGATTAGATTAGATAGATAGATAGATAGATAGATAGATAGATAGATAGATAGATAGATATCGGTAGGTCGGTCGGTCGGTCGGTTGGTGGGTGGGTGGGCCGGCAGGCAGGCAGTCAGGCAGACAGACAGACAGATAGATTAGATAGATAGATAAATAGATAGATAGATAGATAGATAGATAGATAGATAGATAGATAGATAGATGGATAGATAGATAGATAGATATCTGTCGGTCGGTCGGTCGGTATGTGGGTGGGTGGGCCGGCAGGCAGGCAGAGAGACAGACAGACATACAGACAGACATACAGACAGACATACAGACAGACAGACAGACAGACAGATAGATATATAGATAGATTGATTGATAGATAGATAGATAGATAGATAGATAGATAGATATCGGTACGTCGGTCGGTTGGTCGGTGGGTGGGTGGGTGGGCCGGCAGGCAGGCAGACAGACAGACAGACAGACAGACAGACAGACAGATAGATAGATAGATATATTAGATAGATAGATAGATAGATAGATAGATAGATAGATAGATAGATAGATAGATAGATAGATAGATATCTGTCGGTCGGTCGGTCGGTCGGTATGTGGGTGGGTGCGCCGGCAGGCAGGCAGACAGACAGACATATAGATTAGATAGATTAGATAGATAGATAGATAGATAGATAGATAGATAGATAGATAGATAGATAGATAGATAGATAGATAGATAGATAGATAGATAGATAGAGAGAGATAGATATCGGTACGTCGGTCGGTTGGTCGGTGGGTGGGTGGGCCGGCAGGCAGGCAGGCAGACAGGCAGACAGACAGACAGACAGACAGATAGATAGATAGATATATTAGATAGATAGATAGATAGATAGATAGATAGATAGATAGATAGATATCTGTCGGTCGGTCGGTCGGTCGGTATGTGGGTGGGTGCGCCGGCAGGCAGGCAGACAGACAGACATATAGATTAGATAGATTAGATAGATAGATAGATAGATAGATAGATAGATAGATAGATAGATAGATAGATAGATATCGGTACGTCGGTCGATCGGTCGGTGGGTGGGTGGGTGGGCCGGCAGGCAGACAGGCAGACAGACAGACAGACAGACAGACAGATAGATAGATAGATAGATAGATAGATAGATAGATAGATAGATAGATAGATAGATAGATAGATAGATATCGGTAGGTCGGTCGGTCTGTCGGTGGGTGGGTGGTCGGGCTGGCAGGCAGGCAGATAGATAGATAGATAGATAGATAGATAGATAGAATAGATAGATAGATAGATAGATAGATAGATAGATAGATAGATAGATAGATAGATAGATATCGGTAGGTCGGTGGGTCGGTGGGTAGGTGGATGGGTCAGCCGACCGGCAGACATTCAGACAGACAGACATTCAGACAGACATTCAGACAGACAGACAGACAGACAGACAGACAGACAGACAGACAGACAGACAGACAGATAGATAGATTGATTGATTGATTGATTGATTTCCACCAGAAACCGGGCCTTGTCAGCTAGTTTATTTATATAATCACGTTTCATGAAAGAACCCACATTTGGAGACGCCTCTGAATCTTCGCGCTGTTTGTTTGAAAACGAAAGTCACGTGAAAATTTTGAATAATTTGGGTCGAATCTTGGGGAAGCTGTAAAACTGTTAAAATCATGGTCGTAATCTTTAAGTCATAATTAATATACCGTATATAAGCTAACTTTAAAATCTGCTGTAAAATCTCCAGAACAAAAATTGTTTTGTTGGGTGGACATAATGATAACGTTATATACTAAATCTCATCATTTTATCTCAGCCCGTTACTGAGATATTGAATTTTATATTGAGGCAACCAAAAAAAAAACACACTATAATTCCCCAGGTTCTATAGGCATTAGATGAGTTTTGTGTGTGTGACAATATATGATAGAAGCAGCATTAACTAAACATAACCGCCTCTGTGTCTGTCCGTACTCACGTCAGTTAATGTAAATTTAAAAAACCATCCTACTACTGGAGCCGAAGCAGCCCAGTGGCTGGCACTCTTGCCTTCCGACACAGTGATAATATATTGGATTCCCCAGCGGGGAGGTGCTTGTCACTGACCTGGGGTTGACTCATCCTAACCTGGGTGCTGGGAATTTGTCTGGGAAGTAAAGACAGCCTAGGTGATACTAACCACATCAACCATCGAGTATATGTCTGTTTAAAAAAATGGGGCTACTCAAGTCTCATGGTGGGAAAAGTTCTTTTACTTTTGTTTTGTTATTTACTGCCTTGTCAATTGACGTCTTCAACCGCTGATTGTAAGCTCCAATCTCTCATTTATTAAACCACATTGTCCTGCTATTGCTGCCATTCTCCAGTGAACATAGAATACTCTCTTGCATCACATATATCTTATCATCTTATCTCATCCCATCTTGTTCCTCTTGTACCTTGCAGTGTCGAAGTGAAGCATAAACAGCGAGAGAGTGCCCATTTGTGAGCTTCATCATATTCACCTCCCTACGTAATATGCAATCTTCGTGTAATTCTTTTGCTTATGTAAAAAGTAAAAGCAAAACCTTAATCTGACCACAACATATCATTCTACAGTGGCGTTGCTCCTGGCAGAATGTCTAAAATGGAATTAGTAAACGCAGACCTAGACATGTAGACGTGCTAGGTTTACAAACAGTGGCACCACTAATGTCGCAGATGTCCATTCAGAGCTTTATGTAGCAATGACTGAGAATCTGTGATCGCATGTGATGGACGATTGTTGGTTTGTGAACTCGTTGGAAGACTGTGACATTTAAACTCTGACATCCCATGCTCTTTGTGCGTTCGTTCGCTTTGAATTCAAGCATAGTCCACACACGTGCTACTACTCCAAGTGCACAGGATTTAAACCCAATACTCCGGCGTTCAGTTCATGTGAGCTCGAACAGCTCTTGACAAGGAAACAAGTAGAGATTAGATGTAATGGTTATAGACTGTAAGTACCGTTGAAGTACATATAGGCAACAAGTAGAGATTAGATGTAATGGTTATAGATTGTAAGTACCGTTGAAGTACATATAGGCAACAAGTAGAGATTAGATTTAATGGTTATAGATTGTAAGTACCGTTGAAGTACATATAGGCAACAAGTAGAGATTAGATGTAATGGTTATAGACTGTAAGTACCGTTGAAGCACTTATAGGCAACAAGTAGAGATTAGATGTTATGGTTATAGATTGTAAGTACCGTTGAAGTACATATAGGCAACAAGTAGAGATTAGATTTAATGGTTATAGACTGTAAGTACCGTTGAAGTACATATAGGCAACAAGTAGAGATTAGATGTAATGGTTATAGATTGTAAGTACCGTTGAAGCACTTATAGGCAACAAGTAGAGATTAGATGTAATGGTTATAAACTGTAAGTACCGTTGAAGTACATATAGGTAACAAGTAGAGATTAGATGTAATGGTTAAAGACTGTAAGTACCGTTGAAGTACATATAGGCAACAAGTAGAGATTAGATGTGTAATGGTTATAGACTGTAAGTACCGTTGAAGCACTTATAGGCAGCAAGTAGAGATTAGATGTAATGGTTATAGACTGTAAGTACCGTTGAAGTACATATAGGCAACAAGCAGAGATTAGATGTAATGGTTATAGACTGTAAGTATAGTTGAAGTACATATAGGCAACAAGTAGAGATTAGATGTTATGGTTATAGACTGTAAGTACCGTTGAAGTACATATAGGCAACAAGTAGAGATTATATTTAATGGTTATATACTGTAAGTACCGTTGAAGTACATATAGGCAACAAGTAGAGATTAGATGTAATGGTTATAGACTGTAAGTACCGTTGAAGTACATATAGGCAACAAGTAGAGATTAGATGTAATGGTTATAGACTGTAAGTACCATTGAAGTACATATAGGCAACAAGCAGAGATTAGATGAAATGGTTATAGACTGTAAGTACCGTTGAAGTACATATAGGCCACAAGCAGAGATTATATTTAATGGTTATAGACTGTAAGTATAGTTGAAGTACATATAGGCAACAAGCAGAGATTAGATGTAATGGTTATAGACTGTAAGTACCGTTGAAGTACATATAGGCAACAAGTAGAGATTAGATGTAATGGTTATAGACTGTAAGTACCGTTGAAGTACATATAGGCAACAAGTAGAGATTAGATGTAATGAAATGGTTATAGACTGTAAGTACCGTTGAAGTACATATAGGCAACAAGTAGAGATTAGATTTAATGGTTATAGACTGTAAGTACCGTTGAAGTACATATAGGCAACAAGTAGAGATTAGATGCAATGGTTATAGACTGTAAGTACCGTTGAAGTACTTATAGGCAACAAGTAGAGATTAGATGTAATGGTTATAGACTGTAAGTACCGTTGAAGTACATATAGGCAACAAGTAGAGATTAGATGTAATGAAATGGTTATAGACTGTAAGTACCGTTGAAGTACATATAGGCCACAAGCAGAGATTATATTTAATGGTTATAGACTGTAAGTACCGTTGAAGTACATATAGGCAACACGCAGAGATTAGATGTAATGGTTATAGACTGTAAGTACCGTTGAAGTACATATAGGCAACAAGTAGAGATTAGATGTTATGGTTATAGACTGTAAGTACCGTTGAAGTACATATAGGCAACAATTAGAGATTAGATGCAATGAAATGGTTATAGACTGTAAGTACCGTTGAAGTACATATTGGCCACAAGCAGAGATTAAATTTAATGGTTATAGACTGTAAGTACCGTTGAAGTACATATAGGCAACAAGTAGAGATTAGATGTAATGAAATGGTTATAGACTGTAAGTACCGTTGAAGTACATATTGGCCACAAGCAGAGATTAAATTTAATGGTTATAGACTGTAAGTACCGTTGAAGCACTTATAGGCAACAAAACGCATACTGCTTCATCTTCTAATGCACAATTGTTCTTTACAGACAGAAATGAGTAACATGGGAGAGACGTGGACGGAGCTGTATGAAACAGCACAGGGTGGGACAGGTTTGGCGAGCTGGTTGAGGGCCTATACCCCGCTGGAGGTACAGTGCGGATGGAGAAAGAAGGCACACTCCTTCGCACCTCCCCGCGCCTTTTTCCAAGCTACTTGACATAGCTTGTGGTACACTAAGAGTTAACCCATTCTGCAGCAAGCAAGACACTATACATGAATGTATTAATCCGTATATTATGTACATTTCTTAACCCCTTCCGTCTCATACAGCTGTTAAATACTCTCTCGAATCCAAATTTTGCTTAAATTCTTTGTCAGTTTTACTGTTTGGACTTCTTGAATACAAGATGTTTACTAATTTACACAGCAAATAACGAGTTAACATAACTGCTGTCCGAGACACAAAGAGTTAATGGTTTGTGTGTGTGTGTGTGTGTGTGTGTGATAAACAGATACTGACAACAGACCAACACTTTACATCAATTCAGCGAGGCCGAAACCTACACACTAACCAACAGAACACGCTGTGCATCAACCTGGCTACCCAAAGCCTTAAGTTCGCTACAAAGCGACAAGCCACCAATCGATCAGCTGACCCAGGCAACGCACTAACTGGCGAGATAAGTCTAAAAATAGCCTGCTTGCAGCATAGCTTGGCTGCATGGCTTGGACTAGAATTTTAGGCTAGGCTGTGTTGGGTTGTGCAGCAACTAATCTCTCCAGCGAGTAACACAGCTAGCAAGCTGTACACAAGCCAGCGGATGAACTGAAGTGTTCGGTTTGTCTTTGTGTTCTTTTCTCGCAGGATAGACTGGTACTGAAAGCGTACGTACTTTATTGAATATCTTTCTTGTTCGCGTTTTAAGTTATAAAGATGCTTGTGATCAAATGTAGTATTTGTAATCGTATATTATATAGTTTGTTAAAATCTGTGGTAGTTCTTTAAAAAGCCTGCAGATTTTGCGTAATATACATCATAGGATGCCACCGGCTGGGGAGGAGTCTGTTGTAGTCTAGTAGAACCATGCTGCATTCTTTCTTCTGTGTGCCGTCGCGTTGTCTTTCATAGAATATGTCTGTCTGTCTGCCTTTATTTCTGCCTGCCAGCCTGTGTATGTGTGGTGTCTGTCCATCCGTTTAATCCGCTTATCAAGCCTGCCTGTCTTCTGTCTGCTTGCCTGCCTGCCCGCCCGCCTGTCTATGTATGAATGGTGTGTGTGTGTGTCCATCCGTTTATCAAGCCTGTCTGTCTGTCTGTCTCTGTCTGCGTGCCTGCCTGCCCGCCTGTCTATGTATGTGTGGTGTTTGTCGTGTATGTGTACCAAGCCTGCCTATTTCTTTTTCGCATTTCTTCCTGTTTGTTTTCCACCTGGCTTTCTGTTTGCCTGTTAGTTAGCCAGCTTGTCTGTCTGTCTGTCACGTAATCAAGAAGCAAACAAATAAATGACCGATTTAAAGACACTTCGTTTTGAGTACTATTCCCCGAATGAATGAAGAAAGAACTAATCGCTACTCGCACTCGGGTGACAATAACATTCTAAGCATAAACCTGCCATTCCTAGCCCGCTGTCATAGTTTGAACAGAAGAGTGTCGTCTACCACTCTACCTAGAAATAAAAGCGTTCATGTTAATTGCCGTAAATTAAAGTAAAGCAGTAAAGGAAATCATGTCATATGGTAAAAACTGCCGTGCGGGTGTGAAGTGACGAAAGGCATTCAATGTTCACACATACTAGGTCATGGCATTGTGAGATGGAGTGGCCAGTTTATTATTTCCTCGCCGACTGTCTCCTTCACACAGAAAGTATGGGGGCCCATTTCTCGAGGCTTGATCGACCCCAGAGCTGAATGCGGCAGGGAGAGAGAAATCTCAGCTGGGCCGAGGATGGAGCTAGACTTGCTGTGCGAGCAAACTAGCACACAGCGGCATCTCCTCATTTACCACTGCTCTCAGATGAACTCATTTACCACTGCTCTCAGATTAACTCATCTATCCAAGCAGGTTGCCATGTTTATATGTTACTTCAAAGGTCGTATAATCATCCAGTATGTCCTGTGTAGAACTGTTCCCCACATAACAAATCAAACACATTCCGTAACAGGATCCCGCCATGGGTATGTTAAGAGCTAGGACCATAAGTTTGTTGGCCTGACTTCACGGAGGGATAGGCTGCCAGCCTTTCCCTTCTCTCCCGTTGCGAATGTCAAGAGCTGACATCAAATCTTCGCCCGCCCGCACTAATGCCAGCGTAACGTCCTACGTATTACATCAACACCATCGCCCCCCCCCCCCCCCACAGCAGACTTTATAAATGTATATCTATCATCAGACAGATGTTCTCCACGCGTTTCTATCATGTGTAGATTATCTGTCACATCCTGGCATTCCTCTTCTCTGCTTCCCCAGTACACCTGCCTCCATAATTATCTTCTCCAGATTCATGTCATTTATGCCACTAAAATGTCATTTTCCTCAGTTTTATTTGTCTTAATAACCAATCTTCACCACAATTATTATTTAAGTTAGTTGCATATCATGTACAGGACGTTGCAGTCAACCCCAACATTTCTCGGCTGTTCGTGATGTCTTGGCAAATTTACGTTCAATAGTTTGCCATTGATTTCTGAACGACTAGCACCCATACCATTACATAAAAAAAAAAAAAAAAACAACGCAAGACGGTCTGCTGCCAAATCGCCCACATCTGTGTTTCTAATGCGGGTATGAGGGATTACGAACTGCGTCCATAACCTTTAGTTGATTTCCTTGTGATGCAATACCCAGAATTCTCATGTAAATACATAACGATAACGAGGCTGCGAGTGAGCTGTCGTAATCAGCAGAAATATGTCAGGTCAACTCCTTGGTTACCATGATTCATGTTGTTTTCCAGCATGCAACTATGGCTGGCTACGACCCTCGAATGATGTTTCAAATGCACCCAGGCATGCACCCGACTGTATTAAACAGTGTGACACAGCGCTACCCTCTCCCCGGACCCAGTGGCCCCAACATGCAACCAGCTGGGGCAACCCAGATCAGACAAGGTGCTCCGACTACTGACATGAAGCCGAAAACAGGGCCCAACTGGGAAAACACTTACAGAACAGCGCAGAACATCGCTTTCCCAGACCCGAAGACTGCCTGTGGGGAAAGAGTAGGGGAATTTGTCGAGGACCTTGCACGTGGAATTGGATGTCCTGTAGAATACGTCCTTGTCCCCCTGCTGCCTTGTGTTGGAGGTAAATATCAGTGATGTATTTGTACGTTGAATGTTGTGGTTGGTGATATTAATGAATGTAATGATTTCGTATGCCAGAAAGAGAGCACTGTACTAATGCTTTATCAAATCTGTTCTGGTGTATGGCAGCCAATCAGTGAATGTGAGTGAGCACACTAGGAAGAACTTACAGGCAGCATAGATTTGGTTTCTGAGACTAATTTTACAAATACTTTGGACTGCCAGAGTAGCTAACGATTGCCAGAACGAGGCCAATGAAAGTAGAACATCTGTACACAACTAATAAGAGAGAGCCAAACAGCGTTCTTTGGTCACGTAATTGAAGAACACCGTGATGACTGGAAAGATCAACTGTAGAACAGGCAGAGATAGGCCGAGAGAAATGATGAGTGATGGTGTTAGATGGTGACCTGGAGCAATATCGCTAGAATTGACACAGAACACCAATAACCGAGAAATGCGGGGAGACCACGTGATGGGGATGAATGATTTTGTTGCAACAAATGTGACATTAATAATAAAGAAGCGTTAGAAGAAAGCACAAACAGATATTTGACATCTTTCACAATTGCAAGGAAACATCTCAGCATAGCACATGATACAACCTGATAGTGTCCTGGTATTTATGAACACTCATAGTGAGAGATAGAGTCCAGGTGTTGATGGACACCCATAGTGAGAGATAGTGTCCAGGTGTTAATGGACACCCATAGTGAGAGATAGTGTCCAGGTGTTAATGGACACCCATAGTGAGAGATAGTGTACAAGTGTTGATGGACACCCATAGTGAGAGATAGTGTACAAGTGTTAATGGACACCCATAGTGAGAGATAGTGTACAAGTGTTGATGGACACCCATAGTGAGAGATAGTGTACAAGTGTTAATGGACACCCATAGTGAGAGATAGTGTACAAGTGTTAATGGACACCCATAGTGAGAGATAGTGTACAAGTGTTGATGGACACTCATAGTGAGAGATAGTGTACAAGTGTTGATGGACACTCATAGTGAGAGATTGTGTACAAGTGTTGATGGACACTCATAGTGAGAGATTGTGTACAAGTGTTGATGGACACTCATAGTGGGAGATAGTGTACAAGTGTTAATGGACACCCATAGTGAGAGATAGTGTACAAGTGTTAATGGACACCCATAGTGAGAGATAGTGTACAAGTGTTGATGGACACTCATAGTGAGAGATAGTGTACAAGTGTTGATGGACACTCATAGTGAGAGATTGTGTACAAGTGTTGATGGACACTCAATAGTGAGAGATTGTGTACAAGTGTTGATGGACACTCATAGTGAGAGATAGTGTACAAGTGTTAATGGACACCCATAGTGAGAGATAGTGTACAAGTGTTAATGGACACCCATAGTGAGAGATAGTGTACAAGTGTTGATGGACACCCATAGTGAGAGATAGTGTCTAGGTGTTGATGGACACCCATAGTGAGAGATAGTGTCCAGGTGTTGATGGACACTCATAGTGAGAAATAGTGTCCAGGTGTTGATGGACACTCATAGTGAGAGATAGTGTCCAGGTGTTGATGGACACCCATAGTGAGAGATAGTGTCCAGGTGTTGATGGACACTCATAGTGGGAGATGTTCAGGTGTTGATGGACACTCATAGTGAGAGATAGTGTCCAGGTGTTGATGGATACTCATAGTGAGAGATGTCCAGGTGTTGATGGACACTCATAATGAGAGATAGTGTCCATGTGTTGATGGATACTCATAGTGAGAGATGTCCAGGTGTTGATGGATACTCATAGTGAGAGATAGTGTTCTGGTGTTGATGGACACTTATAGTGAGAGAAAGTGTCCAGGTGGTGATTGACATTCATAGAAGACCAGAAAAGATGAAGAATGCACACTAGACAGAAACATTGAAATATAGGCAAGACTCATGACCCGTGCAGGTCATCCCCTCTGGAGAGTGTAAAGATGACCAATAGTGGAAAAAGGGCGAGGTGATTTTTTTTTTTTTTTGGGGGGGGGGGGGGGGGGGGGGGGCTCTGTTTTTTTACGATCAGAAGCCTCCTTGCGTGTTTGCTCCACGGTGAACACCATTTCAACATTTCTCCTCCCAAAGTACACGTGTTCCTTCAGGACCGTTAGAAGGCAACAGAATCGAATTCATATACGCCTATAGATTTTTCTGTTGGCTAGTATGTCCTCTGATTGCTACTTCATTTATTTGCTTTCTATGAGTTCCAATCAATACGGTGAATGTATTTCTCATTCCATTCCACGTCATACGCGGAGCTAGATCGTTGGTCCTGTTAATCAATTGTGTGCCGGATATTCAGGACTGCAATGGACTGTTGTGTTGACATTTTGCACGTACAGCTTGGGGGGGGGGGGGGGGGGGGGGTTAATATACAGATGGATTTTTTAAAGTGTTTGTTCGTTCGTTTTTAACTCAAGCGTAGTCCGTACACATGCTACCACTTCTAGTGCATTGGATTAATGTGTATGTGTGTATTAGCTTTTCTTATTACCAGTGTCCCTCGCTATCAGGCGAAACCACTCCGACTTCAGAGGCACTTGTAATTTACGTCCCCAAGACAAGGACTAGAAGTGTACATTTTAGTCCAGCTGACTGGAGTAGGGGTTGAACTCGCTACCTCGTGGACAGAATGCGCGTGTTTGCTTGCGTGTACATGTATGGTTTAAAAAAAAAAGAAATGAAATTTCCTCTTTAGCAGTACCAACGAGCGTGTTGTTTAGTTTCATCATAATCATGTGCCATGCCGATAAGCGTGGGCGATCAAGTTCGCCAAATCACACGATCACCAGAGTCTTTAATCAGCTCTGCTCTTGTCTCGATTATGTCATGTGGGCAAGCCATCAGCTCTGCTCTTGTCTCGATTATGCCATGTGGGCAAGCCATCAGCTCTGCTCTTGTCTCGGTTATGCCATGTGGGCAAGCCATCAGCTCTGCTCTTGTCTCGATTATGCCATGTGGGCAAGCCATCAGCTCTGCTCTTGTCTCGATTATGTCATGTGGGCAAGCCATCAGCTCTGCTCTTGTCTCGATTATGTCATGTGGGCAAGCCATCAGCTCTGCTCTTGTCTCGATTATGCCATGTGGGCAAGCCATCAGCTCTGCTCTTGTCTCGATTATGCCATGTGGGCAAGCCATCAGCTCTGCTCTTGTCTCGGTTATGCCATGTGGGCAAGCCATCCAGATATTGATCTCTATATCCCCCCCCCCCCCCCCCCCCTGTCTGTCTACACCGAATGTCTCTAATCAGTTTACGGTTTTCGTGTGTTTCTTGAAGGATTTGCTCATTCGTTTTCTATTCGTCCATGGTTTTCTTTGCATTTTCCACAGAAACCGCATTTCCACTGTCTCAGCGTGTCTATGTTTCACATGCTTATTACCGTATAGCTGATTAGTTAACGTGTAATGCAATGGCGGTATCGGCAGTTGAAAGTAACATAGACGCACAGTGTTTCAGTATTACGGTATGAATGTCAGAATGTTGGGCCAATACTTGGCGACAGTGTGCCAGTATCCTTCAGTCGTTTTTGTTGATTTTGATAACGGTGCTGCGTAGGTCAGCATGGCCGAATGGATAAGAACGCGTGTTCTTAAACATCCGGTGTGCTGATGCCGAGGTAAGGGGTTCAGCCCCTACACCGGACAGTTGGACTTACATGTTGAATTGTTGTCCCTGAATTGGGAACGTTAGTTACAAGTACCTCTGAAGTCGGAGTGGGTTCGCCTGATGGAGAGGGACACTATTTATAGGTAAAAGCTAATTCACACGCAAAAATCAGCCCATCACTACAGGAAGTATTGTGTATGGACTACGCTTGAGTTCAAAATGAGGGAGCGGGAAAAAAAGACAGTGCCACTGGGTTTTCTACTTTTGGCAGTCTAGTGGATTCTTATGAAAGTGCAGATCGTTCCTCTGCAGCTGTTCTGGGGCGGGGATCAGTAGAGTTAGTAACTATTGGAGACGGTTGTAGTAGTTTTCCCCCTGACGTTTGAAAGTACAAGACACACGAAGAGAAGTTGATCGCTGGTCTCAGAATGGCCGGAACAATGTCTGTACACTGCTGCATGCCGGGGAGTGGTACGGTTTATAATAGAAAGGCCTCGTGCTACAGGTGTCCTCACCTCAAAATGAGCACTCTGAGATTGTTTTTCCTGGTGACTGTTGTAGCGTTAGTTGTTTTTCCTGGTGACTGTTGGAGCGTTAGTTGTTTTTCCTGGTGACTGTTGGAGCGTTAGTTGTTTTTCCTGGTGACTGTTGGAGCGTTAGTTGTTTTTCCTGGTGACTGTTGGGGCGTTAGTTGTTTTTCCTGGTGACTGTTGGAGCGTTAGTTGTTTTTCCTGGTGACTGTTGGAGCGTTAGTTGTTTTTCCTGGTGACTGTTGGAGCGTTAGTTGTTTTTCCTGGTGACTGTTGGAGCGTTAGTTGTTTTTCCTGGTGACTGTTGGTGCGTTAGTTGTTTTTCCTGGTGACTGTTGGAGCGTTAGTTGTTTTTCCTGGTGACTGTTGGAGCGTTAGTTGTTTTTCCTGGTGACTGTTGGAGCGTTAGTTGTTTTTCCTGGTGACTGTTGGAGCGTTAGTTGTTTTTCCTGGTGACTGTTGGAGCGTTAGTTGTTTTTCCTGGTGACTGTTGGAGCGTTAGTTGTTTTTCCTGGTGACTGTTGTAGCGTTAGTTGTTTTTCCTGGTGACTGTTGTAGCGTTAGTTGTTTTTCCTGGTGACTGTTGTAGCGTTAGTGTGGTTACTTTTCTACTTGGTTATCGAGAATATGGCCAGTACCTCAGAAGTTGGAGTGAGTTCGCCAGATGGCGTGAGACACTAGTAATAGTTGGATCAAAAATCAGTCCAGTGCACTAGAAGAATTCCACGTGTATGCTTGAGTTCAAATCGAATGAATGCAAACAACAACAACAACAACAATAACAACAACAACAACAAACAGGGTTCACGTAGATCCATCCTCCGTCAGTTACTGGCGCTTGTGTTTCAAACGTCATTTCTTTTTATATGAGCTTTTGATATGACCGTGTAGCATCCTGCATTCTATCCCTTTACAATAACACCTCCCCCCCTCTTCCCCCATCTCCCCACCCCGACCTAAACACAGCCTTCTCGCAATATCCACCAGGCCTAAGTTGTTCCACCACCAACACAATATCACCAATTGTTAAATCCCGTGGCAGGCCACATTGTGTCCTCGCTGGAGCTGGGACTTGAATAATCCTCCCCCTCTCAGGTATGGAGACAGTCCTGAGTACTACTATTTATTGCCTGTTAGTAATTTTTTCGATAAAGCAGGGAATAGACAAAGACATTGTTTGGTCTTAACTTTTATCAGGCAGTTTGCTTCGTTTTGATCTGGTTATATTTTGTGTTGTAAATATTTCTTTTTATACTATACCGATGTATGATGTATGATATCATTAGTCTGATTTCGTAAATAAAAATACCCTTACGATTGAACAGTATATTATAACTCAAAGAGCGTAAGAATCCTATACCAAACAAGAGAACCTTTTAATCCTGAATGCCTCAGACTTGTTTACTTCACCCCTTTCTGCCCTAATCATGCGTTCGTGTAAGGCTGTACAGTAATAAACACTACGCCCAAAAGAGTTAAAACAACGAAGACATTGGACAGAAGGGATTAACAAAATATATGAAATAGAATGGGTTGATCCCAGGAATGCTACCTGGTCAAAAAAGCACGCTAAAGCCGGTTGTGTTGGCCTAAGGGTTTCGGCCCAAGGGCGCATAACAGACACACCGCAATCACATCTGAGAAAAAAAAAAACACTCCGGATGAACGCAAAGAAGAAGAATGGGTTGATGTTACAATATCCTTGAGCACAAGGAATTAAGTAAAGTAGCCATGACACAAAACCAGTAAGCAAATACAAGTACACACTATGAGAACATGCATTTTTCCTGCTGCAATAATAGACCGCCAGTCTTCCTGGTCGAGGAGTTAAACGACTTTCTCCGTAATCCCTTTTATCCACGTAGGGTAACGCAGCGCGCGAGAGTTGGAAGCGGTTCTCGCCGCGTTGGTACCTTACGGGATAAATGCTTGCTTGCTTGTGTTCGCTGGCTGTGAACTCCAACGTGAAGTCCTGTATGTGGGATGAATACATCCTGTTGTCCAACATCAATGTGATGTCATACCGCAAACCTCATGTCCTGTATGACAGGATGTATGTCCTGTAGGACATACCGCGTTCGAAACACAGCTGCGGGCGATTTGGCAGAGACCGCCTTGCGTCGGTGTTCATACAATGGTATGAATGTCGGTCATTCAGAAAGCAATGCCAAACTATTGAATGTAAACTTGCCAAGAAATCACAAACAGCCAAAAAGTTTTGGGGTTGACTGTTACGTCTTGTAACGGATGTGTAACTAACATGTTACTATAACTGCCGCTTTGATTGTAAGTATGAATGAACAAAATACTGAAAGCTTGCTGCAATGGCTGTATTGTCTTGCGTGTTTAGATTTAACTTAATCGCTTTGTTGACAGGCTAAAAGTAATTACACACGAGTTAATAAGTGGACAAAAAGGACGGAACACATCTCCGGTGTGTATAATCTTTTACCTCGTGTACTATGCAAATCCCGGCCGTTTGTCACTTACCACCTGGGTTTTCTATATATGGTCATGTGATTCGTCGGTTAACCAATTAAAGGCAAGGCGAGTTGCTTGGCATTGCTTTCCGTGAAGCTTAGCTACCCAATATGACTGACCATCATTCTTGCAGACTCCTATTAAAATGGAATTGTTTTGATAGAACTTGCCAAAAAAAATATATAATAATAATAATAATAATAATAATATAAACATAACACATCATTTCGATATACTCACTACTGTGAATATAATTCAACAGTTTAATTAATATTTCTATCTCTTTCGCATTGCGGACATCCCCACACATGCTTCGTCCCCTTCTTCAGTAGCCACCGAAGAGTTCTGTTTGTGATGATTCCAGTGGCGGCCTCATTGAAAGTCCTCCTGCCTATTCCTCTACGGGTTGAATAACCTGCCCTAGCCCTATATAACAGAATGTTGGCAGGTAAGGCCCACGTGACCAGTGTTGGCTGCATCGCTGACTTGAGTACTTTCTTCCACTTCTCCTCGACCGGCACTCGTAACATTGTATTAAAACAAATGCAAGGCGGTCTTCTGCCAAATCGCCGGTAGCTGATATCCATCCATCATGTGCCATGCCGATAAGCGTGGGCGGTCTGTCATCTTTTGCCATCTCACTCGATCACCAGAGCCGTGGATAAGCTCAGTGTTTTTGTCTCGGCCATGCCACGTGGCCAAGCCATCCAGGTATTTACTTCTCGGTCTTCCCCTTGGCCTCTTCCCTTCGATCTTGCCAGTCGTCACCAAGCTCTCCAAGTCATTTCTTCTCATAACATGCCCAAAACATTTTGACTGTCTACGTCTAATGATTCTAATCAGTTTACGATCTTCATCGAATGAAGAAGGAAGCCCACTGAAGAGACATTCACAGCTATATTCGTCGTGCAAAACAGGTAATCACGTTCTCAGCAGAGTAGTCATTCCACCCAATTCCATACGAATCTGGATACGCCTTGTTACGTCACCTGAACTGGCGGGCATTACTGTAAAACAAGTTTACCGACGCACTTTATAATATGCACTTCATCTCTGATCCGTAAATTATATACCGCATATAAACAAACATTGAAATCTGCTGTACAATCTCCAGAACTTTTCTTTTTTTTTTTTTTTTTTGCTTTTTTATTGGGTGGACATAATGATTAGGCTACATGCTAAATCTCATCATTTCCCCTCAGTTAGTTACTGAGATATGGATTTTTATACTGAGGCAACCAAATGTGAATGGACTATAAATCCTACTACTGTCTATATACTTGAACCTACACCCTTCAGTTTTTGTACAGTATACTGCGGTCACTGACAACGTGTACTCTATTTTGCCAGGTCTGCTCGGTACCAACACGACGATTCGCGTGCACCGCGCGTGGACTGAACCGCCCATCGTCTGGAGCATGGTTGGTGCCAGTTCAGGGTCACGGCGCTCGGCGGTGATCAGGCAGCTTCTCACCCCATTACTGAGCCTCCAGGCGGAGAGAAACAAAGACGCCACTGGGGCCGCCTCCGATGACGTCATCACTACTTCCCTGTCATACGTGAACGGCTTTGACAACACCAGCTCAGACGACGAGAATGAGAAAGCGATGAAAAGAAGCGGCAGTTGTGCACCTCCCAACAGAGCTTTGTATTCTGGTAATTGTACTGTACCCAGAAAACTGTAGTGTACGTTTACATGCTACTGGACAAGTTATAAGATAAACACCTTAATAGTAATAATAGATTTCCATTATGAACTGGAGTCCCACGAACAGAAGGGGGAAGAGTCTCACAACATGCACGCACGCTCGCGCGCGCACACACACACACACACACACACACACACACACACACACACACACACACACACATACTCTCTCTTGTGTAGTCTACTTAATGCACACACATACCCACTCTCTCTCTCTCTGGAATTATTAAGAATTATTAAACAAGCAAAATATTCCCTACAGGCCACATAAAAGTAGCTTGGCCTTCTCCTCCCCATCCTTCCAATTTCAGTAGTGTCAGGTTCACGACACTCCCATACAGTTGTTGCTGGATTGAAATTGCCAGATGACAGATGCATATTCAACATTACTATGTGGTGCAGAAAGCTGGATAATGAACAAGCAATTGGAAATTCAAACTGAAGCCCTGGAGAAGTGGATATATTGAAGAATAGGTCGTATTTCATTTAAAAGAAAAAACAACAAACATTCACATATGGAGCTTATAGAATGGCTGCAAATGGAAAGAGAGTTGATGGAAAAGAAAGGAGAAGAGTTAACTATTTTTGCCACATAAAAAATTTAGCATTCTTATAAAAACCATACCAGAGAGGATAGTTGAAAAGAGAGAAGCAAGAGGTACACAGCGATGCAAGTGGAAAGGTAACCTCAAACGAAGGACAAACAGCATTTTATCAGCATGCAACAAGGGCAAGAGACAATGAGATTCCGCGATCTATTGCAGCCAGCCTTCATTGTGGGGACGGCTCCTGATTGATTTATGCCAGTTTGGTTTACACAAGTATGCTCAAAATATTACTGACAGTCAAAATGAGTAAACTAAATATTTTAAAAGAGGCTAATACACAGAGGCACTTATAAGCATGTGAAAGAAGCAGCAACATTTGAGCCACATTATGAGAATAGACATACTGGAATATTTTATAGTAACTGAACAAAATTATGAGGATATTGATTTACAAAATGTGAATTATTACATTTTGTAATGGTGTCTAAATATTGTAACCTGTTGAAAAATGTTACACTGACAAAACATTCTGGCAAATTGAATGACATCTTAAATTAAAAAAAAAATTATGTTATGTTGTTATGTACTTCTATTGATTTTCAGGGGAAACTAATGTTGAACAATCCATACTCATATATTACAGACTTCACACTCCAGGGAACAAAAAAGTGCACACGAGATGATATACTCATGAAATGAAGTTATGATTCACACACGCACACACGCACACACACACACACACACACGCACAAAAGACCAGAGTAGAGAAAAAGATATTAATGTATATATTACGTGATTTAGTGCTGGGAAACTTGTTGGTTTAGCAGTATATTCTTGCCTTCTTTAATAGACAGCATGGGCTCAACTTTGCTCAAGTGACATAGTTTGTGTATTTTATGCATTCCATAGATTGTGTAGTCTACTTACTTTAGTCATTAGTGTGCTTGTTTGCTATTTTTTTTACCTGATGCACTTTATACTTGGTAGTTTGTCTTGTATTTTTGACTGGATGGTTGACGCTTCGTGTGAACAGTTCAGTCAATCAATCAAGTGCCATTTCTGTATTGCAGATCGACTGTAATGAGTCTCCAACACCCTATGTCCTGTGTCTTCATGGTGCATTCATACAGGCTCCTTTCAGTCAATCACTTGATTTTGTCCACTCACCTGCAATATTGACTTCCTCATGAATGCTTTCCTTGTAGCTTTTCCCTTCATAACATCCTTTAATGAAGAATCTGTTCATATGGTAGTATTACATTAATTTTGAGACTTTGACCTCATTCAGTAATGTTTCTTAAATCCCAGCTCTTGTAGTACTTCTTTCTTTTCTTCTTATGCCATGCTATTCTTTCTATTCTTCTGCATATGCATATTTTGAAAGCTTCATTTCTGTCCTCAAATTATTTATTCACTGTTCATTTTTCTGTAAATTTAATATATATATATATATCTATATTAATGAACTAAATGAACTATATATATATACTAGCTGACCCGGCCCGGCTTCGCCCAGTCCTTGGTGGGGAGCATCTCATTTAATTCATATAAGTAGTCATATAAGTTCCCGTTCCCGTTACCGACTGTCTGTCTGTCTGTCTGTCTGTCTGTCTGTCTGTCTGTCTGTCTGTCTGTCTGTCTGTCTGTCTGTCTGTATGTCTGACCCGGCCCGGCATTGCCCAGCTCCTGGTGTGGAGCATCTCATTTAATTCATATAAGTAGTCATATAAGTTCCCGTTCCCGACTGTCTGTCTGTCTGTCTATCTGTTTGTCTATCTGTCTGCCTGACCCTGCCCGGTTTCGCCCAGTCCCTGGTGGGGAGCATCTCATTTAATTCATATAAGTAGTCATATAAGTTCCCGTTTCCGTTACCGACTGTCTGTCTGTCTGTCTGTCTGTCTGTCTGTCTGTCTGTCTGTCTGTCTGTCTGTCTGTCTGTCTGACCCGGCCCGGCTTCGCCCAGCCCCTGATGGGGAGCATCTCATTTAATTCATATGAGTAGTCATATAAGTTCCCGTTCCCGACTGACTGTCTGTCTGTCTGTCTGTCTGTCTGTCTGTCTGTCTGTCTGTCTATCTGTCTGTCTGTCTGTCTGTCTGTCTTGTCTGTCTGTCTGTCTGTCTAATCATTTATTGGTTGCAGTTAGAACAACCTTAGATAAACGAAGACCAACTTGGTAATATATTAACTTGGGTAAATGGAGCAGCGGCAGCAGCAGCAGAAGAAGAAGAAAAAGGAGGAGTAGGAGCTGGGAGGAGGAGGAGGGAGGAGGAGGAGAAAGAGAGAAGAGGAGGATGGAGGAGGGAGAGGGAGGAGGGGGAGGAGAAGAGGAAGAGGGTAGGAGGTGGAGGAGGGGAGAGGAGGAGGAGGAGGAATATAACGCATATGCCTGTAGATTTAATAATGGCTGAGGTTGTTCCATGTCTTCTTAGAGTTGGCGACAGTGTAAAGAAATATAAAATCTTCAAACTTGATAGAGATAAGGTAACTATTATTTATTCATTCTTTAAGCAAAAAAAGATGAGTTACAATGTTATGCATTATGCATTATTTTTATGAAAACTTTGAAAATGCCTACAGATTGTATCATTATTTATTATAACTCATATGCCGGTACATAACTATGGACAAAGAGTTTATAAATCTTTGAAAACGATGCCACAATATGACTATAAGTTATACAGAAAAGTATGCCCCTTGAAATAACTTTTACAGAGTTAAGTCCCCTGAAATAGATGAAATTATAATGAAAAATGAAATAATTTTGGGTAAGCAGCCGATTTCATACTAAAAAAATATGACAGTGGGCTGCGCTGGAATGAAAGGAAGACGTGTAAAAAATTTCATCTCAATGGGATGGGCCGTTCGCGAGCGCATTAGGGACATATAGACAGACAGACAGACGGACGGAGATCGCCTTTTATATATAAGATATACCCATCCATGTTGGGTTTTCCTCTTGTCCGCTTACTCGTTAGGCCTCCCTCCATATACATCTTTTCCAGACTCTACACGCCCAAAGTATTTCATTTCCCTCACTTTCGTTTGTCTTAATAACCACATTTCTTTGACAATGAATCCCTGTTGAACGGTTCAGTGTGTTCTCTATTTCGCCCATGCAGGAGGAGGAGAGGGAGGAGGAGGGAGGAGGAGGAGAGAGGAGGCGGAGGGAGAAGGAAGAGGGAGAAGGAAGAGGGAGGAGGAAGAGGGAGAAAGAGGAGGGAGAAGGAGGAGGAGGAAAGAGGAGGAGGGGAGGAGGAGGAGGGAGGAGGAGGAATGTGAAGGGAGGAGGAGGGAGGAGGTAGAGGGAGGAGGAGGAGGGAGGCGGAGAGAGGAGGAGGGAGGAGGAGGAAGAGGGAGGAGGAGGAATGTGAAGGGAGGAGGGGGGAGAAGGTAGAGGGAGGAGGAGGGAGAAGGAGGGAGGAGGAGGGATTAGGAGGAGGAGGGAGGAGTAGGGTGGAGGAGGAGGCGAGGAGGAGGGAGAAGGAGGGAGGAGGAGAAGGGAGCAGGAGGAGGATAGGGAGGAGGAGGGAGAGGGAGGAGGAGGGAGGAGGAGGAGAGAGTAGGAGGAGGGAGGAGGCGGAGGGAGAAGGAAGAGGGAGGAGGAAGAGGGAGAAGGAGGAGGGAGAAGGAGGAGAAGGAAGAGGGAGAAGGAGGAGAAGGAGGGGGAGGAGGAGGAGGGAAGAGGAGGAGGGGAGGAGGAGGAGGGAGGAGGAGGAATGTGAAGGGAGGAGGAGGGAGGAGGTAGAGGGAAGAGGAGGAGGAGGGAGGCAGAGAGAGGAGGAGGGAGGAGGAAGAGGGAGGAGGAGGAATGTGAAGGGAGGAGGGGGGAGGAGGTAGAGGGAGGAGGAGGGAGGAGGAGGAGGTAGAGGGAGGAGGGAGGAGGGAGGAGGAGGAGGGAGGAGGCGGAGAGGGAGGAGGAGGAAGGAGGAGGGGGAGGGAGGAGGAGGGAGGAGGAGTGATGAGGAGGAGGGAGGAGGAGGAGGGAGGAGGAGGAGGGAGGAGGAGGAGGAGGAAGAGGGAGGAGGAGGAATGTGAAGGGAGGAGGAGGGAGGAGGTAGAATGAGGAGGAGGGAGGAGGAGGACTGAGGAGGAGGAGAGGGAGGAGGAGGAAGGAAGAGGGGAGGAGGGAGGAGGAGGAGGAGGGTGGAAGAAGGAGGAGGAGGGAGAAGGAGGGATGAGGAGGAGGAGGGAGGAGGAGGAAGAGGGAGGAGGAGGAATGTGAAGGGAGGAGGAGGTAGAGGGAGGAGGAGGAGGTAGGAGGAGAAGGGAGGAGGAGGGATGAGGAGGAGGGAGGAGGGGGGATGAGGAGGAGGGAGGAGGAGGAAGAGGGAGGAGGAGGAATGTGAAGGGAGGAGGAGGGAGGAGGTAGAGGGAGGAGGAAGAGGGAGGAGGAGGAATGTGAAGGGAGGAGGAGGGAGGAGGTAGAGGGAGGAGGAGGAGGGAGGAGGAGGAGGGAGAAGAAGGAAGGAGGAGGAGGAAGGATGGAGAATGAGGAGGGGAGGAAGGAAAGAGAGGTGGAAGGGGAGGAGGAGGGAGGAGGAAAGAGGTAGGGGGAGGAGGAGGTAGAGGGAGGAGGAGGAGGAAGGAAAGGGAGGAGGAAGAGGAGGAGAAGGGAGGAGGAGGGTGGAGGGAGGAGGAGGAGGTAGGAGGAGGAAGAGGGAAGAGGGAGAAGAAGGGAGAAGGAGGAGGGAGGATGATGAGGGAGGATGATGAGGGAGAAGGAGGCAGGAGGAGGAGGAGGGAGGCAGGAGGAGGAGGGATGAGGAGGGAGAGGGAGGAGGAGGGAAGATGAGGGAGGAGGGGGGAGGAGGCGGAGGGAGGAGGATGGAGGAGGAGGGGAGAGGAAGAGGGAGAAGGAGGAGCTAGGAGGGAGAGGGATGAGAGGGAGGAGGAAGAGGAGAAGGGTGGAGGGAGGAGGTAGAGGGAGGAGAAGAGAGGGGGAGAGAGTTCGCCATTCCGAATTCATACTCGTCTAGTTCTTCCCTTCTACACGACTGTAGATAACTTCCTTACACATAAAAAGATGAATTGTTATTGATATTGCCGTGGCATGGAGGAATATCAGCAGCAGAGTTGATCCAAAAAAACCAAAGACTGAGATCTACGGAGAGCCATGAACGCCTACGCCAGCCGGCACGGCACTTGATGATGATGATTGCCGTGTGACGATTCTGTGTAGTCACGTCATTTTCTTCCCTTTCCCTAGCGTTTTGGTTCGGGGATTCTTTCATCATCATCATCATATATTTACGTACGTATTTTGGGAGGGGGAGTAGGGAGGAGGAGGAAGAAGAAAAAAAAACTATGACAGTTGACAGCTCTGGAATGAAAGGAAGGCGTGTAGAAAATTTCATCTCAATCGGATGGGCCGTTCGCGAACAAATAAAGGACATACATATTTACATACATACATATATACATACATACACTTTGTTTTATAAATATATATATATATATATATATATATATATATATATATATATATATATATATATATATATATATATATATATATAGTTTATTTAGTTCATTAATATAGATTCAATGTAACATTCACATAGGTTAAATGTAACATAGCTCATTAATATAGGTTAAATGTTGAAGTAAAAAAAAAAGTCTAGACATAGATTAAATGTGACAGCTCTTAGTTTTTATTCGTAATTTAGCTGTTCAGATGTGAGCAGCTGCTTCATCTTGTTGAATGTTATGATGCTTTCACCATTTTTATTTTCTTTTATATTTCTTCTTCACATCTTAAAGTTAAGAAAGAGAAAATTAACAATAATTCAGTCTATAAACATGTAACAGGTAAATGTGTGAGTGGAAATGTATTTTCATAACTGGCTGAAAACGTTGTTAGGAACTAACTCTGATGTACTTAGTTGGATAGTGTAGCGGTTACTACACTTCATTGAACATGAACAGTTAAGAGAAATAATGGCTGCAGCTGGAAAGAAAAAAAATGATTGCAGCAGAATATGACAATATAAAATGAAAACAGGTGGACATGTATGACTCCCGCGAAAAAAAGAGAGGTAACAAACACAGTGTACATAACTTACAACGGAATGAAACCTGGTTAACAGAAATGACAGTAGGGAAAATAACAATAACAATAATACTAAATTAACTTAAAACATCATAGAACATTAACCTCATCATCACAATCATATGCCATGCCGATAAGTGTTGGCGGTCATTTTTCACCATCTAAGTTGTCACCAAGTTCTCTAGTTTATGCCTTCACATAATGAACATGAATCTGCTGTTTGTGAAACTCTTAGCATAGCCTACATTCTATCACAGTGCCAGTCATAGTATATAGCATTACTTGACCAACACAAAAGGTAATACATATTGTCTCTTTCAGGTTCAAACTTAACATTGGCTTCACTGACTGAGATGTTGCTGAGAAATGATGGCCATGCTTTTAGCGTGACTGAGAATGTGCAGAATCTTCACGAGGTGCTAGGTCTTACACAGCCAATGATTTCACAAAAGCTCACCTCACTTCTGGAAGATCTGTATGAAGGGTTGCCTCTTGTTGCTGTAGATAATGGAAAGGTGACCACCAATCATGGCTCCAATTTTAATCATGGAGGTTTGTTTATTTTTTATTTTCAAAAACGTGCATGCTGTGTATTTTATGTATAATAATCCTGTGGTTTTATTAGGGGGTAGTGTCCTGGGCACACAGTGTGGAAAGTATTATTTTAATGTATAATAGGAGGAGAGAATACATTTCATTACTTATTCTCGAGAAACCATTTTTCAATATTTTTACATTCAAAGGACAGATTCAAGGAAGTGAGAGGTGGCCAGTTTAAATACCAATGTAAGAAGTCAGCAAATTCTTAAAATCAGTTTCAAGAGGCACTATTTAATTGTTCTTGTACTCTGTGGGCCGTTAATCCCATTTCACCTCTGGTATGATTACAACAAGTGGAAGAAAAAGAAGAAGGTGGAGGAGGAAGAGGAGGAGATGAAGAAAGGCATGGCCACTTACTGTCAATTTGACTGAAGTTTCAATCTTTGTTGCCAGCTGAAATTTTGCAACTGTTTTTAATTTAAGTCCTGCATTAGTATATTACAGCTTAGTAAAGAAGAATAGGCTCTTACTTAGTATTGGCATTGTATGGGTAGTGAATCAGATAAATACAGCTGTGCGCGATTTGGCAGCAGACCACATTGCACTGTTTTTTTTTTATGAAATGGTAAGGGTGCCGGTCGTTCAGAAAGCATTGGCAAACTACTGAACGTAAACTTGCCAAGACATCAAAAACAGCAAAAAAAAAATGCTGGTGTTGACTGCAAACGTCCTGTAAAGGATATGCAACTAACTTGTTTTTAGTGAATCAGATGGCTAGCCCTTTTCAGGTAAGAGCTTAAAATAGGTCCCTTGTGTATGTTCACAATATCTCAGCACTTGGAAATCGTAAATGAAAAGTAAGAAATTCCCTGTAAACTATTTATGAAGAATGGTATGTTGTAATTTGTTCAAACTTTAAGAAGCCTGAAGAAATAAATTGCACGCTTTGTAATTGTACCCTGAGGAATATGTACCCTGAGTGAGGTGCTCAGAATGGCAAAAAATATTTCTTGTGTGAAATGCAAAGGGATACTACCACAATAATTTTCCCAAGAGTACTTTATCATTCCACGTTATCATCCCAGAACTGTATGCAATATTTGAGCTCTGCTGGAGAGAAAAATCAATACCACAAGATATGAAAGACGCAAACATCGTTACCCTTTATAAAAACAAAGGCGACAGAAGCGACTGCAACAACTATCGCAGCATTTCCCTACTCAACATTACAGGCAAGATTTTTGCCAGAGTAATCCTTAAAAGATTACACATTCTTGCTGAAAGAATCTACCCCGAATCGCAGTGTGGATTTAGACCCAACAGGTCCACCATCGATATGATTTTCTCACTCCGGCAGCTCCAAGAGAAGTGCAGAGAACAGAGGAAGCCATTACATATTGCCTTCATCGACCTCACAAAAGCATTTGACCTCGTGAGCAGAAGCGGCCTTTTTAAGGTCCTTGAAAAGGTTGGATGTCCACCCACCCTTCTTAGTCTCTTGAAATCATTCCACAAAAACATGCAGGGGACCATTTTATTTGACGGCTCAACATCCCAGTCATTCAGCATCAGCAGCGGAGTAAAGCAGGGCTGCGTGCTTGCTCCTACACTCTTTGGTATCTTCTTCGCTGTTCTCTTAAGGCAAGCATTTGGGACTGCCACTGAAGGCATATACCTCCACACAAGATCTGATGGCAAACTTTTTAACCCATCAAGACTCAAGGCAAAGACCAAAATAAGATCAAGATGCATAAGAGAACTACTTTTTGCAGATGATGCAGCACTGACTACTCATACAGCAGATCTCCAAAGGCTCATAGATCGTTTTGCAGCCGCCTGCAAAGACTTTGGGCTCACCATTAGCCTAAATAAAGCACAGGTGATGGAACAAGATGCTGGTGCGCCTCCGTCAATCAAAGTTTCTAATTACGAATTGAAGGTCATCCACGATTTTTTGTATTTGGGGTCGACAATATCAGATAATCTTTCATTAGAGACAGAAATCGACAGACGCATTGGAAAGGCAGCCACAACATTTTCCAGGCTAGCTAAAAGAGTTTATGAGAATAATAGACTAACAGAGCGTACAAAAGCTCAAGTATATAAAGCTTGTTTTGTTAGCACACTACTCTTTGGGTCTGAATCCTGGACCCTGTACTCAAGGCAGGAAAGGAAGTTGAATTCCTTCCACATGAGATGTCTGAGATGTATCCTGGACATTACATGGAAAGACCACATAACAAACAAACAGGTGCTTGAAAGAGCAGATATTACCACAGTGCACACCCTCCTCAAGCAGGGACGCCTCCGGTGGCTGGGCCATGTATCTCGAATGGAGGATGAACGTATTCCCATAGATGTCCTTTACGGAGAATAGCCACAGGAAAGAGGCCAACCGGAAGACCCCAAATGCGATATAGGGATGTGTGTAAACAAGATATGAAAACCATTGGAATAGATCCAGACACGTGGGAGAGAGTTGCAACAGACAGATGCTCCTGGAGAAGAGATGTACAAAACGGACTGGTCCTCTTTGAGCGCAATCTGATCCAACAAACTGAGGATAGGCGGCACAGGCTCAAAGCGCAGTCACTTACAGATGTGGAAACTGTGACAGGGATTGTCGCTCTCGCATTGGACTATACAGTCACCAGCGGTGCTGCCATGCACCTCCCAAGCGCACAACTCTATAGTCCTTCAGGACTGAAAGAGGCCTACTACTACTTTATAGGTTATCACACTTGATGAAGAGTGGTCATAATTGATTGTTGCCCTGGAAAAATTCCTAAAAGCTACATAATTCACACTCAGCAGAATATTTATAACCTATATTAATTATGTGAAAATGAGAGAGTAACACTACCACAATAATTTTCCTAAGAATATCTTACAGGTAGTCATAAATGTGCAGTGACAGGCTGAATAAAATACTTCATACTATTCTTGACAAAATATTCAGTCTACAGGGAATTATCTGTGAAGGAAAGTTGGAGAGGAAAAGAACTGCTCACCCATCTCTATACCATGGCCTATAATATGTGATGGCCTGACAGTTCATTTCCCAGTGATAATATCTACTTAGGGATTTCCTTTATCTTTGTCTTAAGAATTTCTTAGACTGAATAACCATAACATGATGGGATCAAATAAGAAAGACTTTACAGAAATAACTGCAAAGAGATCAACTTCAACTCATTTATGTTAAAAGTAATAAACTGAATATTTAAAGGCCAAAAACTGAGAACTGAACAAGGAGGAATCAGAAGTAATAAATTGCATACTCTATATATGCACTCTGATGGAAATAAAAGGGGTGCTTGGAATGGCACACATACACAAACTCTATTCTTCTTTGTATACTTTTGAGGAAAAGTTACAGGAATAGCCTATGGAAGATACTAAGGGTTTATGGAATCCTGTCAACATTGTTTAATCACTATGGATTGTACAGCAAATTCACATGCTGAAATTTGGTGTACTACTAGGATGATCATTATTAGCCTTTACTTTAAAAAACATCTGCAGCAGACTGATTTGTGTCAAACAACTCAAGATGTTGCTAGAAGACTGAGGTGGATAGTGCTCTCTATTCCAGACATTATGAAAGATGACACTGCTTGGAGTTGCTTGGATTCCACATGACTTTTACAGTTACATCATTGCATTTAGGAAGCAAATCCTAAACCTTCTGGCCAAATATTTAATGCAAAAAACGTTGGTTATTAAAGTTAGCCAGGATAATGTGAACACCTGCATAACAGATAGGTACTGAAATTGGATTGGTTACATCCCATTAAATATTACAGAAAAACTATTAGAATATCATGGACCAAACAGAAGAAAAATGCCGACTATCTACAAGATCTAAATGTGGAAGAAAACTGCTGGCTCATAAACAGCAGAATGTCTGGGAAACTGTAATGCGTTGGCCTTACTAAATGTCACAGTGGCTGGGACAGAACAGGGATGGAAGGCATGGTTGCTGGAAGAGAGGGCAAGGGTTGACCAGCAGGAAGATAGACATAGGACTGGGCAGGCATCTTGGGCATGATGGTGCATGAGGCAGCGGTTGACCAGCATGAAGAAGGACATAGGACCAGGCAGGCACCTTGGGCATGAGGGTGCATGCAGGAGGAGAAAAGGCAAAACAGTCTAGAACAGTGTTTCCCAACCTTTTTTGTGCCATGCCCCACTTAAGCCTTTCTAAAATTCATATTGCCCCCCTCCCCAGCCCCCCCCCCCCCTCCCCCCCCCTCAACATATACATTATTTTTAATATTCAAAAATTGAAATGTTCACTAAAAAAAACTTGAATGATAGGTTTTAGGAAGAAATCACTAGGTAATTATTGAGCAAACACAGTAAGTAAATTTTCAAAACATATAATGGAGAACTGAAATTCAAGTACAAAATAATTTTAATGAAAGATTTTTCTATATTATTTTAACTATTAGTATTATTTATTATTTAAATTTAGTGAGATCCTTGCGCTTGATGCTTGCTGCAAAGAGATTTTATGTCAGGTTCCAATTTAGTTAGTCTCAAATCTCCCCGTTTTGTTATATTCAGCCGATTTCTTCCATTTTCGGATTGCCCCCCTTAACAATCAAATTGCCCCCCTGTGGGGCGTGGGCCCCACGTTGGGAAACACTGGTCTAGAAACTTGTTGGTGAGCCAAGGTGAGAGGGGTATTCTAGAAGGACCTGCTACATGATGATGATGATGATATCCTCAGGGATATTTTGGTACAATCATTGCTTGACCTTGTGAAAAATTATGAAAGATGGTTAGCCAATATATTAGTGCAGAAGTGTAGAGATTGGCACTAAGAAAATGCATCAGCGAAGTTAACCTAAAATAGTTGGGTATGGACTGAGCAAAGTAGACAAAGCTATTGCTGTCATATAAGATGTTACCAGACAGGTCATTATTTGATGGCTACACCATCTAGTGATTGAGTGGAAGAGAAAGAAATCTGGAGTGTTGCTGTTTCATTTTTATATTAGAAGCATGGTATAACCTGTCTGTTCATTGTTTTATTGTACAGACTGATGTCATGTCAATTGGTGATTGCAGAACATGCAGGTTATGTGCTATTTCATATAGCATGGCTTCTGAGTCAGGATATTTATGTTCAAATGAAAAGTAATTGGTTCACAACTCACTGGTTCATAACTCACCAAATTATTACGGAGTTCTCGTATCTTTAAAATGTCATCTATATATATAAATCAAAGTGTATGTATGTATATATGTATGTATGTAAATATGTATGTCCTTTATTTTTTCGCTAACGGCCCATCCGATTGAGATGAAATTTTCTACACGCCTTACTTTCATTCCAGAGCTGTCAACTGTCATAGTTTTTTTTTCTTCTTCCTCCACCTCCCTCCTCCCCCTCCCAAAATACGTACGTAAATATATGATGATGATGATGAAAGAATCCCCGAACCAAAACGCTAGGGAAAGGGAAGAAAATGACGTGACTACACATTAGCTAAGGGACTTAACTCTAGAAAAAGTTATTTCAAGGGGCATAACTTTTAATAACATTGTTGTATAACTTATAGTCATATTGTTGTATCGTTTTCAATGATTTATAAAGTATTTGTCTATAGTTATATACCGCCATATGAGTTATAATAAATAATGATACAATCTTTTAGACATTTTCAAAGTTTACATAAAAATAATGCATAATGCATAACATTGTAACTCATCTTTCTATACTTAAGAAGTTATCTAAATGATGTTGAACAATATCATCGCATCCGTGAGGTCATTCGCCAGATCAAGCCAAGTCGCCTTAAATCATCAAGAAGCCTGATACGGGGATATTGACAGCACTTTTCAGCGCTATCTAGCCAAGTCACCTTAAATCATCAAGAAGCCTGATTTGGGGAGAAAATGGTTCGCAAGGCCAACACCAAGAAAACGCAGAGCCACAAGATGTGCAGCGGGGGAGCCTCCAAAATCGCGAAGAAGACGGACGCTGAGAACCTACCTGATAACACCCAAAAAACAGCAACTAAATCAAATGACACTACCACAAGAAAGACCGATGACGGCCCGCCTGTAACAAGATCCATGTTCTTCTTCTTCTTCTTCTTCTTCTTCAGCGTTCCGAGCCATTGAGGTTCTTTGCTGCAAATACAATCCGTCTCCATTCGTCTCTCTGGTGGACCTTCTCTTGCCAGTCGTTGATTCCAAGTGCTTGTGTAACAGTGAGGGAACTAGGTTAGGAGTAAAGAGTTAAGGAATGATGCGCATTCCTTGACTAGGGGGAAAATCATAGTGAACGTGTGTGCACGAATGAAGAAGTGTATCTAGGAGAACACACACGTCACTTAGGGGGATTGAAAAGACATGTCAACACCGGGCAGGGAGTCTACCATCATGTGTGCTGTAGTATAACTATTCGGCCAATAAAGTATGTTTATAACAACGCGGAGACTTGGGTCCTATACGATCACGTGCTTAACCTGTCTTGACCACACTATGACACTTGTAGGTCTGTACATGTATTATCTCTCCACCGCCTTCTTGGTCTACCTCGGGGTCTACGGTCATTTATTTCCTGAGTGTAAGCGAGTTTTGTTTCCCTATTATCTTCCATTCTTTCTATATGCCCCAGCCATTGTAGTCTATTAGCCTTCATGATACCAGTGATTAGCGGGGACTTAAACAGATGTTAGCATGTTAGCAGAGAAAAAGGAGGAGAAAGACACCAGAGCCGGTAAAACCGACACAAAGTCAGTCAGATGGGTCGTTAAACGGATTCATGTGGAACTAACGAACGATGAAATCTTACAGAAGTTACAGGAGGAAAATCGCAGCATCCAAGTCGTAAAAGCGGAACGAATATTAACATATGCCAAAATACCTACGACGCTGGTGGTGGTGACCAGTAAGGGAAGCGAAATGCCGATATCAGTGTCCATCAACAAGCAAGTACAACTACCAGAGAGATTTATTCCAAAAGTAACTCAGTGCTCCAGATGCCAGAGGGCCGGCCACAGCAGAGCCATATGCCGCAGCAAGACAGACATCTGCCGATACTGCGCTGAGCACCATGCCTTTAGGGAGTGTCCGCTAGCCAAGCTGGACGTGGACTTCAAGGCACCTAACAGAAACCGTAAGTGCGCCAACTGCATGGGACATCATGGAGCGCGATATCTGGGATGTCCGTACCTCCAAAGACACAGAGACGTGTTGAAACTCACCATTGTCAACAAGACATCATTCAAGGAAGCAATGCGGAGGTGTGAGACAGTCACAGGAATATCGCAAAATGAAAGAGCACTGCTGCAGAGCCAGATTGACGAGCTAAAGCAACAGATCAAGACACTACAAACACCGGCACTGAATAGCGACAGCGAAAAACTGCTTGAGGAACTAAAAGAGATCAAACGAAATATAACACAAGAGGTGGAGAACATGATCCAGGCGACCAAGAAAAACGAAGAGATCTTATGTGACATCAAGGCGGAGAGACAAATGCAAAAAGCTGAAAGGGAACTATCCCAAAACAAGCCACACGAACCCAATGAAAAGAACGCAGAGAAACCGCCAGATGACACTCAATTGAAAATCATCGATAAACTGATAACGACAATCCACAAGAAAAAAGACACGAAGACGCAAGATGAAGCCAACTCTCTGGTCAATCAACAACAGCAAACTATTAACTCCAGCTCTGTCGTGATGTCCCAAAAGAACCAGGAGAAACCGGAAACCAAACAGACTCATCAAGAAAGTGCGGAGGAAAACACCAATAAACTTGAATGTGCCTGGGGCGTATACAAGAAAGGAGGAACACACGAAGAACACAATGCGGTATCGCAAGCTGCCCCAAATCGGAAGAAAAGACAGCTGATAAAAGACATAACGACGCCTAAAAGAGGCCCCAGAGGGTACAGAGAATATCAAATGGAAAAGAAGCGCACCACACAGAAAACGAAAGAACAACGAGAAATCGAATGGGACACCCCACCAGAGGAAGACTACTAATAACCGTACAAGGAGCCAGTATAATGACAGCACCCCAGCACAGCAAACGAGCCTGAAGCCACACTGACAGAAGAAATTGCCTAAAAAGGCACAAAAGGAAAACTTGCCGGCCAAAAGAATCCCCTATGCCGACGTCACAGACATAAACTGCACAACAGATAAGCCAGCTTTTACTGGCACGCAGAGAATGGAATAATCGACGCACCATGAACCACCGCTATTATAACCGATGCCGCACGGGCTGGTTGAACCAAGGTGGAAAGTTTTGTTTTTTTCTCAAATTGGACAGACGGACGGTCATCGCATCTTTAGTGTTTTCCGCCATCATATCGACACGATTCGCTTGACAGCACTTCTCAGCGCTATCAAGCCAAGACGCCTTACACATTTCAAGCAGTCTGATACGGGGGGAAAATGGCACGTCGTAATAGCACAAAGAAACAAGCAGCTTCCAAGATGCATAGTGAGAAAACCGACCAGACTATCAAGAAGACGAACCTGCCTTTGGAGAGTCTGCATGCAAGCTGTAATAAAGTATCTGAACCTACAGTCAATGAAACTACCAATAAGAAGAGCGACGACTACCCACAGACGAACACAAAAACTTGTGAGAGGAAGGAGGACCAAGACACCAGAATCAGAAACACTGATTCAAACACAGTCAGATGGGTGGTCAAGCGGCTAAAAATGGAGCTTACTGATCAACAAATACAGAAGCAGCTGCAGGAAGAAAATCTTCACGTCAACATTTTGAAGGCAGAGCGGATTCTTACCTACTCAGAATTAAATGAGATGCTCCACACCAGGGACTGGGCGAACCCGGGCCGGGTCAGGCAGACAGACAGACAGACAGACAGACAGACAGACAGACAGATAGATAGATAGATAGATAGATAGATAGATAGATAGACAGACAGACAGAGGGATGGGTCTATTAGACAGACAGACAGACAGACAGACAGACAGAGATAGATAGATAGACAAACAGACACAGACAGACAGACAGACAGAAAGACAGACAGACATATAGTCAGTAACGGGAACGAGAACTTATATGACTACTTATATGAATTAAATGAGATGCTCCCCATCAGGGGCTGGTCGAAGCCGGGCCGGATCAGACAGATAGACAGACAGATAGACAGACAGACAGACAGATAGATAGTCGGGAACGGGAACGGGAACTTATATGACTACTTATATGAATTAAATGAGATGCTCCACACCAGGAGCTGGGCGATGCCGGACCGGGTCAGACAGACAGACAGACAGACAGACAGACAGACAGACAGACAGACAGACAGTCGGTAACGGGAACGGGAACTTATATGACTACATATATGAATTAAATGAGATGCTCCCCACCAAAGGACTGGGCGAAGCCGCGTCGGGTCAGACAGACAGACAGACAGACAGACAGACAGACAGACAGACAGACAGACAGACAGTCGGTAACGGGAACGGGAACTTATATGACTACTTATATGAATTAAATGAGATGCTTCCCACCAAGGACTGGGCAAAGCCGGGCCGGGTCAGCTAGTTAATTATAAAGTAAGACAAAGAGCTTAAAAAGAAATCAATTTTTGAATTAGCAAACATTGTTCATTGTTTTCTAAGAAACAATACGTCAGAATTAAGAACACCCAGGAAAAAAGGAAACCTATTAATGAAACACATGCTGAAGTATATTTGCCAGCCAGCTTTGACAAGAACTTCTTAGGGAAAAACTGAATAAATTGGCATGTTTTATAAAATATACTGCATGAATACTGTTAATTTAACTGTTTTATTTATTTCTAAAGGGTTTACCAATCCTGAGTATATTGTGACTTTAATGGTCAAATCTCCACCATGGTTGTCAGCCAGACTGTTGCTGTCATGTCCCCAAGCAGATGACATGAAGGGTGTATTTGGAGAGCCAAGCACAGAGATGGAAGCTCCTGAACTTGAGCACGTTTATGCAATTCTGTTAGAGCAGCATAGAGAGAAACAAAAATATACCTTTCACTCAGAGGCTGTTCAAGAGCTCAGCAAGTTCTTTGATGAAGAGTGGTCAACAGTTTTGAATCAGCTGGATCAAAATGAGCATGAGGGGATCATTGGTAAGTCAATGGGTCAAATAGTTCGGCTCTGTGGAATACTGAAAGCATTAGACAACAGTATTCTTATTGCAAGTAGTTCACAGGCACGTTTTGTTGACTGGGACTGGACTATTAAAGCCGACACAGTCACAAATGCAATAACTCTTGGAAAGTACTTTCTGGAGCAGAAACTGGCAATGACTTTCATGGTGGCAACAGGCTTCTTCAGTCATACCTCTGAGTCATTCATGGACAACAGCATCAATGATAGCAGCAACCATGCTACAACTTTACCACAAACAGCTTTGCAGGACAGCCCAGAGGGTCCTTTCCGGTCAAATTCATTCTCTAATTCAAAATCTTCAGTATCTCATACTCCATCACCTCTGCCTCCTGCGGTAACAAGGTCGAGTCAGGATCTCAACTCTACTTCTGCTCAGCAGGCACCAAATGCATCATTTAATCTACCCAAGCAGCCAGGTGAAGTTGACTTCAGCAATCTGCCTCACACTATGACCACCGTGGAAGAAGATGTCAGTGAGATGATGCAGGCACTTGATTTTGTGCACTTCTCCAAGACGCAGTTTGTAGCTGTTCATGGAAGGAGAATAAAGCGACTTTTGGAATGTTACGATGATGGCCACGGTGTTTCTGCAACTACTGCTGCTCAAAAGTCCATAACTCCTCCTGTTCGAATTGAAGGCACAAACAACCGCCATCCTGCTTGGGCTAGTGCACTGTTCTTCCAGAAAGTTGCTGAACTTGAACTGGGCACTGCGGAGCAAGGCAGACATCCGACCAATAGAAAAGTTTGTTGGCGTTTCAAGAGGAAGCCTGTAAGTCAGTTATCAGAGAAGGACTTTCAGCTTTTATATTATTTACGGGTAGAGATGGAGAAATATTCCCAATTTGGGTCTGGTACTTTCAACCCAAGCTTGATTGTGAATTCAGGACTGATTACTTTGCCATCCAGCAACAGCCCTGGGCCACACACACAGTCTTCCACATTGGGAACAGATTCAAGTCCCCGCATTGGAAGCTTGGATGATGATTCTAACAGCCAAGGGAGTACACAAAATTGTGGAACACCCAACGTTAAGAATGAGGTTTTCTAAAATATCATTGTGCAAATTATTTTCATGTATAAATTGTCATGAGCATGAGCAGTGTCTTAGATGTAGCAGTTTTAAGGATAGTTTATTATTGTTAGTGATCATTTGTTGGAATAAACCTCTAAGCCTCTATTGTATTTACAGTCAAAACCCTACAATTCTTTTCTTGGTTTGCATGTATGGCTTTTTCACATTTATTGCTCTATTTATCACCCTGTGTGAGAACTTTATAACAGCAACAATAATGCTAATATTATGAAACTCGACAATTAGATTGTAGGCTGCTTATAACACAAACATTCAATAGAATGATAACAACAAGGCATCTTCTTTGCAAATATACACAGCACTGTATCAACACTGAGCAAGAAGAAAATGGACAGACAGTATAGAACTATTCAACATGGAGATGGGCATTGTGAATTAAAGCAAAATCAATTCTAGCAGGAAATAAAAAGGAAAACACTAAGTAAAGTTGGAGCAAATGGAGGGAAGATGAAGGGAACTTTGAATTAGTGATGTTGTTTTCTTATGTATCAGTAGAGCGTTGTAACTGTTTCACAATTGTTCATGTATAATTTGTTTTTGTATTTTTGTGTGTAATAAATTTGTATCCCTTTTTGTAGTAAATTAAGATGAAAAATTGTTACTTCTGTTTTACATTATTTTTCTTTTTGAATACGTGCTTCTGTCAGAGGGGAAATAGTAGTACGGGTAAAACATGCATTAATGGTAGTTTAGTAACACCTATTGGCTCTTCTACAAGACTGCTTTCAGTTATTCAGCTTTCAGGCAACACCTATTTCTGAACATAGCAGCTAACCAGACCTTGAACACTAACTGTGACGTGAGCAGTAATTGCTCAATTTATGGACTCATTCTATAGCAATTACAGCATATACTTTTCTGGGTAAAACTGAAAGTGTCTTAGTGAAGTAGGGAGTACATGATGCAGAGAGTAGAGGAAGTAGGGAGTATATGATGTAATGAATGCATGATGTAATGAATATATGGTGTAGGAGTACATGATGTAGAGAGTACATGCTGTAGAGAATACATGATGTAGTATTATGTGATGTAGACAGTATGTGATGTAGAGAGTTTGTGATGTGGGAAGTACATGATGTAGGAGTACATGATGTAGGGAGAACGTGATGTAGGGACTACATGATATAGGAGTATATGATGTAGGCAGTAGATGAAGTAGGGAGTATGTGATGTAGGGAATCTGTGATGAATGAGTACATAATGTAGGAGTACATGATGTAGGGAATATATGATGAATGAGTACATAATGTAGGAGTACACAACATAGGAGTACATGATGTAGGAATAAATGATGTAAGTGTACATGATGTAGGGAATACATGATGTAGGAGTAGATGCTGTGGGGAATACATGATGTAGGGAATACATGATGTAGGAGTACATGATATAGGGAATACATGATGTAGGAGTGTCTGATGTAGGCATACATTATGTAGGAGTACATGCTATAAGGGATACATGATATAGGTGTATGTGATGTAGGAGTACCTGATGTAGGCAGACAAACACCATTAACTCGAAGTTACCACAGTGCATATTGTGATACTGATCAGTCTTTAGTTGTTGCAAGGGTTAGACTGAGACTAAAGAGAACCTAATGGCTAAACACAAATCTATCCCCGTGATTAATATTATCACCACCAAAGATGCTGTTAAGTGCTTTGAGTTCCAACAGTAATTTGAAAATGCTCTCATTGATAGGGTGCTAAAAACGTTACCCTTTTGAGTGCTTCCAAGATCACTCGTACCAGAAGTACTCTTATGGAGAACATGGAAGCACTATTGACCGTCTGGATTGATGATCAGAACCAACGGAATATGCATGTGAGCATGGTGGTTATCCAAGAGAAAGCAAAGTCTCTCTATGAAGATCTAGCTAAGAAAGCGGATGAGAGCAGTACTAGTAATGCTGATATTTTTTGAGCGAGTCGTGGTTGGTTTGAGCGCTTTAAGAATTGTTCACACCTGCACAACATTCAGATAAGAGGTGAAGCGGCGAGTGCTGATACTGAAGCTGCAGAGCATTTCCCTGCAGAGTTAAAGGCTATGATTGAGGAGGGTGGTTACTCTCCCAAACAAGTCATCAAAGTAGACAGTTCTTTATTGGAAAAGACTGCCACCAAGGATTTCAAGTTCAAACCCTTACTGGTGTACCACTCAGAGCACCAAGGGCTCTGAAGGGCTACTCAAAGGAACACTTGCGCGTTACAAAAATGCTTGGACAATAGGAACGTTTTTCCAGGAATGGGTAACTGTTTATGCTATTCCTGCTCTAAGGGAATACTGTGCTAGAGAAAACCCAGAACGTCAAGTTCGTATCCATGCCACCAAACATGACTTTATTGATCCAGCCAATGGACCAAGGATAATGGCAACTTTCAAAAGTTATTATTTGCATCGCACCTTCTCACAGCTCATCAAGGCTACGGACGGTAAAAGTGAGCCTACCATTAAGGGATTCTCGCGAGATTACAACACCCGCAAGGCCATTGACAATATTGCGGATTTATGGAGTGAGGTAACGTCAGCATGCATAATGCTATGAGGTGAAAACTGTGCCCAGAATGTTAGTTCAACTTTTGTGAATTTGACAACATTCATTCTATTCGAAGACAAATCGCTAACTTAGTCACTAAACTTTGAAGAGATGGAGGAAGCTGACATTGATGAGTTGCTTGCATCACACGGAGAAGAGTTGTCTTATGAGGACTTGCAGAGAGCTCAGCAGGAAGAGGAGCACCCTGTTGAACCCCCCCCCCCCCACACACACACACACACACAAAATCCTCAATATTGACAGCTGAACGTTTGTCATAATAACGGACATAATAAATGAGGATGACCCGAACAGAGAACAGCTCCAAAGTGCGATCAACTTTTACAAGGAGCTTTACTTAGAGAAAAGGAAAAAGGCTATACAGCAGACTTTGGACACATTGTTTCTTCAAGCATAGAAGAGCCAGGAAAAGAGGCAGGAAGAAGTTACAGTTTCATCTTCAGATGAAGAGGCAGAATTTAATGCGCCTACATCCAAATAACTCTACCACTCGTCCTCCAACCCGCCTCTATTTAGCCAATACATATCAAGAACCATCAAAATAAACACTATTTCATATAATTCTATGGGAAATGGTGTTTCGCTATACTTCATTTCACTTAAAGTCACGTTTTCCAAGAACGTAACCCCGACGTTAACCGGTGCCTCCCTGTACATCAGAAAAGTGTATAGCAAGTAAAAAGTGAGGTATACTTAAGGAAATTCTTTATAAAACAGTTATAGGGGTTTAAGGTACTGTGGATCATAGGAGGCAGGACTGGTTTACAACAAACAGCCAGACACTGCAGCCCGTTATTGGTAAAAAGAAGATAGTTCTCTTAAGAATCTAAGAAATATCACGAAACACTCTCAGTGAGCTGAAACAAGCTAGGAAGGATGTGCAAAAGGCTGCCAGGAAGTGTGCAAACGACCATTGGATCTACTTCTGCGGGTACTTCAAAGTGGTTGGGGAAACATCAAAGGGTGTATGAAGGGATAAAGGTGGCCTGTGGTGCAATAATTAAAAGCAGTGTACCACTGAAAACCTTAACCGGGAAATCAACGCTGATAAGAAACAGCAGATGGATAGATGGGTAGAGAACTATTTGAAACTTTACTGAAGCGAGACCAAACTGGCGAATGATACCCTCAATGACATAGAGGCTCTGCCAACTCTTGACCACCTGGCCACACCTCCCACCATAATAGAAGTTAAGTGTGCTATTAATAAACTTACTTCTGGCAAGGTCCGGGTTAGGACGGGATTCCAATAGAGGCTATCGGGAGTGGGCAAGATATACTCACTCTACAGATCCACCAGCTAATAGAGCTTTGTTGGCGAGAAGGACAGGTCCCACGGGATTTCAAAGATTCAAGCATTATAACACTTTTCAAAAACAAGGGAGATCGGAGTGGCTGTAACAACTATAGGGGTATCTCACGTCTACGAGGGTATGCATCGTTGGGAAAATAGTTGCCAGAATTGTTCTTTGCAGACTTCGAAGTCCTAGGTGATTAAGCCTACCCTAAATCACAGAGTGGCTTTCGACCTTGATATTGCGACAGCTTTAAGAAAAACACTGTGAACAGAATGAACAACTGGTTATTGCTTTCATCGATCTCACAAAGGCATTTGATTTGGTCAGTCGTGAGGGTATTCTTCAAGGCACTAAAGAAGACCGGCTGCCCGCTAACGCTTCTGTCCATTATGGTATTGTTCCAAACAGGCTTGAAAAGCATTATCAAGTTTGTTGGTACATCTTCAGAAGAGTTTGAAATAGAGAGTGGAGTAAAGAAAGGTTGTGTAATTTCCCCCATCCTCTTTGGAATATTGTGGTATCCACATTCATTCATGCTCAGATGGCGGCCTCTACAATGCTCAGAGATTGATTGATTGATTGATTCAGGAACCGACATCACAGCATTCGGGACATTCCCATAAGCGCTCCGTCCCCATCCCCAGCAGCCAGCGAAGAGTTCCAGCACTAATAGTTCCAGTAGCAATCTGATTATATGTCGGTCTCGCCTTTCCTCTGAGCGTCGAGCGTCGGCCAGATCCCCTCGTCACACCTCGCTGTCTCATTCTTACCAGACTGGTTGCTTAGAGATTTAAGATCAAGACTAAAATTAGGAGGGTACTGATAAGAGGGTTGCTTTTTGCAGATTATTCTGCAATTACGACCCAGTCTGAGGAGAATTACTTCTACTAGCTGCATTCTCCAATGCTTGTTCTGAATTTGCTTTAACAATTAGTAAAGAGAAGACAGATTATGACATATGGTGTAAAGAGGATGCCATCAATCTTTATTGATGACGCCAAAATGGAGATACTAGATCACTTCACATATCTAGTATCGGAGGTAAACAATAAATTATCCCTAAATCAGGAAATCAACATTAGGATTGTTAAGGCAGTAACAACAATGAGCAAGTTTTAAAAAAGAGTCTGGGAGAATAGGAAGCTTACTGCCAAAATAAGAGTCCTTGCCTATCAAGCCTGTGTCCTCATTACTCTTCTTTCTCATCTCATCATGTTCCTCTTGTACCTTGCTTTGTTGAGGTGAAGTATAAACAGCGGGAGAGTGCCCTCTTATGGGCTTCAAGTATCGATATTCCCATGGACTCTGCTATTCCCTCTGTCTATTGTTTATGTGGTCGGCCTTTTCCTCTGCTTCCATCTGGTCTGTACATCATTGCTTGTTGTGGTATAGTATACTGTTAGTTGGTAACCCACTTGCATGGCCAAACCATTTGAATTGCTGCCTTCTAATAAAATCTAGTAATTTAGTAGATGCGATTGTTACACACAGTGAACAAATAGGGTTAGAATAAAATTGTAAAAAGACACAGATTATGGTCGTCACTAGGAAGGACGTAATACCACAATGTAATATACAAGTAGATGGGAATATTCTTCAACAAGTGACTAGGTACAATTATCTCGGAACAGTAATAACATCTGATGGGAGATGCCTTGAGGAGATTAGAACAAGAATCGCCATGGCAAAAGTAGCCTTTAGCAAGATGAAAAACATATTGACCAATAAAAAGATGTCAATTGAAACGAGAAAGAGAGTGTTGAGATGCTACATAGAACCTGTACTTTTATATGGATGTGAAGCGTGGACAATAAGCAGTCAGGCTGAAAAACATCTGATGGCTGTAGAGATGTGGTTTCTGAGGAAAATGCAAAGAATACCATGGACAGCCAGAAAGACCAATGAACAAGTCCTTCAAGAAACAAATGAAGATCGTAAATTGATTAGAGAAATTAGACGTAGACAGTCAAAATTCTTTGGGCATGTTATGAGAAGAAATGGATTGGAGAATTTGGTGACAACTGGTAAGATCGAGGGGAACAGACCAAGGGGAAGACCTAGAAGCACGTACCTGGATGACTTGGCCTTGTGGCATGGTCGAGACAGAAACACGGAGCTGATCCATGACTCTGGTGATCGAGTGAGATGGCAGAACATGACCGCCCACGCTTACCGGCATGGCACATGATGGATGGATGGAATAAAATCTAGCGCTGCTATAACCCCCACTTAAGTCATGATTTCTTCATTTCTGATCTTCTTTCTTCTTGATACTTTGAGTACTCTTCTAGGGAATCTCATTTCTGTTGTTGTGATTTCTCTTTTCTCTTTTACTGTCATTGTCCAGGTTTGGCATTGATAGCATAGAGTTGGTAGGAAGATTGTGTCGTAAATTGCTTTCTTAGTAGCTATTGATACATGTTTGTTCTTTAGTATTGGTGCCATTTGACCAATGAGTTGGTTTGCATTATTTTCGATCTCGTCTTCTGATTCGCCATTTGATGATATTATAATTCCTAGGTACTTGAAACTCTTTACTTGTTTCAGGGGATTTTCGTTTAGGTGAGTTGTTGTTTTTCTTCTTTAGTTATAGTCATTACCTCTGTTTTACTTGTGCTAATTTTTTCATGTTATGTTCCCTACACATTTCGTTTAGTCTATTCATGTGGTATTGCAATACTAATTCAGCTTCTGATTTTGCTATTAGAGCTTGGGCGTCTTCTAAGGGTCCGCAGTGGTCTACAAGGTGTGGACTGCGCCTTGCCATGCAGCAAGCAGGGTTAGGATCGGCTAGCCTCTCCCAGGAGGGGTGAAATGTGAAAATTAGTAGCCTGCCGATGACCCGCAGACTACACAAGTCAACCCCACCTCTACGTGGTGTAGACCGGGAAACCATGACCGCGAGGTCATGGGCTAACGAGGCGGACTCCCTATGGTCAGGTTTTTGTCCTAAACTTACGACTGACCTAGGAAATCGGCAGGGGATCTTCATACTGCTCGTAGAAAAACTAAGAAGTACTCTTCTTTATGACAATTAAAACTGGTAAACTTAACTCACCAAGAGAAATGTTTAAATAACTTTCATATGCAGTGTCTGCGAAGGAAACTTGATATTAAGTGGCAAGATAAGATCACACATAACGAAGTATTGGAAAGATCAGGTGGTATGACAGTTTGTTCCGTGCTTAGTCATCGTAGACTTATATAAATAGGGCACATTAGGGTGATGGACGATGGTAGAATACCAAAGGGCATCTTTATTTGGTGAAGTAAAGATGGGTAAAAGATCTCGGGGTCTGTTACGGTACTAAGATGTGTGTTAGCGCGACATGATTGATACAAGCATTGATATTGCACCGAGTGAGCAAATTGCCTCTGATCGCGTTGCATGGAGGGAACCGATCAGGAATGGAATAAAGACAAAAAAAAAATGATTGCAGATATGTCTCATACTGAGCGTGTGAGACATCATTTGGTGTGTGATGATGGAAATGACCATGTGTTCACATGCATCCATTCTGGACGAATATTTACAACATGAATTGGACTCACATTCGCTACCATCATGAATTTTAGTTAGTTTGCTTTACGTAGCACACTGTAACAAACTATCGTCAGTACTAATCTGAAGTAGACAAATTAAGGGGGAAAAACCCATCAATATTGACAAGGTCAGATGGAAATTGTACCACGGAAGTAAACAACGGAATATGGCCCTCCATGCCTACATCCTCCATCCCGCTTTTTTCATACAGTTAAAAATAAGAATAAAATAAAAATGGCGTGTAACACTGAAGAACATCTTAAACAATTCGTCCTTGTCATTAGAAAATAGGAAAATAATTCTGGCTTGTGACATAGATCCAATTTTACGAACCATGTGAACCCCGGACAAAAATCAGACAAGCTAAAAAATCCATTGACGTCACAAATTGTGGCTTTTACAGAATGTTTAATAGCATGGGCAGCCAAAGTGGGTTATTTAAATTTGTTCAAACACAAAGGAAACTCACTGAAAACATCAGAAGAAGCCTGTCACATTCCCCCTCATTATGAAAGAGAACAAAATGGTGCCTAGCAATTACTATGATTCACAGGAGCCGCGTTAAGGCTGTGGTTAGCACGTTTGCCTGACGGCCCAGTGGTCAAATGTTCAAATCAGCTTTGTAAATTTGTCTCCCACTGATCCGAGTTCCTAGCTTAACTGAACCTAAAATAGATACCAGGAAATTTCCGGAGAGAGTAAAGTCGGTCACCATGATATTGACCACATGACCAATCAAGTGTCGAGCGGTATAAACCGTGGGACTAGCATCGTCTGCCAAATTCGTATTGTGGCACAAAAAGAGATATCTTACTTTACTTTAATGTACTTTACTTACTACGGGTAATAATGAGGAGAGGTGGCAGAGAGGTTACCGTGCCGCCTCAAACATTGTGGGGCATATATCTACTTCTTGATCATTTTCTGGGGGATTGAAACACACATAATATATTGTAAACTATGTAGTTTTTACAGTATGTAGTTTTTACAGTATGTGGTCTGTACACTGTGTAGTTTGTACAGTATGTAGTTTGTACAGTATGTAGTTTGTGCACTGTGTAGTTTATAGGCTATATAGTTTGTACACTATGTAGACTGTACACCATATGGTCTATACACTATTTAGTCTGTACATTATATGGTCTATACATTATGTAGTTTGCACATTATATAGTCAGTACACTATGTAGTTTATACACTATATACTCTGTACACTATATAGTATGTACACTATGTAGTATGTACACTATGTAGACTTACACTATGTAGGCTATGTACACTGTACACAATGCAGTCGGTACACCTCGTTTAGACTGCCAGAGTTCTTTAACCTCAGCCACGAAAACCCTCCCTGCAACCACCAGCATTGGTACACATACAGACATATTTGTTTATGAGTAATAGAAACAGGTTCCGGGTTGAAAGAGCGGGCTCCATGGAGAAGTGATGGAGCAGCCCACCTGGCGCTCTGAAGGTCGCGAGCTCGTTGTTGGACGCCGTTGTTGATTCCACGTGTGCAATGTTCTTTTCTGGAGAGACCTGCGGGTCATCGCTAGAGCTTTGAAGTCCGTGCTTTCTGTGATGCTCTCGGCAGGCGGTATGTTATTCAGCCGGACGATACCTAGTCATGTGGAGTAAAACGAGGTGCAATGAACTCTATCATCTCGCCTTTAATATCTTAACCTCTTTTAGGTAGCGCTATTTTCCCTACAAGTACGGCTGTGGAGTCGACCCAGCCTCAGACAAATGAGTGCCAGTATATTTTCATAAATTTGTAATGGCTTATCTCGGAAAGAAAGGCGCCAAGAGAGGAATCTGGCCTTCCTACCGAATATGTCGTGGCCTCGAATATATGAAGGCCTAGCACTTGGCAACCCATCGACAGTATCTGCATATGACTGCCTTTACCTGTAATAGAAGCAGGGATAGAGGAAACCAGAAAGATAAGATTCTGGAAAGCCTTTCACTAAGACATGGATCGATATCAGCCCATGAATCGAAACATTCGAGAACGTGGGTTGCATAGAAGTATGATCGCTCATGCAAGTTGACCTGAGGCCTGATGATGATGATGTGTATAATTTATGCACATTAGTTCACTTAAACACACCCCTCAGACATTCTAATAATGTTAAAGCATACACGTGTAACCAAAAGACACAATGCATTCTCATTGACACAGGTACAATCTATCTCAGTTCCCGACAGTAACACACAGACACCAGAAATTACAGCAGAACAGCTCATCAAGGACACCCATAGGAGGACAATACCACTGAGGGCTTCGCCGGAAAGATACTGATAAAGCAGATAAACGTTGGGGAAGCAAAACTGTCGGTGTTACCAACAGACAAGATACTCCTGCTGGAGAACGAGCTAGGGAGACACAACATCGTCCAGCAAGACACCGCGGATGGAGTCGTGGTCTCCATCAACAAGACAGACAAAGCCACCGCACTATTCCGAAAGATCACCCAAGAAAAGAAGGCTGAAATCAAGCTACGCCGCGGTAGTACAGTCGAAGTCACCCGACACCATATAATTAAACATTGGGTTATAAAAAGAGTTATCTCACAAGTGGGCAAATCAAGGAGATGCTATTTAGGGAAAAGTCGACCCTCAAAATCACCGGTGCTGAAAGAATCATAGACAAAAGCAGCACACCCTCGACGGTTGCCATCATCACGTCGGAGGACAGAACCATGCCGCAGGCCATCAGATGGGACAAGAAAGAGTGAACCCCGAAGCACTACATTTCAAGAGTGCTGCAGTGTTTCAGGTGCCAGAAGTTTTGGCACACCCGTGCCAACTGTAATAATGAGATGGAGGTCTGCTGATAATGCCCTGGACCAAAACTTTACAACCAGTGCCCTTACCCCATGATCGATACTGACGTCATGAAATCTAACGCTAGCAGAAAGTGCTTTAACTGCTTCGGCAACCACAGCACTAGATACCTCGGCTGTCCCTGCCACCAAGACAGCAAGAAAGCAATGAAGCTATAGTCTGTCCCGAAAAGAATGCCTTCATTCATGATCAATTATTTTGAAAACTGTATGTTGCATCGTTATGAAATGTTTCCTGCCGTCTTATATTTACCCTCACCTAAGGAATATGTCTTTGATAGGTCCACAAGCAACTTAAATCATCGAAAGCGGCGACATTTCTTTGATGTTTTGGGGAAAATGTAGTGAATTCACGCTAACAAACTAGTCTTACAGTAAACCACGTTATTTCTGGTAAGGACACAAGTACAAGGCGTAGCCAGATTCGTATGGGAGTGGGTGCAATAAAAAGTAGCTTAAAAGTCGACAGGGCCGACTGCATTGCACCGGGTTTTTATCCCATATGGCTCAGTCTCTTTCCACAGGGCGGAAAGCGTCACAAAAAGCACGAACTCCGTAGCTCCAGCGACGACCCTCGGGAGTCTCCGAAAAAATGCACTCGTGAAATGAAGGAATCGAACATACAACCTTCGGAGCCCGAGTCAGACGGCTTGACCACTTCACCACGGAGACTCCCGAGAGGGGTGCAATGTGTAATATTAGTAAAGACAGAGAATTTACAGAGGCATGGGGTAAATGCAAAACAAATGTAAAACAAATGAAGATCTAAACTGATTAGAGTAATTAGACGTAGACAGTCACAATTTGTTGGGCATGTTATGAGAAGAAATGATTTGGAGAACTTGGTGATTCATGGTAAGATCGAGGGGAGCAGACCAAGGGGAAGACCTAGAAGCAAATACCTGGATGGCTTGGCCACATGGCAAGGTCAAGACAGAAACACAGAGCTGATCCACGACTCTGGTGATCGAGTGAGATGGAAGAACATGACCGCCCACGCTTACCGGCATGGCACATGATGGATAGATGGATGGGGTAAATAATGTGTAAATTTACAGGAAAGTAGAAGGAATATATTTCTTACCTTATTTTTCATTTCCTTCTTGTTTCTTCAGCTGCTGGTTAATAATTGTACACAAGTATTCATGTTATTAGGATGCATTTAGCTTTTTATATTGAGTTCGTGAAAGCTTCCAAATAGCTGCGCGTTAATGTGCGTATGGAGTGACCTGCAATGATACCGCAATTTAGCCATCTTGTGTCCATTTTTAAGGATCTGTTCAGCTGTCTGTGTAGTTTGTTCAAACGTACACATGGGTGACAGACCCGCTTTGAGTCTTCGTGAAAGCTTGTCAACTCTGCTGTTTACTGTTCAGAGACGGAACATGATTACCTGTTTTGCACTATGAAAATAGTTGTCAGTGTCTCTGTAGTGGGCTTTCTTCTTAACTACCAAGATGTTGTTCTCTTTTATTTGAAGTTTATAGATTGATTCGTATGCACGTGTGTTGTCCCCTAATTTGACAACGTGTTTGCTCTCACGTTTCTTGTTATGCCACAAAATGTCAGTTTCCACCGCAATATTACTCTTCTGTTGGTATTCAATGCGTTTAGTGTTTTTTTCTTTTTTTCTTTTCAATACCAGTTGTTTGTCACCGCTGAGGGCTTGCGGAATTGAAAATTCATCACTTTGGAATACAAACTGTTGCCATTGACATTGTGCTGATTCTGTAATGTTTAGGGCCTGCAATTCGTCTGAATAGTTGGAGCAAAATATCCCAGTAAGCGTGCACGCGGATTAAGATCTGCGATCTGCTCAGACCTTAATCTGTGTCGGACGATTCCAGTAGGTTGATGACTGCTCTCGGTTGCATAAAATTCAATCCATCCTTTCTCCAATAGTCCTCTTCCTCTTTCAAAACATGGTCCTCACATTTTCCCAGTAACTTTTATCAATATTTAATAGCGCGGACTGGATTAGTATCTTGACGTCAGACAATTTGAATATAATATTGTCAGCTGTAACCTGTCCTTTAATTTTAGCCCACACAAGTTCTATAGGGTTAAAATGAGAGTGGTACGGCGGAAGTCTCAAGCACCCATGACGATGCTCTTCTATCAACTTGTCGATTTGATATTTCTTGCTTTTTGGCGTCTGTTTTACAAGGGACAACAATTCTAGCTAGAAATACCTTTCTGGAAATGGTATGTTTTATATTGGGAACCATATCTTTATTGCTCCCTTTGTGCTCGATGCTGTAGGTATTTTGTCTTCTTGGGCAACAACATTGATATTATGCATTGTCCATAATTGGACACGACGGTCTATCTAGGGATGGAAGCACAGTATTCTCGAGCCAATCTCTAAATACATTACCATTCATCTTATTCTGATAATCCCTATTATCTGTATGCTTTGATACGAACACGAGCCCAGCATTCTGTTGTAAGCCATTATGCGTATTACCTGCATGGGCCATGACCAAAAGCTGTCCTATACTACTGGGCACATATCGCTTTGTCTGTCCATCCACTGATTGCCATTCCTTATCACTTGTGTGGTGCGCATTGATCCACATTTCATCCAAATACACTATGCCATAATTTTCTTTGCGCATTTCCCTTATTTCACGTAGGAATCTGCTTCTCATGGATCCTAAATGCGGCCGTTCGCAAAGAATATTTCTACCTCCCTTGTATTTTCTAAAAGTGAAGATAATGTCCTTATAATTTTCCACAAAGTTGTTTTGGATGGCTCTATGTTATTGTTCTTTCTCAACCAAACCCTAAGTTTTCTTACAGCCACTGTTTCTTTGGCATCCAGCATTTTTATAATGCTGGATAATCCTGGATATAAAATCCAAAATTTTTATAATTTTAGGAGTCTCCGTGGCGAAGTGGTCAAGCCTTTTGACTCGGGCCCCAAAGGTTGTGGGTTCGATTCCGGGCCGCATCCTTCGGTTCACGAGTTAAATATTTCGGAGACTCCTGTGGGTCGTCGCTAGAGCTGCGGAGTTCGTGCTTTGTGCGATGCTTTCCGCGCTGCGGAAAGAGACCGAGCCATTTGGGATAGAATTCGGTGCAATGAAGTCGACCCTGTCGACGTTTAAGCGACTTTTTAAAGCATTTTCATAATAGCTAGCCTTATGAAATCTTTGTCAAAGCTGTCTACAATAACCTTTCTACCTACTGTTTGGTTACTGCGTGGTGGTTTAATTCCAGATTCTTGCACCCATCGACGAAATGACCGTTTACTCAAACCCAATGCATGCACCGTTCTTTTTTCGGGATTTAACAATTTGAAACAGTTTCCTTCTATCAGCTTCTTGTCAAAAAATTTGTGTACAACTTCATAGCGATGCTTTGAAGTGTACACAATTTCACTTTCAATCCCACTGAACAATATTCACACATTCAGATGTTAGCGATAAGTAGTAAGATTTAAAAAAAAATAATCAGGATTCATGAAAGTACCCACATACTGACGACACCTCTGAACTAGTCTGAACACTACCATTTTAAACTGCCCGGGGGGGGGGGGGGGGGGTCTTGTCATCAGGCCTTTCTCGTGAAACACGAGAAAATTAACCATTCAAAGCTGATGTTTCCGTGTCAAAATGTAATACTTCTAAAAATGTGCACTTCATCTCTGACCCGTAAATTAGATACCGCATATAAACAAACTTTGAAATCTGCTGTACAATCTCCACAACAAAATTTATTTGTTGGGTGGACATGATGATAAGGTTATATGCTAAATCTCATAATTTTCCCTCAGTTGGTTACTGAGATATGGATTTTTATATGGAGGCGAACAAATGTGAACGCACTATAGCCGTAAAGTCAAGCATACCTAATAAAAAGGCCAGGAGGCAGTACGAGGCGACTACCTGTTTAACAAAAACAGACAAACCACAATGGGAGGGCCAATTTAAGGATCTAAAGTCAAAGGTAATTAATTGAAGGAGAGAATTGACCAGGTACAAGAAATGGAATCAACAGCCGTTCAGCGCATAATGGATGAATTGAATCTCGTTCAGCAGAAGATCGAGCAGTATGTGACTCGAATGGCTGCAATCAAGGCGGCGACGGAGGAGTTACTGACAAAAATCTAAGAGGAAAGAGCACAGATAGAACGACTCGAGAAACAGACAAAGAATGAAACACCACAAACAGATGACACCAAGAGCAAATTCCAGACAGAAGAGGAAGTAACAGAAGATGAGTAAGAAACAGAAAGTGAAAACGAAAGCGGCCAAGAACACGCGGTGATAACGATAAGAGACTTCACTCCAGTGATATCGTGAGTCAAAGACACAATTTCAAAGAATTGATAGACCGCTAAGATACAACGATAGACAAAGACACAGGAGAGACAGATGGAGTCTCAAGCGGGACGACTACCGATGATCCTTTCCTTGAGAAGAAAAAGAACGCAATGAGACATGGCGGGAAACGAACAACACCAAATGCGCGACTCTGACCAGACATGAATAAAGAAAAAAAGATGTAATTCACACCAAGATAAAAAACGCACATAATCCAGAAAGAGATATACACAGCTCTATTTCCACAAACAGAAACACCATAAGGGCCCCAATTATGATTAAACAGAATGATCGACAGTTGAACGGGACCAGAACATTGTCTTCAAAAACGAGTGAGCTGGCGAAAAGTTTCACTAAAAAGTGGAAGGTGCGCATTATTTATGAAATATTTCCGTAGCTAATTGTGTCTATACTGCGCTAATTATACTACTTATTTTCTTATATATTTCTTACTTTGATATTTTGTGTGGCTGTTTGTACTGTCCCTGGGGAAGGCTATTTTTATATCTGAAACGTATAAGGTGTTTCTCTGTCTGTCTGTCTGTCTGTCTGTCTGTCTGTCTGTCTGCCTGTCTGCCTGCCTGCCTGCCTGCCTGCCTGCCTGCCTGCCTGCCTGCCTGTCTGCCTGTCTGTCTGTCTGTCTGTCTCTCTGTCTGTCTGTCTGTCTCTCTGTCTGTCTGTCTGTCTCTCTGTCTGTCTGTCTGTCTGTCTGTCTGTCTGTCGTTGTCTGTCTGTCTGTCTGTCTGTCTGTCTGTCACAACTTACTATTGGTGTGCCTCAAGGCTCAATACTAGGTCCGCTGCTTTTTGCAGTGTATATTAACGATCTTCCTTTATACCTCAATACCTCGTGTGACCTATTTGCGGACGACTGCACTATTTACACTAGTCAAGAGAGCCTTAGTGACTTAGAGAGCTCTTTACAAAACGAACTTGACAACCTTAGTAGATGGAGCAATGAAAATCGCATGTTAATTAACATCGACAAAACCAAATCCATGCTAATAACGACCAGACAAACACAACATACCCTAGCCATAACTGGGACACCGCTCGAGCTCCACGTGGACACGTTACCTATAATTAATGTAAATGAACATAAAACATTAGGTCTTTTAATTGACAGACATTTAAACTGGAGCTCTCATGTTCACGTCCTTACGAACGAACGAACGAACAAACTTTATTTTCAAAGGGTTAAGAATTGGGCACGCAGGCCCGTCTAACATTCTGCCCTTCTATCACTCTCATACATTATTTCATTCACACATCATTCAAGGCTAACAGAGAACAGCAACAATATAAAAGATATGCATTTTAAAGGCATGGGCAAAATGCGAACATCAAAACTACACGACTCAGTAATATTAGATAATGATCTGACACTTGTTATTAGCCATGTGGAATATACTGGCCTACCAAAAGGGGACTGGCTGTTATACTAGGGTTTTGTTATTATTATTATCTCTATTGTTAAGGGGGAAGGTAATCCGTATTGAGATAGTGTTCGAATAATTTGTGATTATATGAATAGGGATTGGTGATGTCTTTGATTTCTTGTGGAAGATTGTTCCACAGCTGAGCTGCAGAGTACGTTAAGCTTGTTTTGTATAAGTCAATCCTAGGCTTCGGAATGTGTAATATATTTAAACGTTTACTGTGTCTAGCATTATATTTAAACAATGGCCAACGGTAATTTGGGGCATTCCGATGCAGGATTTTGTGAATTAGTTTAGCTTTATTGAAAAGCAGGCGTTTGCGGAGTGGTAGTAACTGAAGGCGTTTATACAGGCTAGGATTGTCAGTTAAATGTTTGCTATAAATTAGACTCATGGCCCGTTTCTGGAGTGAGTAAAGTCGCTTGATGTTTGAATTAGAACAACCGTCCCAGATTGTAGAGCAGTAGTCAAAGTGTGACTGTATATGAGAAGTATAGAATAGTTTCCTTGTGTCCTCATTAAGGACGTTTTTAATTTTGGCGAGTTGGTAGACTTTTTTCGCTGTTTGTTTAATGAGCGCTTGAACGTGGGAATTAAAGGTTAGGTTTCTATCAATGATTAGGCCTAATGTTTTGTGCCCAATTACACTTTCTACTGGCATGTTATCGATGTGAAGTTGAAGTGATGTGTGTGAGCTTAGAGTTTGAAGTCTTTGTCTGGTTGTTAATAACATTGATTTTGTTTTAGTGATGTTAATTTGCATACGGTTTGAATAGCTCCACCTAACTACATTATTTAATTCTTGTTGTAAAGACGACTCCAGTAAAATACAGTTTTCAGCGTTTGTGTACACTGTACAGTCGTCTGCAAATAGATCGTAGGACGACGAAAGATGCAAAGGTAGATCGTTAATATATATGGCAAATAATAGAGGGTCAAGAATAGAGCCTTGCGGTACTCCAATATTGAAGGTAGTGGTTTGAGACAGAGATTTATTATGTGATACTACTTGCTTTCTGTTTGATAGAAAAGATGATATTAGAGTGACTACATAAGGGCCAATTTTCACTATCTCAAGTTTTTTTAATTAAAATAACATGGTCTATCATAGCAAATGCTTTCTTGAAATCAATAAACACAGTTCCACATAGACTGTTGTTGTTTATATTCTGGTGCCAATTTTCTATCATGTTTGTTAGGGCCGTATGGCAAGAATATTTTGGTCGAAATCCTGATTGACTGTCAACAATAAGCTTTTTGCGAACTAAATACTGTAATGTTACTTTATGGATGTGTTTTTCTAGTGGCTTAGATAGTGATGATAGTAAGAAAATGGGTCTGTAATTGTTCGGGAGACCATTGTCCAATGAACCAGATTTAAGAAGAGGGTACACTTTAGCGATTTTGAGAGCTGATGGAATGTGGCCTTTGGTGAGACACTGATTATATACGTAGGTTAGTGATATACAGATCACTGGCGCAGCACAACGGAAAATCCGGATGCTGATTCCATCTAACCCAGATGAGGTTGTGTTTTTTAGATTACTGAGGTAAGTGAATACTTCAGTGATTGTCATTAGAGGTATGTCGGAAAGAATATCGCGGGAGCATTTATTCTCGTAAAACGATGACAATAAAGATAAGTTGCAAGGAGAATTAGGTATTGAAGCCTTCAACTGGTCTATGTCAGTTTGAAAAAAAAAAATCACTGAATTGGTCCCATGTAATATGATTTGATGGTAAAGAATTTCGTAAGTTATACTTGTTTGTCAAGGTGTTAATTGCCTTCCATATATCCTTACTATTTGTTTTATCCATTACTAAGTTCTTAAAGTAATTTGTCTTTTCCCGTCGTATGGTATACTGAACTTTGTTTCTAATAGTACGGTATGCACTGAGATCCCGCTTTTTATGTGCTTTGTCTATGTCTCTCATAATTTCAAGTATTTCCTGGGTGATCCAAGGTGGCTTGACGTGGTGTTTTACTCGAACTTCCTTGACTGGCACATGTCTATCAAAAACATCAATAAAGATTTTCATCTAGAATTCCAGAGCATCATCCGGGTCAGGAAGCTGATAAACATTGCCTAGAGGTGAACTGAGCAAGTCCTGTAAAAATGCGTTTGGTTGAAATTTTTGTAACTTCTATATTTTACACTTATGTGTTTATGTTTATGAGTTTTAATTCCTTTTTAGACCACGTGCAGCATATTGGGTAGTGATCGCTCATTGCACAATTGGGTACGGTGCATTCTATGATGTTGTTTGAGCAAGTTACATAAATGTGATCTATGACTGTTAAAGATGACTTTGTTACTCTAGTAGCTTGTTGTACTATTTGTTGGAAATTGTATGATGCAATTATATTTCCCCATATTATGTTGGATTTGTTGGTGTCAATATTAAAGTCTCCGAGTAGTATAATTTCCTTCCCGGAAGCGAAAACCACACCCATCATGGTAGTGAAGTTTTCGTACCAGATGTGTCCAGCACTGGGATTTCGATAGAGGTAGCCAATTATCAGGGGTGTGCAGTTTTGAAGTTTTAGCTCTAACCAAATACATTCTATTTCGCAAGTTTCAAAGTCTAACCTACGGTGAGCATTTAGTAGATTAGAAACATAGGTTACTATGCCTGTCTCTTGTTTCCTACAGGGATCCCTTCTAAAAACTTTGTACCCTTTAATAGAGATGTCCTCATCTGAAATGTTATCATTAAGCCTACTTTCACTAAGGCCGAATAAATGAAAATTTTGATTAAGAATAGAAGATAACTCTGGTAGCTTGTTAAATGAGCTGCAAATGTTTAAGTGTCCAAGGCGTATATCCTGACTTATTGAGCCAGTGTTGCCACTTCTCAGACATTTCATCCATGAAGAAAGTGTAAATTAGTCAAAGTTAAGCAAAAATACAAGATCATAAAAAAATCACAATTACATTAACTTACAAAATATCAGTAATACAAATCGATAAGTAAATGACAATATTATAACGATATAACTAATTAGACCAACGAATATAATGCAAACACGGAACAAAACAAATTAAAGAACATACAACAAATAATTAACCTGAAAAAAAAATACTTCACAAGCTAAGTAACTAACTGTTACCCAAAAGAATTAATAAATGACTATACAAGTCAATGTCTCTGTTTAAAGCGGGGTATCCCACACGGGAAATAAAACGTTAAACAGTAAGCAATTAAAGTTCAAGGAGGAAGCTCTGTTGCTGGTATCAATGCATATAGGGTTCCGTTTTTAATACGTATCCTATCTCACAGGTCTATATTGTAGAGACATCATAAGGGCTTGATTCAGTGCGGCAGAACTAAATTGCATCAAGTATAGAAGTTCTGGACTACAATGATGTGGAACCTGTTGTTGTCCGCTTGGTTGCTCATTACTGGCGTGAACTTGGTGATGCGGAACCTGTTGTTGCTTGCTTGTTCGCTCATTGCTGGCGTGAATTTGGTGATGCGGAGCCTCTTGTTGTCTGCTATGGAGCCCATAGCTGTCTTGAGTTTGGTGTGCCAAGGTGGTATTACTACCGTGCGTGTGTACCGCTGCTTGCAACGAGGGTTCGTTGGAAGTGAGGTTAGGGAAATCTTCCTGGTAGTTATTTACTTCACGTGTGAGGGTGGGGGTAGGAAGTAGAGGTTGATTTATTCTTGGTAGCATGTGTGCACCTTGAATGGCAGGCGTTCGGGGGTCAGACGTCAGCAGACGTTTATCTGGGGTGATGGGGGTATTTCGACTGTCTTCAGTAGTCAATGTTCGTCGTGTTTGTGTCTTGGTCATGTTTTGTGCCCTTTCCGGATACTTGATATTCTTTGCAAGGAAGCTATTACCTAATGTGGATGTGTGGATCTGGTCACTGTACAGTCGTTTCTTTGGCGCGCCCCTTTGAGATGTAAAAAATGGTGTGTTGTAGATAAAGTGTACATTATACTGAGTACATAATTTCTCTAGGGTGTTGTTGTTTATGTCGGCTAGTCGACGTTCGGGGCCATAACATGGTGGTATGATGGAAGAGAAAAACACTTTAGAATTTGGAAAATTATGGCGTAATAAATCTAGTAGTTTTCGTAACTGAGAAATAGTGATATTTTGGTTTCTCATCTTCTTCTTCAGCTTTTTGAGCCATTGATGTTCTTTGCTGCAAATACAATCCGCCTCCATTCGTCTCTCTGGTGGACCTTCTCTTGCCAGTCGTTGATTCCAAGTGCTTGTAGGTCTGTACATGTATTATCTCTCCACCGTCTTCTTGGTCTACCTCGGGGTCTACGGTCATTTATTTCCTGAGTGTAAGCGAGTTTTGTTTCCCTATTATCTTCCATTCTTTCTATATGCCTCAACCACTGTAGTCTATTAGCCTTCATGATACCAGTGGTTTCTCATAGTGTCATTAATTCCTATATGTATTGTAATCCTCTTCACGCTTTTGTTGATTTCCATTCTACGTATACTGTTTGTTAGACTGTCTAACCCTGCACCTGGAAGTGGAATTGTTGTAGCTATATCGGCGTGTGATGAGGACATACGATCACTGTATATGCCTTTCATCAAGGAGTCGCCAATTATAAAGTGGGTGCAGTCAGTTGGTAGTCTCTGTGTGTAATGGCTTCTGGTACGTCTTGTACGTTGTTTCTGCCATTGATAATTAACCGGCTGTGGACTGCCTTCTTGCAGGTTACCAGCCGTTTCTTGAATAGGCGGGTTGTCTGTCAGCAATGTCTCGTCGTACTGACTGTCGTTTACCAATTGTTCTTTTGGTAGTTCAAATCGATTGCTGACATTTACTTCTATGGGAAATGTCGAGTCCTGTTCAATGGCTTTGTCTGTTTGTTGATGTGTATTCGTTGGCTGTATAGTTGGCGCTCCCAGGGATGGTTGTGTTGTTTCGAAGCTGTTAGTCTGTGCTGCCTGATCAATAGTGTGTTTCAGAATATCATTTTCCTTTCTCAGGAGAGCGACCTCTGACTTGAGGTTTATATAGTCATTAGTGATCCTGGCGATCTTGTCTGTGTTGTCAGAGGCGGCGTCTAGAAGTACCTTCAAACTTGCCTCTAACCTTTCAATGTGCTGCTGACAACCGCATGAGTGTTGATTTGTAGCTGGGCTTTCATCTAGTACCGATGATGCAAACTCAAGTTGGTTTGAATTGTTTTCATTTGGTTGTATACTGTCCCCTAGGCGCCTCATCGAGTATTCAATGGCCAGCAACACTGGTTGGTTAGAAGAAGCTGCGTTCGAGCTGCTGCTGTGTTGAGTCGTGGCATGTTGGAGTATGTTGTTACTATCGCCAGATGCTGTAACGACTGCCGCTGCAGGCTGTGTTGATTTCATGGTTCTTTCTGACAATAACGTGACCGCTGTAGGCTGTGTTGGTTTTATGGCAGACACTAGCGTGCTGAAATCGGCAGGTGTGTTTAGTGAGTCACTTGTCAGTTTAAGTGCTGCCTGTTTAATTTCGACGAATTGTGTCGCGAGCCACTCAGACATGACGGCGTTTGCCCCTTGTATTAAAATTTTATTCTGCGTGTGGTACAAATGTAATGTGTGTAGGGGAGATGCTATTTTGACTTCCACCTCCGCTCCTTGTCGGTCTTTTCTATAATCAACTTTGGCTTCATGGTAATAATTGATCAGGCATGTTCTAAATGCCTCGTAATGTATTGTATTGTTGAATGTGATAGACATGCATTTACCGTCATCCATACATTTAACAGACAGCGATGGCGAGCTAAAACAGTTCTTAAGTTTGCTTTTCACTGCCCGTTCTTTGTTGAGTGTGTAGTTTCTTGTTACTGTAGATCGTAATCCACTTCGACCCTCAGATCTACTTCGCCCCCTTTCTCCCGCTAACTCCAGCACAGAAATTTCCTCCTCGACAGACATGATATTTACATAATATTACGTTTAAACAAACACGGAAACATTGTAGCTCCGCCCACGGTTTAAATACAAGTGATGTGATTGGCTAGTTCAAGCTATCACTGACGCACCGCTGTTCCATGAATAATTTATCCACAGTGTCATTGAATACAATATTATTAGCATTTATATCTAACACTGCACATATAGCAACTTTAAAACAAGTTCAACACTTGAACGGCATCATTGTGATCTCAACCATATAAAATCCATTGCGTACGAATGTAGATAAACAGGAAAATTAATCCAAAAAGGAGGAGACCACACAAATGCGTCCTTCCTCGTGTGAAAATTTAAGGACGTTACCAAGAGAATAGCACAAAAAGTTTACCAACTTGCTAAAATTCAGCACTTTTTGGATGAAAGCACACGAAAAATATTCTATGCATCCTATATCCAATCACCTCTCGATTATTGTTCCACAGTCTGGGATGGTTGCCTTAAATCTAATATGAAACAATTGTAGTCGCTTCAAAACCGCGCTATACGTCTAGTTTCTAGCATAAAGCACGTTGAAAGTAATAAATTATACAGCCATCTAAGACTTCTACCACTTCGAAAGCGCTTCCTTAGTAACAAAGCAAAATTAGTGAATAAAATTATATCTGAAAATACCACAGAGTATCTTTTACCGTTAATTCAATCTAATGCAATGAACAGTAAGCGCTTAAATTTATTACAGGTTCCTAAGCCTAGATTGGACTTATACAAAACTTGTTTCACATATTCTGGTGCTCACTTGTGGAATAGCCTTCCATCAGATCTGAAAACTCCAATGAGTCCCTACACATTCAAACGAAAACTCTTTCAATACTTACTTCATACCGACTATATGCCTCCATAAGTCACCTACTGGCATCATGTTTTCACCATCATTTGTTCACTATCATTCTTCACTGTATGTGTGTGAGCGAGAGAGTGGGTGAGAGAGTGAGTGAGAAAGAGTTTGAGTGGAAGAATTAGTATGAGACAGAGAAAGTGAGAGAGCATGCATGCGGGTATGCCTGAGTGAGTGTAAAAGTGAGTGAGTGTGTGTGGACGTATGTGTGAGAGATTGAGTGAATCTGAGAGAAAGGGTGTGTTGTGTGTCTGCCTGTCTGAGTGATAGAGTGAGAAAGTGAGTGAGTGAGTGTGAGTTAGAGAGTCAGCTAGTGAGTGAGTGAGTGAGTAAGGGAGTGTGAGTGAGTGAGAGAGAATGTGTGGGTATGCGTGTATGTGCGCGAGTGAATGAGTGTGAGAGCGAGTGAGTGTGTAAGAGAGAGATAGAGAGTGGGTGAGTGAGAGAGTGCATGAGAAAGTGAATGAGTGAGAGTGAGTTAGTGGGGTTTAGAGAATGAACGAGTGAGTGTGAGTGAGAGAGAGAGAGAGAGAGAGAATAAGAGAGTTAGTGTAAGTGGGAGAGTGAGTGAGAGATTGAGTGAGAGTGAATATGTGAGTATGTGTGTGTGTAAGTGAGGGCGAGTGTGAGAGTGAGTGCGTATAACCATGATATAGAGAAATAGTGAGTGGGAGAGAAGGAGAGAATGAGACAAAGTGCCAGTGTGCGTGAAAGAATAATAGAGAGAGAGAGAGAGAGAGAGAGAGAGAGAGAGAGAGAGAGAGAGAGAGAGAGAGAGAGAGAGAGAGAGAGATGAGCGCAAGAATATCATTATGCCACATTGTTTTCCTGTGTCCTCATATTTCATATTAGCATTTTTACTGCCAATTGAATTTAACATGCACTGCTTATTTGTGTTGGTGGGAGGGTAGATGAGAGATGCATGTGTTGATGGGCGGGTGGGTGATGTTTGGGTGTGAGTGTTTGATGGATGAGTACGTGAGTGGGTAGATGTGTGTGTGAGATGAGTGTGTGGGTGGGGTATGTGTGTGTGGGAAGAAGTGTGTGAGTGGCGGATGTGCATGGTGGGGTATATGTGGTTGGTGGGGTGTGTGTGTGGGTGGGAGGTGTGTGTTTTTGGGTGTTTATTGGTGGGGGATATGTGTGGGCAGGTGGGGAGATGTGTTTGTGGGTGGGGATGTGTGTATAGGTGGGGGATGTATAGTTGAGAGGTGGCGGATATTGGGTGAGTGAGTGGGTGTAGGTTGGCTGAGGTGTGTGTGGGTGGGGGGGGGAAATTTTGCGAGTGCGGGATGTGTGTGTGGATAGGTGTGGGATGTGTGGGTTGGCGGGAGTATGTGTGTGTGGTTTTGTGATGTGTGTTTTGCTGGGTGGATGCGGGTGTGTGGGTGGGTGATGGAGAATATGTGGGTGGGTTGTGCGTGTCGGTTATGGGATGGGTGGGGTGTGTGTATGGGTGGGGAAATGTGTGTGGGTGGGGGATCAGTGGTTGGGTGGCGGCATGTATTTTTGCCTTGGTCTGTGTGAATGCGTGGAGGTATGTGTGGGTGGGTGGGGGGAGTGTGGTGTGTGGGTGGCTGCGGGATGTGAGGGTGGATGGGGGATGTGTCTCACAATATTGCAATATGCACTGTTTATGTTTACAACTTTCATTTGACAATTTCCCCCCCCCCCCCCATATGAATGTATCATGTGTAATATGAATGTTTATGCTTTCAAAATCCACTTGACAATGTTTTTTTTTTCCCTATGTAAATGTAACATGCACATTTGATGAATGAAAGATGAGTGATTGAAAGGGCCGAATGTAAGACGGGCCTGCGTGCCCAATTTGTTACCCTTTTAAAATAAAGTTCGTTCGTTTGTTCGTTCGTTCGTTCACATACACACACACATTGCATAATGCTTAAAACACAAAACTACAAAACAAGTAAAATGGGTGGCTGAACTAACTAATGACGGAGGCTTGCTAAGTCACCCCTGAATTGATTACATCAATTACATAATCTTGGTAATGGGTTCAAAATCCAATGTTAAATTCATAACGTGTTTCCCATACTCCAAGCGACAGAGGTAGGAGGGAGGGGCAAACGGGAGATGAGAGAGAGAGAGAGAGAGAGAGAGAGAGAGAGAGAGAGAGAGAGAGAGAGAGAGAGAGAGAGAGAAAAAAAAAAAGAGAGAGAGAGAGAGAGAGAGAGAGAGAGAGAAAAGAGAGAGAGAGAGAGAGTTTGTTTTTTTTTTGGGGGGGGGGGGAGGCGGGAATGATTAGGCTATAAGCAATTAATGTCCTAAATACCGATGAAAGATTATGTCTCTTCCTCCAGTACAACCCTCATCCCATGTCCACAATCCAGACTTCAGCCGCGAGTTATTTGAACTTGTCAATCAGATGTCTGGACGCCAGCGACCCGGGGTTACAGAGTTCAGGCAGGATACAGATGGTTACTTTCTAGAGCTTTGTAAGTCCCAGGTAATGATGTGATGGCCCCTAGGGTATTGATTGTGGGCACACTGAGGCTAGGCAGGAACAAATAATGACCATTACTTCTCTAATGTGTCTCCTCCATGACGTGGGCGTATGTACTAAGGTTAAAAATAAAGCTAAAACTACTTGCAGTCCTAAAATACAACTGGAAGAGAGGAATACACTTTTCCTCCCAAGGAATGGAAGGAAGCCATATGAATACCAGTACCAAAGAAAGGACATGACCTGACAGAACCAAATGGCTATCGACCTATCAGTTTACGTAGCTGTGTAGGATAATTAATAGAACGCGGTATTAATAGCAGGCAAATGTGGAATTTGATAAAAACACCTGTTACTCCATAACAGGCAAGATTCAGAAAGTACACAGTCACCGAAGAACAACTAACCTATTTAAGACGATATTGCGGCTTGGACAACTGCAGCTAAGTCTAACTGTAGCAAAATACAAATGTTCCAAATCAAGGAATTTGAATCCTAGCTGGAGGGATGAAGACAGCGTCTATAAACGAACTAGAAAAGATCGCTTGTCTATGTTGACAACCAATGCAGGATAGTAGAGATAGCAGAACCCAGACGTAGGCAGATTCATTTATTTCGCTTGTCAGACCACCCCATGTATCACAGGTTTAGTGTTCTTGGAAACGGACAACTAAAACGAAACCCACGTAGAATGTGTGAAAAGAAAGATATGGCAGATCCTATACATAACATATCATTAGCCAAATCCATCGACAATATACACTGCTTACCAACTTGGAGACAGCAGCCGCTGACTGAAATGATAGAACACATTTCTTGTACTGGGAGAAAGAACACTTTTAATGAAGCAGAAACAAGAAAAATAGCCCGAAGCTACATATAAGAACATTACCCAAGTAGCACCTAGAACTATGCATAAATAGATTTGTTTCTTACATATCCTTTTTACAGGATATCGCAGTCAACACCATCATTTCTACCGCTGTGATCTCTTGGCAAGTTTACGTTCAGTAGATTGCCACTGCTTTCTGAACGACCGGCATTGATACCAACGCGAAACCAAAGCAACGAGGTATGCTGCCAAATCGCGCGCAGCTGTGTTTCGAACGCGGGTGTACGGGATTACGAACCGCTTCCGTAAAACCTTCGCCACGGAGACCGACGCATAAATATATGGATCAGCAAAAAGAAACCTCAATAGAAAATGTGGTGGAGGAACATTACTGAATCTTAAAAGTGGAGCAAAGAAAACACAGAGGGGATTAGAATAGTAAACTAATAGCAGAAAATGAGGCCTTGAAAACTGCAGTAGCAATTTTTGTCACAGATAAACACAAAGAGCAACGCAAAGCACTCTTCACGAGAGAGAAGTCTGTTGTCTCAATACTCGAGAGTATAGTAAAGAACTAGTAGACCTAAGAGCAACACTCTATGGAATATGTCATTAATCCAAAAAGTTTGAAAATCAAGAAGCGGACACATTTGCAACGGAATATGGAATTGTACCTCAGACTGATATAGACGGTACCTTTGATAAGGCAAAGTGGGTTATAAGAAGCGCCTTTAGAACCAAGTGGGAATCAGAGCGCCCAGACCACCAGAAAGATTATTCGTAATATCAACCCCACTGAAGTAGCAATTTTCAGATTCCTCAGTGAAATCCTCGATAATTCAAGACCAGGTGATGTAACCATTTATAAGAATGATTCTATTCAAAGAGGTGAAAGAGGTGCCTGGTGGTTTGTGTGGAAAGGTCGGTGGACTGTGTTTTGTGCAGGAGAGACTTCAATTCAACAATAACAAATAGAGAGCATCTGTTTGATGTTTTCCCTAGGACATGCTTCTGTGGTAGGAAACGAGCAGACGGACATATTGGCTGGGTCTGCACGACTCGGTGGGGTATTGGTCATGATAAGGCAAGCGTGCGCGGGGCTCTTTGGGATCGTGTATATAGTGCAGAAGAACAGGTAGATCAACACGGTCTGGAGAGAATGATGATGCAGGGAGTGACTAGAGAATCTGGCCGACACTCAGGACTCCGAGGAAAGGCAAGACGGACACATAATCAGATTGCTACTGGTACCATTAGTATTATAACGCTTTGCTGGCTGTCGAAGATGATGACGGAGCATGTATAAGGATGTCCAAAGTGCTGTGATGTTAACTCAACTCAAATCAAGACTCCAAAAGACATACGATTCTAACATACCACTTGTTGAAAAAAAACAACAACTAAAGATAGGAGATACAAAGGTGAATCAATAAGAAAGTCACACAGTTCTGTGGGATGGCTGGTAAATATAGTTGGTGTTTCTACAGGTGTCATTAGGTGACAGCAACATCGAACTTTATATTCCCGTTCGTCAGGTGGCGTTAGGTGTCTCATGCGCATGCGCAGCGCATAAACAAAATGGCGACTGTACTTACGGAGTGTACAACCAAAGAGCAACGTGCTGTTGTGCGTTTATTTTGTGGGCAAAAGGACTGCCTGCAAAGGACATTCATAAGGAAATGCTTCCTGTTTATGCTGACAAATGTTTGTTCCTTAAAGCGGCGCATAGCTGGGCAGAAAAACTTTCTCAAGGACGCTCTAAAATTGTTAATACAATCCGATCTGGTCGTCCTGATGAGATTGCAACAGAAGCATCCGTGCAGCGGGTGGAGATGATTAGTGGTGACAGGCGAGTAACGATAGACTCTGTAGCATCTGCAAAAGCGTGCTCACATCGTTCAGCATACAGTATAATGCATGATCGACTGAAATTTAAGAAAGTGTGCTCAAGGTGAGTACCCAGAAAAGTGAAGTGAAAAAGTGGTTTAGAAAACAGAGCACGCAATTCTATGCAGCCAGTTTAGGAGGACTGATAAAATGATGGTATAAGTGCATCAATGTTGGTGGAAATTATGTTGATAAATAAAGGGACAATGTATGTATAAACATAAACTTGTTTCAAGTTGTTATCATATTTAGTTATTTTTTCCTACAGCCATTTGTGACTTACTTATTGACTTCCCCTCGTATTAGTGAATTTAACTATGGAATTGGTAAAACGACAGCTAAATATTTGTGTTTCAAACATATGCAGAAAAAATACACAAATTCCAAAACACTTTGGAGATGTCAACAAATGCTGCTATCTTTAAATGTAGTCACTTTGATATTTGAACGTGTACAAAGAAGAAGAAGAAATACGCATCACATATGGCAGAGTACTTCAGGCTCACATAAAGGTGGGGTAATCCGACGAAGACTTTTAGCATTTGGCATCGCCTTATAGCAGAGGAAAGCATGATCCCAGACTGGTACGACGGGAACGCACTCATAATCAGTGCACGAGGGTAAAATCAGCATCATTATACCCCGGCATCTGTTGAAGGAGACACGGTGTAAGTTTGTGCTCCGATTGCTATGAAGTCTATTCCACATAATCAGTTGAGTCTTTCCCCGGGCACTGGTTGGAATTTATTGCCAATGAAATAACTAAACCCCGTGGAGACACATTACTATGCCAGGCTTGAGCTCATCAGTCCTGGCTTGCTGTGCTGAGTGATGATCAAGCTACATTCTTGTATGCCTCTATGCTGATGTGAATTCCGGTACACGTCTTGCACAGCCGGCTTGCTTTTGATCTCGTAGATGAGAAGGAGAGCTCTGCAACACAATACTTCGGTAGTGGGTCAGGAGAAAAGTACCCACACCAACCTTGATCCCAGTGATGCTAGCCATTTCAGGGCTCAGACGATTTGAGTTCTAGTGCATTGGAATTAAAGAGTTGAAGGTCAGACTTCTCTAGGATTTAACAGCTAAGCAACCAGGCTGCAGCCAGCCAGCTTATCAACCAGCTAGCTAGCCAGCCAACCAACCAGCCAGCCATCCAGCCAGCCAGCCAGCTAGTCAGCCAGCTAGCCAGCAAACGAACCCTTCAACTAACCAATCAACTAACGAACGAATAAACAAACAAATCAACCAACCATCCAACCAATGAGCAAATGAACTAATCATCTAACCGACTAACCAACTGTACAACGAAAGAACGAACAGACTAACCAACCAACCAACCAACCAGCCAACCTACCAAACAACCGACCAACCAACCTATTACCCAATGAACTTACTAATGAACTAACCAAATAACCAGTCAGCTTTATCAGTCAAGCCTTAAGTGCTACATAATCAATTAGATCGATTGCCTTGGACCCAAGAGAGCCTTTCTTGCCCACTCTGTCCCAAGTGACTGTTATACCAACCAACTCTACAAAGGCTTATTAGTAATGTCATGTGTAATATATTCTTCCTCGACCTTTCTGCCCCAACCGATCTTTATACAAAATAACTCAACCACATATTCTAGATTATCTCATGTATATCGTCAGTGATATTAACTCCTCTGTAGAGAGCAATTATTTCTTTAGGTAGCAGCTGTTTCGGATAAAGGAGTTCATTTCTTCTTCTTCTTCTTCTTCTTCTTCTTCTTCTTCTTCTTCTTCTTCTTCTTCTTCTTCTTCTTCTTCTTCTTCTTCTTCTTCTTCTTCTTCTTCTTCTTCTTCTTCTTCTTCTTCTTCTTCTTCTTCTTCTTCTTCTTCTTCTTCTTCTTCTTCTTCTTCTTCTTCTGCGTTCATCCGGATTTTTTTTCGGATGTGACTGCGTTGTGCCTGTTTACAGCAGAGCTGCGTTCTTGCGCCGTTAGGCCGACACATCCGACTTCTGCGGGCATTTGTTGACCGGGCTAACCTTCCCGGGGGTTTCTTAGGACGTTTGAATCTCACTGTTGTGGTGTTATCCCCCATCCTAGCTGGCCCATATAGAACAGCCAAAGACATCCTGGTCAACCCTCAAGGGAAGGCAGGGGCAGACCATGGGCATTCCCCGCCATCCAAGGAGGCTTCCATACTTGCAGAGCCATCACACAGCGCTCTGGTACTGGGCTCACCCAAGGAATCGTCACGTCCTGCACATGGCTGCTTAGCCTCACTTCCGTATATTGGGCCTTCCGTTCACCATAGGCTGTTCCTCCGGAAACCAGAAGAATGCAGTCTGCAGATGACATCCACACAGTGAGCTTTCGATTAAGACTTTCCACATAATGGATTTGCTTCCAAGCAATATTCCATTTCGTGCCACTAGGACACTTTTTCCACCTTTTATGAAGCCCACACAGTGAGCTTTCGATTCGGACTTTTCACGTAATGGATTTGCTATCCAAGCAATATTCCATTTCGTGACACCAGGACACTTTTTCCACCTTTTACGAAGCCCACACAGTGAGCTTTTGATTCGGACTTTCCACGTAATGGATTTGGTATCCAAGTAATATTCCATTTCATGCCTCTGGGAAGCTTTTGTAACCGACATAACTGTGGTATGAAGTGTGGCAGTCTAAATACATCTTCATGCACCTTTAGATGTCAACCTGAATGTAGTTAAAGTAAGCTATAGTCAACTTGAGCTTGTTGATATCTCCATAGAGCTTGTCCTCAAATGAAGCAGGCGTGGGCCAAAATATCTTTCTCTGTTCTGCATATATAGGGCACTCCTGCAGCAAATGTTTAGCTGTCATTTTACCAGTTCCACAATTACATTCATCGGTATCCGTTTAGTTTATTGAACAAGTGGTGTTTCAGCCTGTTATGTCCTGTGCGGAGTCTGAAGATTGCTACTTGCTCTTTTCGGTCGAGTTTGTAATATGCATCATCCTTCTGGTGGCCTGGATGCTCTGATTCCCATTTGGTTCTATAAGTGCTTTTTATAAACCTTTTTGCCTCATTATAGGTTATGTCTTTGTCAGGCTGTGGTAATCGTCCACCCTCTTTTGCTAGTCTGTCAGCCTCTTCATTTCCAGTTATACTGCAATGTGATGGGATCCACTGTATTACAACATTTTTGGATTTCTGGCATAGACTATGGAGTGCTGCTCTTAGGTCAGCTAGTTCTGTGCTGTTTTTGCTCTTCAGTATTGAGACAGCTGTCTTCGCATCTGTGAAGATAGCTATTTGCTTCTCTTTATTTTCCTCCATCAAGAGCATTTCTGCTGCAGTTTTCAAAGCCTCTACCTCCGCTTTGAAGTTATTTGAAAATTTTCCAGTTGCCACTGACTGTGTTTTTATCACTCCATTTTTTAAATTAAGGAGAATTCCTCCTCCTCCATTTTTAATTGAATCTTTGGCTGATCCATCTGTATATGCATGGGTCCAATTGCTGCTTGGGTAATGTTCTTTTATGTAGTTGAGGGTTATTTTTCTTCTTTTGGTTTCATTCTGAGTGTTCTTTTTCTCAATACCAGGAATGTTTTCTATCATCTCAGGCAGTTGCTGCTGTCTCCAATCTGGGAAGTTGTGTGCATTGTAAATGGGCTTGACTGTTGATATGTTAAGTATGGGATCTGCGCTAATCTTTCGTTTTGCAGTTTCTACAAAGTTGCTACGCTTCAGTCTTCCTTTTCCAAAACCATTAAACCTATTATACATAGGATGGTCTGTCAATCTTCTAAATTTTTCTGCTTGTTGCTGGGCTCTGCTATCTCTTCTGTCCTGCATTGGTTGTAAACAAGTGATCTTTTCTAGTTCATTAATAGGCGTTGTCTTCAGGCTTCCAGTTATGATTCGCATTCCTTGGTTTTGGACTCTATTTATTTTGTTAAAGTTTGACTTAGCTGCTGTTGCCCAAGATTCAATGCCATATTCCAGTACTGGCCTCACCCGTCCAGTATATAACTTCTTGAGAAGTTTCTCATCTGCTCCCCACGTTGTACCAGCAAGCTTTTTCATGATTGCCATTCTCTGCCTTGCTCTTGTTCGATTTTTCTCAACCTGTGTCTTCCATGTCAGGCGACGATCAAAGGTGACTCCTAGATAGTTTGGATTTTCTTCATGGCGCAATATTTTTCCATTCAATACCAGCTTAGGTCGCTGAGTTTTATTTGAGAGGGAGAACACTGTGCATGTTGTTTTCTCCTCACTTATCTTCACTAGCCATGATTTTGACCAGTCCTCTAGCGCTAATAAGGCTTGCTGTATTCTGCTGTTAGCTGTACTAATATATTCTTCAGATGTCCATATGGCTAGGTCATCTGCAAAGGAGGATGTGTGTACTCTGGCTGGAAAATTTTCCGTGATGTCATTTATATATGCTAGGAATAATGTTGGTGAAAGAACTCCTCCTTGGGGGACACCTTGCTCCAACAGCATCATTTTGCTTGTTTGCCCTTGTACTTTTGTCCTGGCAGTTCTGTTCTCAAGGTAGTGGCTGATCCATTTATACAATTTTCCACAAACATGCATTTTTTGCAGTTTTACTTTCAGTCCTTCCTTCCATACTTTATCAAATGCTTTTTCTAAATCTATCCAGACTGCTAGTGTGTGCTTTTTCTCTTGGAAGGCATCATCTATTTCCTGAGCTATATAGGTTATTTGATCTTCAGTGGATCTGTACTTTCTTAATCCTGCTTGGTGTGGTGTTAAGAGTTTGTTTTCTTCCAGATGCCATGTTAGCCTGCCATTGATAATGCATTCCATTAATTTTCCTACACAGCTAAGTAGACTGATAGGTCGATAGCCATTTGGTTCTTCCAGGTCTTTTCCTTTCTTTGGGACCGGTATTAGTATAGCTTCCTTCCATGCCTGTGGGACTATTCCTCTCTTCCAGCTGTTATTTAGGACTGCTAGTAGTTTCTTCTTTGCCTTGGTGCCTAGTCCTATTAGCATTTCATTTGTGATTCCATCCTTTCCTGGTGATTTCTTCTTTTTTAGGGTATTCATTGCCGGTTCCATTTCTTCCATTGTTAGATTATCCATCATATATTCTGCTGCTGTCTCTGTATTTCTATGATGTATCTGTTTGTCTTTGATTGCTTTCTTCTGTTCGGTTGTAATATCAATGTGGTTTGCATTTGCATAGTGTTCCATTAGTGCATTTGCAGCCTTTTTTTCCTTTAAGCAAGGCATTTCCTTGTTTAATTGTTATTTGTTTGTTTCTAGGTCCTTCATTGTTCATGGCTTTCACTAGTTTCCATAGTTTGTTTCCATCCCTGTCAAAATTCAGGTTTTCTGTTTTTTCCCTCCAACAATCTCTTGTTGTTTGATTTACTGTTCTTTTATATTTTGCTGAGATGGCTTTGAGAGAGATGTTCGCTTCATTTGTTTGTTCTCTCTCTGCTGTCTTCCTGGCATCTTCAACTTTGTCCTCCAAACTTTGTAATTCTTCAGTCCAGTATGGTTTGTAATTTTTCCTCGCTCCTCTTGGAATGGACTCAGTGGCTGCCTGTATTATCGCTCTGTTTAGACTTTCCACCATTTGCTTTATGTTGCCATATCGTGTATTTATGTTTTCACAATATTTGTCTGTTAGTATGGCAAATCTGTCCCAATCTGCTCGTTTGTAATTCCAGCGGGGCAAGGGCTTTTGCTCCTGTGGAACATACTCCATATTCATTACAAGCTTGATTGGTCTGTGGTCACTACCTGCTAATTGGTCCAGCACATGGCGATCGATTTTGTGGAGGATGTCTCCTGTGCAGAAAGGTAAGTCTGGAGTAGAAGTGGTAAGCCATCTTTTGGAGTAGAAGCTCGGTGTGTCATCCGCTTTGTTGAGTAGATAGAGATTTGAGTCTATTTCCCAGTCCTCCAATGCATCTCCTCTTTTGTCAGTATCTGGGTATCCCCATCTTTCTGAACGGCTATTAAAGTCTCCGACAATAATGCAGTTTGTGTCAGTTATTTTCATGTTTGAGAGTGTAAGGTCCTTATCTGCTGGGCTATACAGATTGTAGATTCTTATTTTCACGTCCTTTATCATTATATCAACACCTATAATTTCCGTTTGGTTGTCAGAGATCACAGATACTTCGCTGCAAGGTATTGTATTTCGTGTAAGTATTAGAACTCCTCCTTTGTGTCCTTCGCGGTCGAAACGTGTGGCCTGATATCCTCTGACTGAGAAGTTGCGATTGGCGTGAGGTGTGTCTCTTGAATGCATACCACATCTATTCTATCTTTATGAAGACGCTGTGTTAGGGAGACTTTCTTCTTGTAAACTCCTTCGGCATTCCACTGTAGTATGTTGAGTGTCCGGGGTATTTGGTCAATAGCTCTTAACCTACTCCTCTGTGCCTTGACTCCACAGCACATGGGAAGGTGACCACCAGTAGTCATGGGTGGACCCCCTCGAGGCAGGGGGCCCGGTGTCACAGAAAAAACTGCAGTTTAATGATTCCTTGATAACTTACATATTAAAATACAAGGAAGGAGAAGGGTTAACAATTGTGTACTTCATTCTGCGAGGAGGAATAAAATTCACGAGCATTGACCTACGAATATAAAAATAGGATACAGGTACGCGCCGAGGGCAGTGACTCCCGCTAGTATCGGCCGACGGGAAAATGAACGGAGAATGCTTTGAAGTGCAAACGAGCGATGGACAGAGGACCAGCTCAACAGCGGAGAACGGAGCGCCCGGACGTATACGTGATTTCACTGAACTTTTGATGTTACGGGAACGACAAAGGCGATTGTTGATGTATGGACATCAAACACTAACGAAGAACGGAAGGCCCAATATAAATAGTAGCAACTGGGATTGTTGAGTTAGTGTGTGCTACCTAAAGGGACGGCAAACTGGATTTATGTCTCCTGAAAATAGCAAAGAAATCATCCCGGGAAATGGGATAGAAGTGATTGTGTGCTAATAGATTTCAATGCTTGGAGTATCATTAATTCTAGATATATAAGGTAACACTAATATTAGCATAGGGAAATATGTGGTTGTGCGTAGGGTTTACTATTGCTTTCTATTTAGTGAATAGTTTATACTTTAGTGAATTCTGCTGTTTATGTCAGAGTAATTCTTTCGGAGGCTGTTTCATTACGGCTGGAGAAAGATAATCACATAGACAGTGATATGAGGCAGACTTAAATCACCTGATTTAATGTTTATTACCCAGGTTCTACTACACAGCCTGACCTATCAAAGAAGATCAACCAGTACATCTCTTGTACAGAGAAAGCAGTGTTGATAATACAGGAAATACTTTTTTAATTTAATCAGGCACTTCACAGGTGCAGTGAAAGTATGTCACTATAGCAAATGCAAAGTGGGTGACTTAACGAATGTCAAAAAACAGATTTTGGTGAACCTTAGAGAAGAAACTTTATTCAAGCATAGAAAATAGGATAAAACATTTTCATTTAGTACTCACCTAAACGAAACAGGGAAGAACCCTAGACCAGTGTACATATATTCAGAAAACGGTTAAATAACTGTGGACAGGTGTGAGGTGTTTTCACTGATGGATTATAACAACATAAAACTGAAAACTCTATCTACGGAAAGGACTTACCGTGATCACATTACTGTACGGTGTTACTGTGGTGAACAATTGTTTGTGTTTTCAAGAATTGGATTAAGTCAAGACCCAAGCTGAACGGATCATACCGGGTGAGAACGTTCTAATTCTGTGTTTGATATCTGATGTTTTGGCCTGTTGAATATGCCGGAGAAGATTACGGAGACTATCTATCAACATCTTATCTTGCATCCACACTAGAAGAACATACCAACTACATAGACACTATCCATACATACACCAGACATAGTTTTAATTAATAAATCTTTTGTTTATTGTTGAAAGGAACTGTTGTCGGAGTATGTGTTGAAGGAATAACGGAGAGAGAGTGAAAGAAATAGATATATGGAAGGGAAGACAGAAGAGAGGAGTGTAGACAAAAGTCAGTCAATAATCCCAACAGATAATAAGTTTGAAGATGTGCTTGTTGATTCCAACTTCCTCTCAGGAAAACAAGTGACATAATTGGTGGAGCGAGCGGGGTACAAAATAATACCCATATGATCTGGGCATAACAGGGCATATACATAGAGGGGTACCTGCATATTGGCACAGGCATAGCGGAGTACCTGCATGTTGGGACATACGGATTGGAATAAATATAAGTATATATTGATGACTTTTAATGGAAGGACGTCCATTGGATATATGGTGCCATTACATTTATGGTAGAACCATTTCATTAATGCTGGTGACTTTACAGTGAGAAAGTTCCAGACAGAGTGAATGTGGATAGGTGGTAAGACACATTACATACCTAGTCACACGGTCACACGTCTACATAAGTCTTTATCCTATATCTCCTCTTGTGGATGAGAGAGTGGTTGTGATGTACTGTGTGGTGTTGTAGATTTAGAATATTTAATAGACATAGATAAATGATATAGGTTCTAGGTAGATTATCTGTTTATAGGAAGGACTTCTTTATTGCTTGAGGGGTCTGTACTCTATTTGCGGACTTACATTCTTAACTATGGCAACTCCTAAAGTAACTACAGCAGAACTAAGGGCCAACGGGGAGGAAATTGGTTTAGCTGGCTCGGAACTAACTGATTACATCCAGGAAAGAGAGCGAGAGATTCGTCAAGCGGAACGAGAAGATCGGAAGGCCGAGTTGGAAGTGAGAAGAATAGAGGTGGAGACCAAGCGACTGGAAATGGAACAAGAGGCCAAGAAACTGGAACAGGAGACCAAACGAATGGAAATGGAACAAGAGGCCAAGAAACTGGAACAGGAGACCAAGCGACTGGAAATGGAACAAGAGGCCAAGAAACTGGAACAGGAGACCAAGCGACTGGAAATGGACCAGGAGACCAAGAAACTGGAAATGGAACAGAATGCCAGGAGACAAGAAATGGAACATGAATACCGCTTGAAAGAGTTAGAACTCAAGACACAAACTAAGGGTGAAATAGATGCAGCAGAAGGAAGTTCATCTTCACCTGGGGCAACCCACATGATTGGGCAGGGTTACCATGCCATGAAGTTTCCCTTGGCGGTCTTTGATGAAAGTAAAGAGAAGATATACCAGTTTTTGGATCGGTTCGAGGCTATGGCAGTCGCTATGGGACTGGATAGAACCAGATGGGCTCTTAAATTATCCCAGGCTTTACGTGGTTCAGGGTACGAGGTCTACACACGCCTACCACCAGGACAGGAAAATCAGTACGAGGAATTAAAAGCCGCTTTGATGAAACATTATGAAGTCACAGCACAAACGTATAGGAAGAAGTTTAGATCGTCTAGAAGAGAGCCGGGAGAACTATTCGCCGCCTACAGTCTGAGGCTGAAATCCTATCTCCAGAAATGGATGGACTTGGCAGAATTCAAGAGGGATTATGAGAGTCTCGAAGAGATGATGGTGGTCGAGCAGATGCGAAAGCAAATGTCGAAACCTCTCAGAACCTTCTTGGGAGAACAAGGGGCGGAACGGATTGATGTTGAGAATAAGCTGGCGGAACGATTCGTAGAGGTACATGGGGAGGCTGCGGAACTCAGTATTCAAACCAAAGGTCAGGAGAAACAAGAGAAAAAGAAACCTAAGAACTGGGAAGGAGAAAAAGTGGAACCTTATATAAAGCACACAGAGGAGAGTTCCGAGAAGGTGAAGGAAGGAAACCAGAGCACCTCGAATTCTTCAGCGAAACGACAGTGGTCGGAGAAGTGGTGTTCATTCTGCAAAGTGCCATCTCATAACACGAAGGACTGCAGATCGAAACCTAAAAGTTCTTACTTTGCAGCATGCAAAGTGATTCCTACGACGGTGATCACAGACAAGGCTGAGATCGGCGAAGGAGAAAGGAACAAAAAAGACACACGGAAACCTAGGAAGGGAACATGGTGCACACTCTGCCAGTCGACAACACATAATATTGTGGACTGCAGATGCAAGGCAGAAGACGCCAATTGCATAACCAACCTCGAGGAATCAAAAGAGGAAGGCAAGGAAACGGTCAAGGAGATGGAAGACACTCCGGACCAAGAGAGGCCACCTGTGGTCGAACTGATTGAAGTCAATGGCCAGCAGGTTGTTTGTCTCTACGATACCGGTTTGGATGGGGAAGCGGTGGTGGATGCCAGCTTGGTAAGCCCAGACCAACTTACAGGGGAGACCATAGAAATACAGCCGGCAATGAGGAGTGCTGTTACCATGACGCTGCCAATCGCCAAGGTGGAGATTAAATCCAGGTACGTCACGGGCAGTATTCCAGCTGCTGTATTATCTGACTCCTTATTTCCCATGATCATTGGTACGAAATATGTCTTTTTGGGAATGCCCAAACAGTCAACCCACAAGGGAACAGTAGTCAGTGGATCTCAAGGGAAGGAAAAAGAGGCAGAGACAATATGCGACAACTCAGGGATAGGAGAATTGCATACTGCCCAGAGGAAGGATACTACGTTGCATCCTTGCTACAGGAAGCTGCAAAGAAGTGCTGAGCTACCAGAACGGGGACAGTACTTTCTGAAGAATCAACTACTCTATCGGAGAGCTGGGAGGGGAGATAACCTGCATGAGCAGTGGGTGGTTCCAGAGACCCACCGTCCTCACATTCTTCAGAGTGGACACATCATAGGCGAGAATCGACATATGGGTGTCAGAGAGACCTTGCAGCAAATTTCCGGCCATTATTGCTGGCCAGGAATGACCGGAGATGTATGCCGGTGGGTGAAGTCTTGTTCGGAGTGCCAGAAAGCACCACCCAACAAGCGAATTAAGAGGAAACTAGCTTTTAAAGTGGAAGACAAAGTGGAAGTGTGGAGTCCAGCAGAGACCAATATACTCCAAGTAGGATGGAAAGGACCTTATCCTGTGGAAAAGGTGGTGTCCAAGAACATCTACAAAATACGGATCGGGGAAGAGAAGAAAAATCTCCCTAGACATCTCATTAGGAAATATGAAGAGAGATCCGGGAGCAAAGCTTCGCACTTTATGGTGATGGCAGCCATTGGGACAAAGGTTACCAGTCCAGACGAAGGCCAGAGATCGCCAGTACAACATAGGAGGGCCTATGGGACAGTACGTGATAGGTCAGATTTACCCAACGACAGGAGGAGGGAAATCACAAGTCAGGGAAAGGACAAGAGTGAAAGTTTCACCGGTAACCAAGTTCAGAAGGGGTGGGTAACGTCGGGAAAGGCGAGAATTACCCAGGACTCTAACCGAAGATGGGCTGACCAGATACAATATCGCCCAAGATGGTCCTGGAAGCAAAAGTCCAGGAGATTTGGGAAAGACGACTCGGTCCAACGAGGACGAGGCGGAACATCCCCAGAGGCAAAGCCGGGGGAAACCAAGAGGACATGGAAGCAGTGTTACAATCAGGATGGGACGATCCGTCTGTATTGTGAACCATCGCTTACGCCAGTGGAAAGGAGGTCGACTGAACGTACAGGTGCGATGAGTCAACCCTAGTTTCAGTCATGAGTAGTATGGTAGGGTGCTTATGAAGTCGCCTACTGGATGAGGTGTTGATCCATGTGAGGATCCAATCATATCATCAACACGTGATGTTAATAGCTACTTCAGAGAAGCTCAACGCACGGTGGATGTGATGGACGTTGTTGTTGCAACAGGACTTCAGTGGAATACATTCCTGGTAAGGAGAATGTAGGAGCGGATTTCTTATCTAGACATCCAACTCCAGAGGAAGAGGAATAAGTTGGAGGATCATAGGAATCAAAACTACAGGGATGAAGAGTCGACGCGGTCAACTCTCTTAAGAGGGGGCCTATGTCACAGAAAAAACTGCAGTTTAATGATTCCTTGATAACTTACATATTAAAATACAAGGAAGGAGAAGGGTTAACAATTGTGTACTTCATTCTGCGAGGAGGAATAAAATTCACGAGCATTGACCTACGAATATAAAAATAGGATACAGGTACGCGCCGAGGGCAGTGACTCCCGCTAGTATCGGCCGACGGGAAAATGAACGGAGAATGCTTTGAAGTGCAAACGAGCGATGGACAGAGGACCAGCTCAACAGCGGAGAACGGAGCGCCCGGACGTATACGTGATTTCACTGAACTTTTGATGTTACGGGAACGACAAAGGCGATTGTTGATGTATGGACATCAAACACTAACGAAGAACGGAAGGCCCAATATAAATAGTAGCAACTGGGATTGTTGAGTTAGTGTGTGCTACCTAAAGGGACGGCAAACTGGATTTATGTCTCCTGAAAATAGCAAAGAAATCATCCCGGGAAATGGGATAGAAGTGATTGTGTGCTAATAGATTTCAATGCTTGGAGTATCATTAATTCTAGATATATAAGGTAACACTAATATTAGCATAGGGAAATATGTGGTTGTGCGTAGGGTTTACTATTGCTTTCTATTTAGTGAATAGTTTATACTTTAGTGAATTCTGCTGTTTATGTCAGAGTAATTCTTTCGGAGGCTGTTTCATTACGGCTGGAGAAAGATAATCACATAGACAGTGATATGAGGCAGACTTAAATCACCTGATTTAATGTTTATTACCCAGGTTCTACTACACAGCCTGACCTATCAAAGAAGATCAACCAGTACATCTCTTGTACAGAGAAAGCAGTGTTGATAATACAGGAAAGACTTTTTTAATTTAATCAGGCACTTCACAGGTGCAGTGAAAGTATGTCACTATAGCAAATGCAAAGTGGGTGACTTAACGAATGTCAAAAAACAGATTTTGGTGAACCTTAGAGAAGAAACTTTATTCAAGCATAGAAAATAGGATAAAACATTTTCATTTAGTACTCACCTAAACGAAACAGGGAAGAACCCTAGACCAGTGTACATATATTCAGAAAACGGTTAAATAACTGTGGACAGGTGTGAGGTGTTTTCACTGATGGATTATAACAACATAAAACTGAAAACTCTATCTACGGAAAGGACTTACCGTGATCACATTACTGTACGGTGTTACTGTGGTGAACAATTGTTTGTGTTTTCAAGAATTGGATTAAGTCAAGACCCAAGCTGAACGGATCATACCGGGTGAGAACGTTCTAATTCTGTGTTTGATATCTGATGTTTTGGCCTGTTGAATATGCCGGAGAAGATTACGGAGACTATCTATCAACATCTTATCTTGCATCCACACTAGAAGAACATACCAACTACATAGACACTATCCATACATACACCAGACATAGTTTTAATTAATAAATCTTTTGTTTATTGTTGAAAGGAACTGTTGTCGGAGTATGTGTTGAAGGAATAACGGAGAGAGAGTGAAAGAAATAGATATATGGAAGGGAAGACAGAAGAGAGGAGTGTAGACAAAAGTCAGTCAATAATCCCAACAGATAATAAGTTTGAAGATGTGCTTGTTGATTCCAACTTCCTCTCAGGAAAACAAGTGACACCCGGCACTATCACCGCTGATGGGACTTCGCGGGATTAGCACCATAACGATTAATTTTGATTTGTGACATCATGAATTAAGTTACGTTGCACTGCTTTGTCAAGCCTGTGGCTCAGTACATCCGATTTCGACAAGCATTTATTCGGGATGCTTTCCCTAGCCTTTGACTGTCCCCAGTCTACCTACAAGGCAGCAGGTTTTACGTTGCACTGCTTTGTCAAGCCTGTGGCTCAGTACATCCGATTTCGACAAGCATGTCTTCGGGGTGCTTTCCCTAGCCTTTGACTGTCCCCAGTCTACCTACAAGGCAGCAGGTGTGTGTGTCTCTTCGTCTGGTCCCTCTCCCTTGACCTGTCCGACATGGGTGGCCCTACCAGTAGCTGTGCTACCGTCGGCATAGCTCTTGGGGTCATTGGGACGCTCAAGCCCCTCTACCTCGTCACGGTGGACACACAGCAGAGGGGAAGGAGTTCATTTAACAATTGTCACGGAGAGAAAACTTTTAACGTTTAAGGCTGTGTACATTTGTAATTTTTAAAACTTGACTTTACGCTAAATTTGACATTATATACTAAGTTTATTATCATTGCTGTTAGTATTATGTTTATTATTATTTTTGTTATTGCTACTTTTGTGGATGTAGTCGAAGCTGCTGATGTTGTTGTTACTAATTGTTTTAAAGTGCTTATATTATAATTTTCACTATCAAAGACGACTGATTTATAAATAACATTATGTCTGGGAATCTGACATACTTTGGCCATATTAAATGTCACTGTGGGTATAAAAGAACTGACATATTTTGGCCATATTAAATGTCACTGTGGGTATAAAAGAACACTAATGGGAGACATGGTTCCTGGAAGATGCAGGAATCAATCAACGTAACGTTGGACCAATAAAAACATCCCGGGCATGACAATGCACAAGGCAGCGAAACTGGCCAAGAGTAGGGAAAATGCACAGCGTCATGTGTTTATAACGACGTAATATATAGGAATGCTACATGGCGATGGTAGTTTTCTGTTTACATTAAGTCTCCTTTCCATTGATGCTGTAAGCTGCGGTCTTTTACATTCCTTCGGGTGTTGTCGGGATATGGTGAAAGCTCCATATTTGTATAGACAAATCGACAATAAATGGGTGATGTGGTCAAAACATAGCCTACCGACCGTCTTTAATTCCCATGACACTTCCTGGAACCCATTTCAAAGCTATTCGACCTGGTAAATTCCCAGGTCAATTTAAAAAAAAAAAAATCCGCCTCGATACAGATTCGAACACAAGTATAATGGCCACAGCGACTCTCGCCGCTCATTTTACTGATGTATAATCCGCCACACATCCCCCAGGGCAGTAGCTTGAAGTCTATTGACCATGAAGTACTTCAAACCTGTGAATGAGGCATGACCAAAATCTGCCCAATCCCAGCCAATCCATACCTGCTGTGCTGAGTCAAGACCTGGTTACATCCTCATACCCCTCTCAACTGTTGCAAATGTCCAGTACCGACTTTGCGCACCCTCTGTTTTCTTAGCTTGGAGAGAGGAAGAAGGCAACAACACAACCCTCAAGGAGATGGTACATAGGTACATGGCAGGGAGGAAAGTCTCTACACCAAGTGCACTCCGATAAATGCATGTCTGTTTCAAGGTCTAGCCAACTCGAACACCAAGCGCACTCTGATATATTAAAGCCTGTTACAGGGCCTAGCCAACCCCAACACCAAGCGCACTCTGATATATTCATGTCTCTTTCAGGGCCTAGCCAACCCCAACAACATGCGCACTCTGATATATTCATTTCTCTTTCAGGGCCTAGCCAACCCCAACAACATGCGCACTCTGATATATTCATGTCTCTTTCAGAGCCTAGCCAATCCCAACACCAAGGGCACTCTGATATATTCAAATCTGTTTTAGAGTCTAGCCAGCTCCAACACCAAGCGCACTCCAATAGACGCAAGACTGTTTTAAGACCTAGCCAACTCCAATACCAAGAGCACTCTGATATATTCAAGACTGTTTCCGGGCCTGGCCAACTCCAACACCAAGCGCGCTGTGATATATTCAATGAATGAATCACCAAAAAAAAAAAAAAAACGAGAAGTAGATTGTGAGCTTTACTACAACACGATTACAAGAAACAAAATGGACGTTGCGGCTAAAGCCTTCGTTAACACAAAACAAACAAACACAAAAACCATACGAAAAACACTACATGGAAATACGAAGGTTACTTATCTGAATCCCAGTTTGGTCAAATGCACCTTAAGCGCTTACCGTTTGATGTGAATGAAAAGAACCGAATGTATGGTTTAGACGTGCCGATAGGCGACAGGGTGGAAGAAGTGGAACGCATGGCACAGACTAAAAAGGATAACGAAGAAAAAAAAAAATTGAGACCGAAAGAAAGCTGCTAAAAGCCGAAAGGGAAATAACCCACAACGAATCAGAAGAAGCCACCCGTAAGACCGCAGAGATGCCACAAGCCGAAATCAAACTAAAGAACAATCGAAAACAGCAATCCAAAGCCAGCAGTCTAATCACAAAGTCCAAGCAACTCAAGAAATCAGTATCCTGCCAGACACATGAAGAAAGCTTTAGAGGAGGACTCCAACCTATCTGAAATTGAAACGGATGATGAGGGATTCAACGAATGGAAAAGTAAAAACAAACTCGAACACGAAAAACAGATGAAACAAATTGAAGAAACTGAAGCAAATCTGTCAAAAACAGTGGCTGTGTTTGAACACTGTTCACCAAACAGCAAATCAATAAATAGTCCTTATAAGGACTGTATCATGTCAAAAACAAAGAGCCAGAAGCCAGCACTGACCAAAGAAACCACCAGATGAGACGGACGCAAAGGAAAACTTGCCGACCAACCAAACTCTGCAAATCGATAAGCCAGTTAACACTGGCACAAAATAAAAGGACAAATTATCCCGCACCATGAACCACCTAAATTATAACCAAGCCGCAAAGGCTAGTTGACATTTGGTGGAAAGTTTTGTCGGTTTATAAAAAAAAGAAAAAAGAAGAAGAAGACAGGGATTGGCTTAACCGCCCGGTGGGAGGGATGGGGGGTGGGGGGGGGGGGGGCTCCCATGCGAGGAACGGTAAACAACGGATTAGCAGTGAACTATAGCCGACTCTGTGGAGAAGGTGTAGTTCGCAATCCAGCATACCGCATAGGAACACAGCTGCAGACGCTTGGAATGCAGTCCACCCTACACTGGTTTGCATACAATGGCATGAGTGTTATTCACTCAGAAATAAATGACAAGCCACTGAACGCAAACTTGCCAAGAAATCACAAACGGCAAAAATAATGTTGGAGTTGATTGCTACGTCCTATAAAGGATATGCAACCACGTTTTTCTAGTGGGCTATACACCTTCGGGGATGGAAAAGGGGGGAGGCGAGGTTGGAAGTTTAATAAAACTATGTTGGACATTGAGGCCGTGAGGGGAGAATGAACCCAACTGGAAGATGAGGCGGTTTTCCAATGTTTTACGATCACGTTCGTGAGATGCGCACGATTTGAGCGCCGCGACCTTATGTCCGCCACGCCACAGTGGTCAGAACTGTTAAAGTGTGTGGATAACGGTTTATCGGGCATCACTGTTGATATCAGATAGGTGTTGCCTAAATCTGTCAGCAAGACGTAGATCTGTTTCTCCAATATATTTCATGTCATAGCGTGTGCAGAAGATCGCATAGGTAACGTTGCGACTCGTACATGAGAAACTCTCACGAATGTGGAAAGTGGTCTTAGGGAATGGCATACTCTGAGCTTGAAGTACATGCGGGCAGGTCTTATAACGTGACAAGACATCATGCCAGGAAGAGACTGTTGGGGTTGGGGTAGACTGCTATAGACCAGCACATCCCCGAGGTTACGATCCCGCCTGTAAGCTACCAAGGGGGGGGGGCTCTGAAAAGACACCACGAGTGACTTGGTCTGGATCCGCTCATCGTGGTTTAGGTCCGCTCATCGTGGTATAGGTCCGCTCAATGTGGTGGAGGTCCGCTCATCGTGGTGTAGATCCGTTCATTGTGAAGAAGGTTCTCTCAACGTGGTGTACGTTCACTCATCGTGGTGTAGGTCCACTCAACGTGGTGTTGGTCCCCATCTAGGTGTAGGTCCACTCAACGTGGTGTTGGTCCCCATCTAGGTGTAGGTCCACTCAACGTGGTGTTGGTCCACTCATCGTGGTGTTGGTCCACTCAACGTGGTGTTGGTCCACTCATCGTGGTGTTGTTCCCCATCTAGGTGTAGGTCCACTCAACGTGGTGTTGGTCCACTCATCGTGATGTTGGCCCACTCATCGTGATGTTGGTCCACTCAACGTGTTGTTGGTCCACTCAACGTGGTGTAGGTCTGCTCAACGTGGTGTTGGTCCCCATCTAGGTGTAGGTCCACTCAACGTGGTGTTGGTCCACTCATCGTGGTGTTGGTCCACTCAACGTGGTGTTGGTCCACTCATCGTGGTGTCGGTCCCCATCTAGGTGTAGGTCCACTCAACGTGGTGTTTGTCCACTCATCGTGGTGTTGGTTTCCATCTAGGTGTAGGTCCACTAAATGTAGTGTTGGTCCGCTCATCGTGGTGTAGGTCGGCTCAACGTGGTGTTGGTCCGCTCATCGTGGTGTAGGTCCCCTCAACGTGGTGTAGGTCCACTCAACGTGGTGTTGGTCCGCTCATCGTGGTGTAGGTCCACTCAACGTGGTGTAGGTCCTCTCATCGTGGTGTAGGTCCACTCAACGTGGTGTAGGTCCTCTCATCGTGGTGTAGGTCCACTCAACGTGGTGTAGGTCCTCTCATCGTTGTGTAGGTCCACTCAACGTGGTGTAGGTCCTCTCATCGTGGTGTAGGTCCGCTCATCGTGGTGTAGGTCCACTCAACGTGGTGTAGGTCCTCTCATCGTGGTGAAGGTTCACTCATCGTTGTGTAGGTCCACTCAACGTGGTGTAGGTCCTCTCATCGTGGTGTAGGTCCGCTCATCGTGGTGTAGGTCCGCTCATCGTGGTGTAGGTCCACTCAACCTGGTGTAGGTTCACTCATCGTGGTGTAGGTCCTCTCATCGTGGTGAAGGTTCACTCATCGTGGTGTAGGCCCGCTCATCGTGGTGTAGGTCGACTCAACGGGGTGTAGGTTTACTCATCGTGGTGTAGGTTCACTCATCGGGGTGTAGGTCGGCTCAACGTGGTGTAGGTTCACTCATCGTGGTGTAGGTCCTCTCATCGTGGTGTAGGTCCTCTCATCGTGGTGTAGGTCCTCTCATCGTGGTGTAGGTTCACTCATCGTGGTGTAGGTCGGCTGAACGTGGTGTCGATCCGCCCATCGTGGTGCAGGTGCACTCATCCTGAGTTCACATTGCATTCAAATTTATTTTCCTCTGAGCAAAAAGTCACTATTTTAATTTCAATGCAGCTTTAAGTTAAATATTCGGAAGTCCCACTCAGTGGAATGACTTGATTTGGTTGAGTTCCAGGATACTAACCCTTGCGCGCTCTCTCTCTCTCTCTCTCTCTCTCTCTCTCTCTCTCTCTCTCTCTCTCTCTCTCTCTCTCTCTCTCTCTCTCTCTCTCTCTCATTTATTTCGCAACAAGCTTATTGTTGACAGCCAATCAGGATTTCGACCAAAATATTCTTGCCATACGGCCCTAACAAACATGATAGAAAATTGGCACCAGAATATAAACAACAACAGTCTATGTGGAACTGTGTTTATTGATTTCAAGAAAGCATTTGATATGATAGACTTATTATAATTAAAAAACTTGAGACAATGAAAATTGGCCCTAATGTAGTCACTCGAATATCATCTTTTCTATCACACAGAAAGCAAGTAGTATCACATAATAAATCTCTGTCTCAAACCACTACCTTCAATATTGGAGTACCGCAAGACTCTCTTCTTGGCCCTCTATTATTTGCCATATATATTAACGATCTACCTTTGCATCTTTCGTCGTCCTGCGATCTATTTGCAGATGACTGTACAGTGTACACAAACGCTGAAAACTGTATTTTACTGGAGTCGTCTTTACAACAAGAATTAAATAATGTAGTTAGGTGGAGCTATTCAAACCGTATGCAAATTAACATCACTAAAACAAAAGCAATGTTATTAACAACCAGACAGAGACTTCAAACTCTAAGCTCACACACATCACTTCAACGTCACATCGATAACATGCCAGTAGAAAGTGTAATTGAGCACAAAACATTAGGCCTCATCATTGATAGAAACCTAACCTTTAATTCCCACGTTCAAGAGCTCATTAAACAAACAGCGAAAAAAGTCTACCAACTCGCCAAAATTAAAAACTTCCTTGATGAGGACACAAGGAAACTATTCTATACTTCTCATATACAGACACACTTTGACTACTGCTCTACAATCTGGGACGGTTGTTCTAATTCAAACACCAAGCGACTTTACTCCCTCCAGAAACTGGCCATGAGTCTAATTTATAGCAAACATTTATCTGACAATCCTAGCCTGTATAAACGCCTTCAGTTACTACCATTCCTCAAACGCCTGCTTTTCAATAAAGCTAAACTAATTCACAAAATCCTGCATCGGAATGCCCCAAATTACCTTTGGCCATTGTTTAAATATAATGCTAGACACAGTAAACGTTTAAATATACTACACATTCCGAAGCCTAGGATTGACTTATACAAAACAAGCTTAACGTACTCTGCAGCTCAGCTGTGGAACACTCTACCACAAGAAATCAAAGACATCACCAATCCCTATTCATATAATCGCAAATTATTCGAACACTATCTCAATACGGATTACCTTCCCTCTTAATAATAGAGATAATAATAATAATAAAAAACTCTAGTATAACAGCCAGTCCCCTTTTGGTAGGCCAGTATATTCCACATGGCTAATAACAAGTGTCAGACCATTATCTAATATTACTGAGTCGTGTAGTTTTGATGTTCGCATTTTGCCCATGCCTTTATAATGCATATCTTTTATATTGTTGCTGTTCTTTGTTAGCCTTGAATGATGTGTGAATGAAATAATGTATGAAAGAGAGTGATAGAAGGACAGAATGTTAGACGGGCCTGCGTGCCCAATTCTTAACCCTTTGAAAATAAAGTTTGTTCGTTCGTTCGTTCTCTCTCTCTCTCTCTCTCTCTCTCTCTCTCTCTCTCTCTCTCTCTCTCTCTCTCTCTCTCTCTCTCTCTCTCTCTCTCTCTCTCTCTTGATGTTCACATTTTGCCCATGCCTTAATAATGCATATCTTTTATATTGTTGCTGTTTTCTGGCAGCCTTGACTAATGTGTGAATGAAATAATGTATGAAAGAGAGAGATAGAAGGGCAGAATGTTAGAGGGGCCTGCGTGCCCAATTCTTAACCCTTTAAAAATAACTTTTGTTCGTTCGTTCTCTCTCTCTCTCTCTCTCTCTCTCTCTCTCTCTCTCTCTCTCTCTCTCTCTCTCTCTCTCTCTCTGTCTGTCTCTCGCTAGTCGACAGCTGACATCGAACGAACCTTAGTCCGAATCCATTGTTAGTGCAACGTTCTAATCATTAAACTAACGCGACCGTTTACCTGGATAGGGCTGATGCGTAACAGTTGTTGTGGTGTCTGTTCAACTAAGCTTCAGGTATCCTCAACTTAAAATTAGCGGTGTAGACTGATGGCGAGCTTTGTCCTTCACCACACGAACCACGAGATATAACCCTGTGCATTCAGTATGTGCCGGTCTCCCTGGTCTAAGAGTTATACGACTTTCTCCGTAATCCCGTATACTCTTGTGAGTAACGTGACGTGCGCGAGAATTGGTACCGGTTCTCTCCTCTTCGGTAACTAGCGGGGTATGTGAGCCGGGCACTCAGAAAGCAATGGCAAACTATTCAGCGTAATCTTGCCAAGAAATCAACAATCAATTGAGAGATGCTGATGTTGACAGCGATGTCATGTAAAGGATAAAACTGTCATTTACTGTCAATATAGTACCTTGAGGTGTATGGCAGAGGGGTCTCAAGGGACTCAAGCCAGTACATCCGTCGCAACTGCGGGACATTTTATTTATAGCTGCAACAGCCGAGTAAATGATGCTTAGTTAGTTCTGTCTTCTCACTCTACATTAGAACTTGTAACAAGTCGCATCTATAGAACACTCTGTTTCAGCTGATCAAACTATTCAAGTCTAGAATTGCTTTTAGACAAATAAGTAAGTAAGTAAGTAAGTAAGTAAGTAAGTAAGTAAGTAAGTAAGTGAGTGAGTGAGTGAGTAAGTGAGTGAGTGAGTGAGTCAGTGAGTAAGTAAGTAAGTAAGTAAGTAAGTAAGTAAGTGAGTAAGTAAGTAAGTAAGCAAGTAAGTAAGTAAGTAATTAAGTAAGTAAGTAAGTAAGTAATTAAGTAAGTAAGTAAGTAAGTAAGTAACTGGCACCTTGCCGTCTTTACAGACGAAAGTATGTGGATTTGAACTAGAGCTAGACTTCCATGGCACAATGTCTGGGCTTTGATTAAGAGAACATGTATTGTCCATGCAGCATGACCCCTCTCTCGGCATTACTGTTACTAACGAATACCTCGTTAGTAGTGTCTTACTAACTAGACGTATCGTTATTCGTCTCTGAAGCTTCAGTTTCCAGTATTCTGTGATCAAAGGCTAATATGGATACTCAAGGGTTTCCTGACGTCCCACTAAGCGCGTCCACACGTGGTTTATTCTCGGTTGGACCCTTTGCTTTTAAATAATCGTAATAATTTGATGTGTCTCAATTATTCTTCAGTAGTTTTTGCACCTAATTGTATAATTTCCCCTAAGGGCCACATATAAGTAAGGTCTGCACGTTTATAAAGGAGCCTATGGACAGTTTGATACTACCTGAACACAATTAAAGAGGTTACATCATGATCATGATCATCATCATGATCATGATGATGATGATGATGATTATCATGATCATGATCATGATCATGATCATGATCATGATCATCATCATCATCATCATCATGATCATCATCATCATCATCATCATCATCATCATCATCATCATCATCATCATCATAATCATCATTATCATCATCGTCGTCGTCGTCGTCGTCGTCGAGATCATTAACACCATCATCTGTTTGTTACTTCGATCTGTTTGATACTTCAATCTGTTACTTCGATCTGTCTGTTACTTCGACCTGTTTGTCACTTCGATCTGTTTGATACTTCTATCCGTTTGATACTTCGACCTCTTGGTTAATTCGACCTGTTTTTTACTTCGATATGTTTGTTACTGATATTTATCTGTTTGTTACTTCGATCTGTTTGTTACTTCTATCTGTTTGTTACTTCGATATGTTTGTTACTTCGATCTGTGTGATAGGTCGATCTGTGTGTTACTGAGTACAATATCGATCTCAGACTAACTTCTTCTGACCCAAAGTGTTATTATTTAAAAAGGAAAGAATGCCTGTGACAGAACGCATTAACGCCATATATTGCTGTTCCACAATTCCACATGGCTAACTTGCGTACACAGTAGCAGAAGATAAGGCCTTATATCGGGGTGACGCAGTTCTCCGGGCTTATACATCGATCTTCACAAAGTAAATTCAGTTCTCATTATTGCCAACGTGTTCTCAGAAGGCGTTGGGAAACTTAGAGAAGACACAACCAGCATATGGTTCTCAAACACGTCAGGTAATATTAATCTTGGATATCGCAAAATACAGGGAAACCAGTGCTTAATGAGTATTTTATTGTGAATATACAGGGTGATGTTATTGGTGCAAATAACACATGAGGGTTGTAGGAGGGGGAAACAAAACAGAAAAAAAAAAAACATGTTGGGTGAGGATTGTTTATTTATTTTAACTGAATGTCGGAGAGGGAAAGATTAATTGAACGGATACAAGTTATTTCATGTGTCAAATATGCGAGGTAGTCGAAGATCTATTTGAGGCTGAGTACGTTAATGGGATGAAAATAATTATCTACACATATACACGAACAGACCGACATAAACATTCACAGATATCTATGTAATATATACAGATAGACAGAGAGGCAGACGGATAAACAGGACAGACAGAAAGAAAAATAGATAGACAGATAGATAGACAGTTCGACGGACCGACAGACAGACAGACCGACCGACCGACCGACCGACCGAGCGACCGACCGACTGACCGACCGACCGACAGACAAACAGACAGGCAGACAGATAATTAGATAGAAAAATAGACAGTCCGACAGAGCGACCGACCGACCGACCGACCGACCGACCGACCGACCGACCGACAGGCAGGCAGGCAGGCAGGCAGGCAGGCAGACGGACGGACGGACGGACAGACAGACAGACAGACAGACAGACAGACAGACTGATAGATAGATAGATAGATAGATAGATAGATAGATAGATAGATCGATCGATCGACGGACGGACGGACGGACGGACGGACAGGCAGGCAGGCAGGCAGACAGGCAGATAGATAGATAGATAGATAGATAGATAGATAGATAGATAGATAGATAGATAGATAGATAGATAGATAGATAGATAGATAGATAGATAGATAAGATAAATAATGTAAGCAGGTAGGTAGTTAGTTTGGAAGTAGATAGGTAAGTAGCTAGTGTAGCAGAATGAGTACCATCTATGTTATTAGCTTCGATGTGCAAACTTAGGGCACGGTTGAGCATCTTAGAAGAACATCACTAAGGATGCTCAAGTCGTGACGTAGGTTGTTTTGGTTGGTTAGTTACAGCTAAAATGGAGAGAAGGCAACATCATATATTTGTGCTCTCTGTAAAATTATGCGGCCCATTATGATCAATAAAGTCTTTTAAAGAACAACACCGGGGCTTGTTGTGTTTCAACCCTGCATCCCTGCATGTGTTCTGTTACATAAAGGGATTTTTGGTGCCGTGACCAGGAAGTCGATTTTTATTGGGATGTTGCGGACTTATAACGCGGAGTACTAAAACCATCAAGCCACAGCAGAGAAAATTTGCATCCGCTTGCTGAGAAACAACGAAGGTACGAATCAGTAAATTTTTTTTTATTAAATTCTTTAAAACAAAAGCTCAAAAACGGACCACTTTTAATGGAGTCAATTTTAATTTTGCGGCCTAGTTGAATCGAAGTCATACGTATCAAGATATCATGGTTTCCAGTAGAGTGAGCTGTTTTTCATCAGTAACGTGATTTTCGACAAAATGCTGTGAAATTTGTTATTACAGCCGTTCATTAACATTGTGGTTAGAGGTCAATCAAGTTTAGCCGTTGCCTCAAGTGACTCAAAATTTTTTTAGAGGTCAATAAAGTTTAGCCGTTGCCTCAAGTGAGTCAAATCGTTGGAGGTCAATCAACTCCAGCTATTACCATTGGTTCAGTCAAAAGTTTAAGACTAAATGATCTCGAATCAGTAAATTTGTTTCAGAATGGCGATGAATTTGGACAGCCCGTTTTATCAAATCTTATCTAAGATCTGTGAAGAAACTGTTGATTGAGTGACGTCAACAGGTTTTTTTGAGTCCATTACAAGTAAATCGTTTTAGAGAAAAGGATTTTTTTTGTAATCAAGAGCCAATCATGGCGGCAGTTAATTGGTTCATTAATCTATCGATTGGGCCATGTCTTTTGGGCTCTGTTGCATATGAGAGCCGCTGTCGAATCATTTCCGAGCTCTGTTGTTCACGAGACCCGTTTTCAAGTCGTCGCCTTGAAGGGCCCTGTTTAGGGTGAAAAGAAAGCTCAAGTCTGGTGTGCTCAACCATGGGTGAAAGCATTCCTACCGCTGGAGAAGAGTTGTCCTCTTGCTGAATCGTCGCCACACAGTCTGCTCGTTGCCTGAATAACGCCGCTGCTCTACACTAGCGTTCATTGATGATTTCAGAGGGCTGGCCAGTGCTGTCCTCTGATCACAGTCGTTGATTGTTGACATCGAGCCTTATCGAGCCTTATCGATCCTTGTTCAAGTACTTGGGGGCCAGATACCGTGCCTCTCAGTCTCAGCATACGAGAGCGAAACCTAAGAACCATTAATGTGCAGCTTTCGACGAGTCTCTAACTACAGGCAGGGAACTATCTTGGACAGCCAACACTTGTAAAGTATAAATTTAATATTATAGTATTAGAAGATTATAGGACCTGATAAGTTTAATTAACATATTATTATATTTTAACATATTATTTATTATAGTGAAATATTTCAGCATGGCAGAAGAACCAGGTTCATTAGCACAAGTTTTGATTGGAGTGGGTATGGCAACAGGCTAACTCAACAGGTACCAAGAAATATATAGATAAATTACAGAGAAATTAGTATGAACTATCTACATACAGAATTAAAACGAATTGGTGCATGGTTGGGAGAGTTAAAAGTGGCGGTTAGTGAAGTAGAAAATTTTGTGGAAACGTTGCAGAGCAGAACGACTAGACAAGAGCCTTATAGAGTAGGAAAGAATAACAGGAGACAGCCACTACCTAATAAAGACAGAAGACAATATGGTTCTGATTATGCGGTTAGTTATGACAAACCAAGGCCTGATGTTTATAGGTTAAAAGACGGTGAGAACAGACGTAATAGTGAAAGGTCGGACTGGTATAAGTGTTATAGGTACAAGAATGGTCCTGAGAGAGACCTTTCCAATAAACTATGGAAGTGGCCATCCCAAAGCAAGATTGCTAGGAAAAAATGTGATGACTGGTTTGAACAAAGACGAAGACAATATCTGAGGTCAGAGTCAAGGAAAAGAGTAGAAAACGTAAGTAGGAATTCAACTACTCCTAAGGTGGTTACGAATTTGACTGTTAAACAGGAAAAGAAGATGACGGTGGTAATTAAGAAAATAGACCAAGAGACTCAGACGCAGGTGATTGAAGTGATAGAACGGAACACACAAACACAGGTTGATACGGTAGAGAAAAAGGTCCAGGTACAACCAACCAGCAAGATAACAAAGGGAAGTCAAACCGAGTTAGTAGAGACTCAGTCAAAACCAACTCACTTGACTAAGGGAGACACGGTTGAAATTAAGAAAGATAAACAGACGAGAACCAAAGACGAAAAGAGACCAAAGAGGAAAAGTATTGGGGAAAGAAATATAAACAGTCTGACAGTCAATAAAGTTACAACTGAGATGTCAGTTTCCTCAGCTAAAGACATTGGAGTTGTCCCGAGCCGGAGCATGGGGAATAGAGGTAAGAGGAAAGTCAGACGTTCTAAAGCCGACTATGCGAATATGATCGACGTGTCTGCAGTAAACTATTATGAGTCTGATGAGGGAACTATCATCAGTATATCATCTGAAGATGAGATGGGGAAATATAAGCGTTATGTAAGGTATACAGAAAAGAGTGAGCAGACTGACGCAAATAAAGGGAACAGAAGGAAAGTATTTAAGAAGAAGAATAGTAATAGACAGATAGCGGAAATTTACTCGACGACAGAAAATAACATAAGAAAACTCAGAGAATTAAGACCTGAGTACTTTAACAACGTATTAACAAGTACGGATATTGAAGATGACATAATTCAAGAGAGACTCACATTAGTACTAGGAGACAATGAAATATTTGGCTTAGATGCACTTTATAACTGTTAGAGTTCCGAGGGTGAGGAATGACAGATGGTATTGTTTTAGCTTATGAGAGGAATTGCGGTTTGAGCATATACATATGGGCTGTCTAAAATAGGCAGATGAATTTTTTTGGTGTAGCATCACATGGTACAGGGTAGACAATAGTGTTGTTGAGGATAGAGAGTCACGGCAACTGATAGAATATTCTACGTGGATACGTTATAAAGAATATCTTGTGTTTAGTTGTGGTGTGGGGAGAGTAAACAATGTAGAAATTGAAATGTCCCTTGTCCGGAATGGCTAGATAGAGAGAGTAGATCACGTTGAGTGATGTATAACTGGTGTGATTAAACTAGGGTAGATTCAGTACAGAATTAGCAGAGAGAGAGAGAGAGAGAGAGAGATAAACTAAGTATGAATGCTCGTACTAGAGTTGGTTCGACTCAGGGCTATGACGTGATGTCTGAGATAGTTTCGCTTGGTAGTTTGAGAAGTAGGTATAGTAGCATTGGCAGATGAACCGAGCGTGTCTGATGAGGAGATATAGATTAAGGAGGAATTGAGTATCCTGTGTAAAATAGCCAGTGGAGCGCAAGAGTATTAAGAGTAAAAGACTATGGAAGCTGATGCTTGAAGAATACGAGTTCTTGGTGAGGGGGTTGACGTAATTACATGATGCTTGCGGAGAAAGAAGAGGTGATTAAATCTGAGAAAGTTGTTGTGTGGAGAAGTATAGAATGATGGTTACGAGGTTAGTAGCTCGTCGGAATGAGGTTTGTTCTGAGAGATCGTTGATAATGCTAGTTAATGTGATATAGTTTGCGAGAGATAATGTATAGGCTCTGATCTTTGAAAAGGAGTGAATGATTGAGAAAAGTAGCAATAAGAAAACAGTTGAATTGTGAAAGTCCTGTTGAGAAATTCGTCTGGTAATCTGTGGTTCTTGCATGTGTAAAAATGTAGACAAACATATGTGCGTCGAGTATGGATAGAATGATGTCAGGTGATTAGTAACGCATGCATGCACGAGGCGTTTAGTATATCTTGTGTCAATGTGTGTAGAAGTGATCGACACGCTTAAGCTGTGGTGAGTAATTGCTAGAATGTTGAATTGGTGTCTAATTTGTTTATTTTGTAGAAGTAATAGGCACGTCAGGTTGTCGTGATATGAGAACAAGGTTGTGTATCACTGTCTGAGCAAACATAAAATACGAATGCCGTGCGAATATACGAAGACTGGCTGATGAGTGAAAGGGGTGATGTCTTTTGTTTGGAATGTGTGGTGTTGGACAGAATTAAGGAAAATTATATGACAGGCTGACAGAAAGAGAGTTAACATTCTGAATGACGTTTCATAAAACAGATTTAGTATTGTTGGCAGGGACATGTCGAAGCAAGAATGCCTGATACAGAGAATTGAGAGTATGGTTTGCCCAGTAGGAGTGAGTTTTGTCGTTAGTCATGTGTGGTGTTGGTTATTGTTTCTGATAGAGTCCCAATAAATAGGAGTAAGCAAGAGAAGGAGAGAAAGTGATTAGCTAAATGAATGTCAGAGTATTATAAATAGAGTACTACAGAACGTGTTCCGATAAGTGTGACTGGCTTGACTACCATCGCGGTATGAGAACGCTAGGAGAGAGTGGAAGATAGCTTAGAGTTGGTGTGGTGAGATGTTAGGAAGTACTGATGCAGGAGAATGAAATGTTAGTTGCGTCGGGTAGATGAGAGACTTAATAAATAGAATTAGTTGTTGACAAATCTAGTAGCTGAATGTGTTGGTGAGGTCTGTAGTAAATAGAAATTTTTTTTGCTAGTAGTAGCATGGTGGGGATACCGTAGTTAACGGTAATAATTAAGAAGTTGTGGTAATTCTTGGTACAAATCCAGGGAAAACAACTAGTGTGCCGAGCCACAGGTTCTATTAGTAGATAGATGACTGGTGGTACATTGAGATAGTCGCCACACTAGTACTAGGTGAAGTGATTAGAGCTGTAGGTTACAGCGGTTGTTTGGGGTTATATTTCAAATATTGTAATGTGTTAGGAGTTAGTTTGGTAAAGACTGAAATGTTGAGAGGGGAGATAATTAATGCTTGACTTCCAGAAAAAGTACAGTCATTTGTTGATTAATGACTTTTGGTGAGAGAATAGATATTATTCTAAGTTAGGATGAGAATATAGTCTGAGGTAACAGATATATATATATATATATATATATATATATATATATATATATATATATATATATATATATATTTTTTTTTGGGGGGGGGGGATTAATGCAGGTTAATTGGCCTAGCATTGAGCGTTTTTATTACGGTTGTAAGAGTAGCGCTTGTAGTGAAGAGATATGTGTTACATTGGTTCGTATTGGAGGCCAATGTTGCTTGGTTACTTTAAGTAGTTAATTCTATGTGAATTTTTTTTTTTTGAAAACCTTCTCTTTAGCGAGAAGACAGTTGTTTTTTTTTTTTTATTGAATTTGAGCTTTCAATGCATCATATATGATATGTTATAGTGTTTTTTAATTGACATGGTTTTGTAAAATGATTGACATTTGATTTTAAGATTGGACTTGTTGAGTTTTCTTAAATAGATAAATAAATTATTGTTAGTCCGTAAAAGTGACTAACAATTGATAGGATGTATGTTATATTAGTTTTGAATTGCTTAATTGCATTTATTTGATATGAGGGGAAAGAGAAACGATATTTAATAACCTGGGGGGGGGGGGGATATGATGTCCTGTTGTGATTTTATTTTGCATAACTCATAATTTAAGTGAATTGTCTTGTGTGTTGAATAAGAATTACCTTGTTTATAAATATGTTGGAATTTGGTTAAGTTAAGTTTAGTTTACAAACAGTTAGGGTTTTGTCCAGTATAAAGCCCTTCGTTCAGAAAATAGTTCAGAAAACTACTGAGGACTAGAAGAGAGACACATTCTCTTTATGAATAATAAGTTCATGAGTATCTTGTGTTGGTAGGAAGACTGCTGTGACAATCAGCATTAGTGTGTTAGAATAGAGAGGTTAATAATATGGTGGCTATGAAGGGTTGGAAACATATGCCATACTTAAATGACGGGGTTCCTATATAAATAAGAGGGTTCTAGGAGTTAAAAATAGGAGCTGCATTGATTGAATATATATGGATTGGATGCCATATTGGGGAAGAAAAGATTAACGTGACTAACGTCTATAGCAGTGGGGTAAATGTGGGAAAGGTTAAAACATGGTTTCCATGAGGTCGGAAGTAAACATGGATTTAGAGATTGGCTAGATTGTAGAAGAAGTAGATATGGGTAACGCTTATAATGGTAAAACATGAATTGAATCCCATGTTTTACTTCGAAGAATAATTACATACTGTGGATATCAGTACAATAGAAAAGGGAAGTAAGTATGTTAGTAAGAAATGGACATTGTCAGTATGGAATGCTCACAGCGAGCAGAGATGCCACGAGGTTTTAGGGGTCCGTGATATATGGACTGAGAGAGAATAACATTAATTGCAAGCAGTCACAGACATGAGTACAGTGGTGGTATATTGTTGCTGTTGATAACAGCATAAATTGAGGTTCAGGAGAACATTAGTGGGTTGCTGAAGTTTTCGGCGAAATTAAGAGGGAATTCTGAGTGAGTTATAGGAGAAGAGTAGTTATATGAAGTGAGGTGTATAATGTTGGAGGAGGTCTTGAGAAATAATGGACCTTTTTAATTTGTGTAATATATAGACATTTAGGAGTGAATAATATTTTTAATGGTTACTTGATGCTGTAGATAGCAGCGTAAACTGTAAAATTGCCATAATAAGTGGTATAAGTGAACTGTAGAAGATATATAATTGTTTTAGACTTTATTACATAAAGTCTCAGGTAACATAGGGGGGTAAGTATGAGTGTGGTCTTTTGTGAGAAAGAGTTCTGCTTCTTTTAAATTCCGGTGGTCACCGATTCTTTGTCTTCCTATCGTGTGTGAGTGATTTCAGGTTGGTTGAAAGGGGAGAAGTAGTAATGTGGAGGTAATACGGTTAGTGATGACGATAGAGAGTTTGAGGTAGTATCAGAAGAGTACGGTGTTTTTATAGTTGAGACCAGATATTGGTCGTGATGAAAAGGTTTTAAGCGGATCGCGTATGAAGAGAAGAAGAAGTGCACATATATGGTTAGGATGGATGGTATAAAACTGAGATTTAAATATGATGGGGTATAATAGATACCTATACAAGAGATAAGATAGGTAAATTATAATCCTGAGTTGAAATATCTTTATGAATGTTTTTTTGTATTGAAACTTTGAAGAGCTAGAAACGAAGAAGAAGTATAACTTCATAGCGGTTTGCTATGTGGGATGGTGATAAGGGACAAATAGAAGAAAGTAGTTATTTAAGATAGAGTTAGTTTGGGACGGCTGGTTAAGTGTAGATTTAAGATAAGGGGGTTAGGAGTTAAGACTTTTGAAGAAGAAAAGTCTTTTTAAAGAAAGGGAGGTGTAGCAGAATGAGTACCATCTATGTTATTAGCTTCGATGTGCAAACTTAGGGCACGGTTGAGCATCTTAGAAGAACATCACTAAGGATGCTCAAGTCGTGACGTAGGTTGTTTTGGTTAGGTTAGTTACAGCTAAAATGGAGAGAAGGCAACATCATATATTTGTGCTCTCTGTAAAATTATGCGGCCCATTATGATCAATAAAGTCTTTTAAAGAACAACACCGGGGCTTGTTGTGTTTCAACCCTGCATCCCTGCATGTGTTCTGTTACACTAGCTAACAAGTTGTAAGGACTGGCTAGAACCAAGCCAACAATAATATTGTTTTCTGAGACGACATAATCATGTCCTCCGTGAAAATGTATGGTAATTGCAACAGGGCATTGACATGAGCGCTTGCCTGCTAGGCTGGAGGTTGTCCCGAGTGGGTTAAATCATCGTAGTTTTCAACGGTGGGTGCGGGATCAAATCCCCTGCACTCCAGATCAAGATAAGAAACTTGTGGACAAATATCTTTTTTGTATAAAGCTGAAGGACGAACTCCCGGATACTCAAGTAGCAGGTTAGAAATGGCTCATTGTATAATTTAGAATGAGATGTACACGCTGTCCCCAGAAGCAAGAAAGAGATTTTTAGATATGTATGTTTGGATGAAGTTATTAGTTAGGCCAGGCTGTTTCATCGAGATCTCCCATTCTGGTGAGTATATAATCGAACCTCCACTGAATGTCTATTGAGCATACATCACACATACACGTGAAATCCCATGTTTCTGATCCATATAGTAGTATCGATTTAACACGTTTGTTAAACTTTGCTGCTGAATTTTCGACATAATCGGTAGCCTGCTCTAAGCACACATCTTCTCAGTCTTATCTTACCACACCTACGATAGTTTCAACATTATTACTGTTGTTTGTTTTCTCTTACCGGCCCCAGTATTACACAGCAGATTGCCCATACATCACAAAAAATAGGAATATTCTGTTACTTGATCCGCAGACCACGCAACGGGCAAATGTTATTTATCCTATTGAAAAGAACATAATTCTAGAGCAATTGACAACGCACAATACAACGCATATAGTTGTAATCAATGGATGGGCTGCACTTTATAGTTTCAGATGTTAGTTCGTGGTTGATACACGAAAACTTGTTTGTGAACATAAACGTCACGTGCTACAGACAAAAGCCTTGTTAAATATATAATAATAAAATATATTTGCCCATTTGAGTGTTTATTTTGTCTAATTGCTTCATCATTTCTAAATGAAGTCTTTTAATGTAAATTTACCTTTTACATATTCAGCAATAATACGTACTATTAGTATTACATGCGGCGTTTATATTGTGTCTGAATACGGAGGTCACTGTCCTTTGTGCCGTAGAAAGAAGCTCAAGAGTTCGTGTGGGCATATGCATGTCTGTAGTTCATGGTCACTTGCTCTTGAGACTATTTATATTACTTGAATATGACTCTTCTCAAGGGAATTGAGAACATGCAGCGATGTTTGTAGTTGTTTGCTTTGAAGCAAAATGATGGTGCATTTTATAATATTAGCATGTCCACTGTTTATACGGCTCTTTCATTATGAGTGTTGCAGGTCGTTTCCATTAGGTTTGTCAACAGATTAACAAATATAAGTTAACTTGAGTGCATACAAGCTTTGTGTTTGTTATTTGTTAGTGTTTATCTATATTTATGTGTGCGTTTATGTTGATCTGATTTATGCGTTCTTTTGGGAGGCAAAGTTAGCAGGCACTTCCTGAAAACATTCAATGTATAGGCGCTTTATTTTATTATGTGGTGACTGAATACAACATATTTGACCATAAACACATTGCTTTGTCCCTGTCACGTTACCCAGTGATTCTCAACCGGGTTGAGATGGGGTGTGGTGAGAAAGAGAGAGAGAGAGAGAGAGAGAGAGAGAGAGAGAGAGAAAGAAAAAGAGGAAGAGAGAGAGAGAGAGAGAGAGAGAGAGAGAGAGAGAGAGAGAGAGAGAGAGAGAGAGAGAACACTCTCTAGGGTGATGGGACATTTTAGGGTTTCAAGAATTTAACTAACCGTTGGAATGCATTTCATTCTACATAATGCAACACCACTATTCTTTGTTTGATCAAGCTTTGTGCTCTCAAATTAATTTAAATTGTGTGTGGAAATTACCTAGAGAGAAATCATGCAGCGGTTTCACAATCAGACGGTATTCTTTTAGGGAGAATCAGAGACACCAAGAAGAATCGATGAAACGATGTTGTGGCATCGTACTCCCGGTTAAATGAGGAAAATGGGGTAACACATATATGTCTATATAGGAATTTGTCTCTTGTTCACATTTCGAAACAACCACAAATACAGAGCTTTCATCTTTTTTTCAATCTTAAAATCTGTTCTAACATTTCTGGTGTTGCCGTACAGATGGCGCACCATCATTGTCCGAGGCGAAATCTGGGTTTCATATGAGAAAGAAAACCATAGCTTCACAAATGAAACATCCTCATTGTATTATCTATCGTCGGATACCGTCGCAAAAAAGCACTGCGAGACAACTAGAGTTTATAGATTAAACAATACAATTGTTAATTGTGTCAAAGAAGGAACCTTTGCTGATCTTTGGCACAGATATGGGTCATCATTTGTTTTTTATTTACCATACATAATTTTGCTGACTATCAAAAGGAAAAACAATTGACGAGTATTTGAGTTTTGAAATGAGATAGCATTATATGTTAGGATCAGGGTAACTGTTCATGATTGAATGATGACGAATAGTTCACCCACTTTACGGTTTGATCACAATTCATGAGCAGCTGCATCAACTGAAGCATCAGCAATGCAGACAGAATATGAAAATCATAAAGTGAATCAATTAAGCAGATACTGCCCACAACCCAGTGATGAGGTGTTAGATTTAGCTCCACTATTAGCTGATACACTAGGTAGAAGGAAATACCACAATGTAGTATACGAGTGAATGGGAACTTCTTAAACAAGTGAGTCGGTACAATTATCTCGGAACGGTCATAACATCTGATGGGAGATGCTTGAAGAGATTGGAACAAGAATCGCCATTTTCTGACACAGTTAAATGTGCATAACTCAGATATAATAATAATCGTGGTAAATGTGCACGTGTTCTTGCAAATACTATTAAATTATGTTCGTCATTGGATTACAATTTCTATACATTACACAAAAGCAGAGTGATGGCAAGATGACATGTGGTAAAAGGGGTACATGGCCATTGAAAGCATGAGAATCACTGCGCTACTGATTTCAAATGCACGTTTACTATATTCTCCATGTATTCCAGATTCTCTGTGCGAAGAACACAAGACTGTAGTCCTGTATGCGCTTTGCTAGCAAGCGTCTACACGAGACAGAGCCCGTCTATGCTTCTCATTGATGTTCTGTGATATCAGTCCTGAAAATCGAAAGAGTGAAGGAAGCCAGAGACAGCTGAACATAATAAATATTATACACACTGATAGCTTTAATGCGCACAGACGTAACAGACGTAGCCATTATTACAGTAGAAATTCACACACACACAAAAATCGGGAACAGAAGAGGGAAAGTGTATTAGTTTGAAATAAATTTCGTAGACATAATTATTTAAGGAACTTGGTACAGTCTTGAACTTGGTTTACTACTTTAAACAGTGTGTAAGGACTACGCTTGAGTTTAAGCGAGCGAACAAAAAAGAAAAAAAAAAGAACTTGGTACACGTCTCATTACTTGTAATGCATGCTGAACAGTGCTAGGAAAACACAACTGAGGATGCATGGAATACTGGGAAAGCCATGCAAACATTTAAACATACCATCAAACCCATGTTTCTGTGTGTGTTTACATCAACCATTTGCCATGTGATTGCATTAATGCTTTCTCTTATACTCAACATATAGTTTTGACTTAATCTTTCAAATATATTCGATATCTAAGATCATGAAGGCTAATAGACTACAATGGCTGGGGCATATAGAAAGAATGGAAGATAATAGGGAAACAAAACTCGCTTACACTCAGGAAATAAATGACCGTAGACCCCGAGGTAGACCAAGAAGGCGGTGGAGAGATAATACATTTACAGACCTACAAGCACTTGGAATCAACGACTGGCATGAGAAGGTCCACCAGAGAGACGAATGGAGACGGATTGTATTTGCAGCAAAGAACCTCAATGGCTCGGAACGCTGAAGAAGAAGAAGATGAATCTAAGATCTCGTCAGGACCAATGGACCTTGTAAAATTAGTGTAAGAGCAATAAGGCGAAATGAAGTGAACGAGGGACCGAGGTGTTAGGATATCGATCTCATACAACTTATCGACTTTAGACCTCACCAACGCTGGTTCTAATCACCAACACATGTTTTATCTACAGGCGGTGGCATAGACATCTAGACCCGTGCACTGCGTGGTGATTATTTCAGCAAGCGACATTGATCCCCAAAAACCTTCTCTAAAGAAGCACCAGCAATAGTAGTATTACATAATAATACAGGTAGGTCCCAGTTAACGTCGGGGTTACGATCTTGGAAAACGCGACGTTAAGTGAAACGACGTATAGCGAAACAATATTTCCCATAGAATTAAATGAAATACAGTGTACTACAGTAATGTTTATTTTGATGGTTGTTGATATTTATTAGCTAAATAGAGATGGGTTGGAGGGCGAGTGGTAGAGTTATTGGGACGTAGAGGCATTAAATTCTACCTCTTCATCTGAGGATGCAACTGTAACCTCTTCCTGCCTCTTTTCCTGGCTCTTTGCTTGAATAAAAAATGTGTCCAATGTCTGCTGCACAGTAACCACCCTCCTCAATCATGGCCTTTAACTCTGCAGGGAAATGCTCTGCAGCTGCAGTATCAGCACTCGCCTCTTCACGTGTTGTCTGAATGTTGTGCAGGTGTGAACGCTTCTTACAGCGCTCTAACCAACCACGACTCGCTCCAAAACTATCATCAGTACTACTAGTACTGCTCTCACCCGCTTTCTTAGCTAGATCTTCATAGAGAGACTTTGCTTTCTCTTGGATAACCATCTTGCTCACAGGCATATTCCGTTTGTTCTGGTCTTCAATCCAGACGGCCAATAGTGCTTCCATGTTCTCCATAAGAACACTTCTGGTACGAGTGATCTTGGAAGCACTCAAAGGGGTTACGTTTTTAACACCCTCTTTGATTTTGTCTGCACCTGCATGAATTGTCCCAGCCTCAAAACGACGCTATGGCGAAACGTAGCGACGTAAAGTGAAGTTAGTCTCCTATGTGACAACGACGTTATAGCGAAAAGACGTATACCGATGCGATATATAGTGGGGCATACCTGTAGTTGTATAGTAAATACATAGAAGTCAAAAACAGATCTGATATATAGTCTGATCCAGAGATCTGGTGTGATTTGTAAATTATTATTTCTTTTCTTGTAACTGCGTTCTTCTTCTTCGTTCATCCGGAGTTTTTTTACGGACGTGATTGCGTTGTGCCTGTTTACAGCAGAGCTGCGTTCTTGCGCCGTTAGGCCGACACATCCGACTTCTGCGGTCATATGCGTTCAATTTCAGCGATACCAGCCATGTCATCATCATATCGCGGGTGATTTATCGTATGTCAATCCATCCATCATATGCCATACCGATAAGCGCGAGAGAACATCTTTTGCCATCTCACTCGATCTCCAGAGTCGTGGATCAGCTCCGTGTTTCTGTCTCAACCATGCCACGTGGCCAAGCCATTCAGGTATTTACTTCTCGTTCTTCCCCTTGGTCTCTCCCCTTCAATCTTGCCAATTGTTATCAAGTTCTCCAAGTTATTTCTTTTCATAACATGCCCGAAACATTTTGACTGTCTACGACTAATGATTCTGATCAGTTTACGATCTTCATTTGTTTCTTGAAGGACTTGTTCATTTGTTTTCTCTCTGTCCATGGAATTCTTTGTATTTTCCTCAGAAACCACATTTCTACAACCATCAGATGTTTTTCAGCTTGACTGCTCATTGTCCACACTTCACATCCATACAAAAGTACAGGTTCTATGTAGCACTTCAACACTCTTTTTCTCGTTTCAATTGATATCTTTTTATTGGTCAGTATGTTTTTCATCTTAGTTAGTTAGTTAGTTAGTCGACAGATCATCCTCATTGCACATCGAACCATTCAGTCCATAAGTGCTCGGATCCCCTCCTCAGCAAATCCCGCAGCATGTAGCGGCTCACGACGCCAATTCTGTGTTGGTTAATCAATTTTCTTTGGCTTCCTGCGTAGTGTCCTTGTTTGGCAACACCTCTTTTAATTTGCAGTTCTCGCAGTCTAACCATGGTTGTAGAATCACAGTCATCGCTTGGTTCTCGCAACATCTTGCAAAAGGCTACCTTCGCAATGGAAATGCTTGTTCTAATCTCTTCAAGACATCTCCCATCAGATGTTATGACTGTTCCGAGATAACTGTACTGATTAACTTGCCTAAGAATATGTCCATTTACTCGTATATCACATTGTGGTATTTCCCTCTTCCCAGTGACAACTGCCAAGCAATGCCTCGGGGTAAAAATGAACTCTGCAAGTAAACTTGATAACAAGTCAACTCGCCAATATAAGAGCATCAAATGGCAGGCTCTAGAAGCCTAAAGCGAACGGAAGAAACAAGTCGACTCCGTCAGATATTTGAAGTTAAAACGTTATTTAATTCCGTAGCATGCAGGCTTGGTGCAAATATTTGGCAATAACACAGAATAAAACACTTGGCCTGTTCTGTCCAGGCGGGCCAGTATTACAATTACGACGATAGCCAACATAATGACCTAAACCAGCTCCGCTTAAATTACAAACGATTGTCCTTGCCCGTCAACACGGCGACCTTCTCTCCATCCGTTATCTTCCGCGTCTCCTTCCCGACCTTTCTCTGATATCGAGTTTCTGCATTCGTGTCCATATTCATTCGTGGCTTATATGAACGTTGCCTCCACATCTTGACTCGTCCATTCCATGTATTAACTCAGACATCAAGGTGATATTGTGCCAGTGTATCGCCAACCTATTCTCCTCGAATAGACATCTGCTGCCTCGCTCTTCAAGCTCCCAAGTCCGTCTGTTGTTGCTGTTGACAATCTTTCGTGACGTTCACTGTCCTTCTACGTCAACCGCTTAGATTCTTCAAGGTTTTGGTTTCAGGATTCTCTGATACTTCTATTTTACATCCTAACGCCTGACCTGCTACCTGGCAGTATGCCCCCTCCTCCTTGAAAATGGTCTAACCATTTTAAACTAGTCGGTTTATAAAATCTGACAAGTAGTAGTGCAGACTTAATGAGTCATATGTATAAAATCTATTGTGGTAATAAGATGATATGGTCTGCTATCAATCACACACAAAATCTTATTAAAAAAATATTATTATACGACGGGCACGCACTCCAGTCTACACCCCACGGTAGACGTCGTGTAGCACTGCCTATGGGAGGACTGTGCTAACTACACTATAATACAGTGATAGTCCCTTATTTGCCGAAACTGACAAGCGTCCACACCCGAAGCTAAAAAACCCGAGTGAGGGGACGTGTGTGATTAACTGGTACCAAACCCTATGTATTAGTTTTGACTTGTAACTATATGCTTATTCTAACACCTGCTATGTTTTCCGTCCATGTTAGTTGAGGTTTTCTGCCGTTGTAGCTGTTGACGTATAAACTCGTATCAGTTTCGTTCCATTTATTGGGACGGCTATGACTTCTTATGTTGTCGTTAATTATCAATGCAGCGCTGCTATAGTTGACACATCTAGTCAAGAATGCAATGCATAATGACTCTGAATATGTGACATAATCATTGTCGCCTCGTTTATGTTGTGACGGTAATTACATATGTTGGCCTTTCCTATAACCCCTAATCGGTTAATTAACGCATATTAAAAGAATCATAATCTGACATAATTACAATCAATTCATGAAATAGTAATTCATTAATCATAACAACATTAATTCGACCTGAAATACATTGAAAATCGCATAATGTGCAAAGCCTTTCATGCCAGATTCGACCAATAATAAGAAACGTGAATTCGACCAATGATAAGAAATGTGAATAGTTAGTTAGTTAGTTAGTCGACAGATCATCCTCATTGCACATCGAACCATTCAGTCCATAAGTGCTCGGATCCCCTCCTCAGCAAATCCCGCAGCTTGTAGCGGCTAACGACGCCAGTTCTGTGTTGGTTTATCAATCTTCTTTGGCTTCCTGCGTAGTGTTCTTGTTGGGCCACACCTCTTTTAATTTGCTGTTCTCGCAGTCTGGCCATGGTTGTAGATTCACAGTCATCACTTGGTTCACGCAAGAGTCTTACTTTTCGTAGAGCATTCAGAATGTCAGCCTGGTCCATGGCGCGTCCGCCCTCCACAGTAGCCTCACCTGTGAGCTTGTCAGCCTGCTCATTTCCTTGTACTCCCGCATGCCCTGGCACGAAGATGAAACTAATCTTTGTCAGCCGAGACCGCTGCAGAGACAGCAACAATTCTCTTCGGATCGACCCCTCCTCTATCTACTTAATCATGTTCATTGAGTCGCTAAGGAAACATGCCCTAGTGAATGTCTGTGTCTCGAGCCATGTTATTGCTTTACTTACTGCCATGACTTCCATAGTCAGGCTACTTGTGGTTTCAGTGAAAGCACCAGAGTCCTCCTTCACAATTCTTCCTCCGGCCCGAGCTGTAAAGGCCCATGAGCTTCTCACATGTCGGACGACCGACCCATCTGTGTAGATGACCGCATCACAGTCTAGCGAATTCTCGAAAATCAACGCTTGTACTTCAGCCTCCACAGCAGCCGGATTTTCTTGTCTGCATTTTCTATCTAGTTGGATGCAAATTGAAAAGGATGTGCAGAAATCTGTTGGAACTTGCACCCACTCCTCGCCAGGTTCTAAGTCCTCAAGTGAACACACCTGTTGAAGAATGTCTTCGGCTTGACCCATCTACGACCGTCCTCTTTTTAACCTGCTGCCCTTCACCTTCATAATTTTACTATGCAGTGGATGTTGTGTGTTTGCGTTAACTCTGAGGTAGGCGCGTGCCCTGCAAACTTGTATTCTCTCTTCAATGGTTGGAAAATCAAGAAGGTAGCGCATCGCCCTGCATGCTGTATCTCTTGTACATCCAAGAATAATGCGCATAGCTTCATTCTGTATCCTTTCCATCCTTTCTATCTGCTTATGGCTGAGAGTCAGGATTGCCATTGCATACTCCAAAACAGACACGACCAGCCCCTCGTACAGAAGACATAGATGGCGCTGCTCACAGTTTGCTGCCGCCATCACCCGCATCGCAGCCAAACCCCGCTTGGCCTTTGTTATCACCTGGTCTATGTGCTCATTATAAGCAAGGCTTCGATCAAACCGTATCCCCAGGTAATTCATTGCCTGCGTTCTTTCCACCGTCTCTGAACACAGCATTACAGTTGGTGTTGGGGTGTTGACAATATGATTATTCAACGAGAACCAAGTCACAGTTGCCTTTGTTGGGTTGACCATTGCCCCAGCTTCATCACACCAAGTACTTATGCGTTTGAGTTCGTTTTGTAGTTCCAAAGCAACCTGCTCTCTATCCTTACCCTGACGATACACTAAAACATCATCGGCATATGACAATGTCCTGCTAGGTCCAGTGATCTGCTCACTGGTGATTCTCACTGTGTAGGCGTTGAACAGTACCTGAGATAATGGTGATCCCTGTGGTAGGCCAGGATATATTGTTGTTGGTTCCGAAGTCCAACTGCCACATCTAAAAACTACTTTCCGTTGGAAGAGGGCTGCAGCGATCCAACTAAGCAGGAATGGACTTACTTTTAGTTCAAGAAGCTGAAGCATTAAAAAATCCAATGGTACTCTGTTGTCTGCGTCCTCAAGATCAATCGCTGCAGCAAAGGTTTCAATGCCTGAGTGGAAACCTTCATAGACATCATGGGCAAAGACTGCTGCATTGGTCCAGGTTTCTCTTTTTGGACGGTACCCACCCAGGGTAGGTGGGAAAACACCTTGCCTCTCTAGCTGGCTTGACATTTTCCTGGCAATTACCTTCTCCAGCAGCTTGCCTATTGTATTCTGCATGGTTATAATTCGATATCCCTGAATGTTTTTGTGGTCTTTGTCAGGCTTCGGCAAGGGAATCAGATAGCTGTGTAACCACTCCTCCTTGATGCTAGCACTACTCTCTATACTGTTGTTGTACATGTCTGCTAGTTTCTCTAGCTCATTGTCGGTACACCTATTGATGTCGTCGTATCTAATGCCATCAGGCCCTGGAGCGCTGTTATTTGATCGTCGAAGTACAGCCTTGATTTCTTTCACTGTCACTGTGTCTTCATCCGAAGTGTTCTGGGCCTTGCACCTGTCTGAGGTGACCTCCTTGGCTAGATTTCGGCCTCCCATGTCTGTCTGGTTGCTCTGCTCTAGATAGCGTTCAAAGAGGGCTTTGCCCTTGTCCTCGTCAGTCCTCTGCCAGATGAGGTCAGCACCTTGGAAGTCAGAAATGCTCTTATTCTTGACTACACCACTCATGCTTTTATGTAGTCGCCAGAACAATTTCAGTGACTTGCCTGTGCTTACTCTTTGACACACCTCTGCCCATTTTTCGCTTTTAACCACCTTGACCAGTTTTTTGAAATGACTTACTTTTGTGTGCATCTCTCTTTCTAAGTGCATGTAGGGACTAGGATGACCAGCTCTGTTCTTCTTGGCATTTTGCCATCTCCTTACAGCACCACGCTTATCCACCCAAGCCTTCTCCACCTCGAAATTCCACCAAGGTGGCTGCTGCCAGCTTTTTTTTTCCTGTAATGAAGCTTTCTGCGCTTGTCACGTCTTATTTTACTCACCACATCTTGCCCTGTAATGTCATACTGGAAAGTCTTTACCTTTAGCTTGTACTGCCTGATTCTGCTTTTCTCCACCAATATGCTGCAAGGGTGGGGGTCGCTGCCTTGGTGTCCTAGGATACCCCATCTACACACTGTAGTGAGTGAAGGTGAAACCAGCGCCAGATCAATAGCACTGTCCTCATCGCCTGGACGGCTTGCTGTCCTGGTGACACAGCCACTGTTGATACAAACCAGGTCAATGGTTTCAAGTGCAGTCTCGAGCGCCTCCCCCTGCGTATTGGAGGAAATGTTTCCCCATGATCTGCCTTTAGCGTTGAAGTCGCCACAGAAAATAACATTTCTCTCGTGACCTAATATGCCACTTAAGCACTGCCACTTCTGGGCGTCCATACTCGCATTGCGGGCATAAACATTAACCAACACGAATGGTATAGTTGAATGAACTCTCAACGCCTGCATTTGTATATCGTCACTGTCCCAACTGGACATGTCTAGCTCTGACGCCACCGTGCTGTCGCGAACGAGAATCGCCATTCCCAGATGTCGTCTGTTGTAGAGACATTTGAAGCCGGCAATTCGGAGTAGCTGATCGCTCAGTCTCGTCTCCTGGAGTGCTACAATATCGTTCCTGTAAACCAAAAAAAAAATAATTAGAGCCCCGTTGTTTTACGCTGGCGCAGTTCCAATACAGAATACGGATATTCCTCAGTCCTAGACGGTGACACTTGAGTCTAAAACGCCTTAAACCACCACGCTTACCTTGCTTCTTTTTGCCTGCGCGGCATCCACGCCGCCTCGTTATGTTTACTGCTGACCGCTCGGAGAACACACGTTGTTCCGCCATGTTGAAAAACCGAATACACAGAACCACACACGCTGCCAAAAATTCACTCAAGAATTGCTTCGCTCGATGCACGAACTCCGTAGCATTCGCGCAGATCTTGAATAGAAACTGCTGGTTTTACATCCTGTCACACAAATTACACGTAAGAGATGAATAAATCCATCTCCTACGCGAAAAAGTTAACAATCACAAAACAACCCGACCGCCCGTCGCCATCTTGAAACCGGAAATGTGAATTCGACCAATGATGAGAAATGCGACTTCGACCGATGATGAGAATTGCGAACTAGACGGATGGTGACAAATGTGAATTCGGCCGATGATGAGAATTGCGAATTGTGAATTAAACCATAGGTACTAATCGTGAATTTGTTCAACAATGTGAATTGTAACTCGTTTCATGATGTGAAGTGGGACTGAATGCAAGTTCGCATCGCTGAAGCAAATATGTAAATAAATTAAATTAACTAATAATAACAAACACTGGTGTCGCTCCACAAAAACCCCATGCAGATACTGACGAAATTGCAAAGCACCAGCAACATGTCCACTGTCAATGTACAGTTACTCGCGCACATTGTTGAAACGAAAACGAATGCACTGACCACATCATAAGTCCGTAGATCAATATAACGACATCGGCGTGACAAATATTCTCTACGTCTTCTGCCAATGAATCAAACTAACGAAATATGTACATATCTGACACTACTTAATATGTAACTAATATATATTGGAATGTTTATTGTGTTAGTACAGAGATTCTAATCGTGTGTCTACCGATGAAATAACAATCGGCCTGCTGTAATACATGTAAGCACTCAGATAATAACATGAAATGTGATAGCAGATAGGAAGTCTACAATCTACTAAGAAGATCAGCCAAGTTATTATCCTTGCCTGGAATATGACAGATATCAAACTCATAGTCCTGCAACAGAAGAGATTATCTGTGTAGTCTCTACAGATTTGTAAAAGCTAGATAGAAAGGATAAAAACAGAAATTTTCGACCGGTTAGATATCTAGGGAATTTATTAACACTTTCAATTAAAGTTACAGATTGGACAACTGCAAAAAAAAAAAAAAATAAAAATTGTAACCTTTGATGTGTTAATTTGTCTATACTTATGTCCAACAGTTCTGAACAAGCTGCTGTCGTATCAGCGCAATTAGGAAAGAACTTATGGAAATAAAGAATGAGTCCTACAACACTGCTAACTACATTAATGTGTGTCAACATCTGTAGTGTGTATGTTAAGAAAATAATATTCTTCTTCCTTACTTCCTTTGTTTCACTCATTCTATTCTTCATTGTATCGTTCTTTCTTTCTTTCATTCTGTCTTTCATTCTGTCTTTCTTTCTGTCTTTCTTTCTGTCTTTCTGTCTTTCTGTCTGTCTGTCTTTCTTTCTTTCTGTCTGTCTGTCTGTCTGTCTGTCTGTCTGTCTGTCTGTCTGCCTGCCTGCCTGCCTGCCTGCCTGCCTGCCTGCCTGCCTGCCTGTCTGTCTGTCTGTCTGTCTGTCTGTCTGTCTTTCTTTCTTTCTTTCTTTCGAAATTATGATGTCTCTTTTCTGAATGTGTGATTTTAACGCTATATTTTATCTCTGTTGTCGTGAAACTTGTTATAGCCTTCACTCGTTCGTATAATGTGTACGAGAAGTGATGTACGGATGGTACATCGGAAGTAGAGACACATAAAGTGAACAATGTAAGCAGAGATAACTGTCGTTTACTGTCTGTAAAGTTCACTCCCTTTACCTAACCATTGTGTATAATATTCATTGGTTAGTGTGCAGATGTTTGTGATATATATATCTTGACCTGCGCGTAAAAGTTTGTATGATGTTTCTCAGTTTGTGAGCACATGATTGTAATATGTTTCTTGGATCGTGTGTATATATTTATCTTCTGTTTCTTGACTTGTGCGTACATGTCTATAACAGCACACTCATGATAGGTGAGGGGTGGTTGTATAAGCATCATCATCATGTGGCAAACAACGATGGTCATGACGTTCCACAGCCATTGCCGTGTGGACTGTATATGTTGTTTGGTAGCAGTATCTGTACTTTTTGTTCTAGTATCGTGTGGTGTCTGTCGGTAAGCTTGACTGACGATATTAGTAGACGAATGAGATTTTCGACTGGTTTGATTTTGGTGTTCCACCACACTCATTGTATAATTAATTTTTCCATGATCGGAATTGTTTACTCCTAGACCACCATGGTATAAACCATCCTGTACAGTCATGTCATCCCTCTGTTGTGTTATACCGTCTTTTGTACTTGTCCCTGTGCACTGTCTGTTATCAGGTGAGGTAACCTGTGTTGGCTGCCTACTATCTTCTTCCTGTGTCTTTTTAGCCTGGGATGTCATGGACGTCTCGTCATAGGTATATTCTGTCAAGTTTGGCATGTTCTCAATTATATGACCGGCACAAGGGTTTGGTAGAACTGCCGCACATATTCTGCCCTCATAGTAGGGACATCTGACAGTGACCCATGGTGTCGTATATTTTTCTAGGGTACCACCGAACGTTCTGCAAGTCACATTCTTACCTGTGTAGTCATCCCTATTTACCAGTTTGTGGTAAACTCCAGCTACAGATGCCCCTGTGTCCCTGACATATGTTGTTGGCGAACCGTTGATACATGCTTGGTGGATCTTAAGAGTGTCATTCAGGGTGTCGGCCGCATTCACTGTGCCTTCGAAGTAGGGGATTGTATTGTGACTGAAGCGAATTTATACCTTTCCAGTGTGCCACTAAAGGTTCTACAGGCGACACTTTTGCCTGTGTAGTCTTGTGCCTTCACAAGCCTTTGGTCAACCCCAATAATGGAGGCCCCTGTGTCCCTAACGCATGTGATTGGTGAACCATTCACCCATGCCTTATGGACATTTAGTGTGCCATTCTGGACGTTCACCACATTGGCCTCTTGTATGGTCACATGACACTCATCGTCAGGACAATCCTTATCTGTCTTACCTGGTCTGTCGTTGGTAAATGTCTCTATAATTGCCGCATGTGTGTCGTCTAATTCGTCTGAGTCACTACTAGAGAATACGTATGCAGCACTCGCCTCCTTCCACGTCTTCCTCATCGTAAAAAATCGTGAGGTGTGCCCGAAGGTCCGGCACGAGTAACATTTGACACGCCTTTTATACGCATCGTATTTACTGATCTTTTTAGAAGTGATGTCATTAAGATACGCAGCATATCCGGGGTGTCGGTCGCACATTCCAAGCGAACCGTGGTTCAGTTTGCAATGTGGGCACTGCGTGAACTGACCCTTTCTAGGCCTGTCGGATTCTCTATGAGTTTTATGATATGACCCTCTTTTTCTATGTTGTGAGAATCTGTTAACTCTACCGTGACCTCTTTGATTCTGAACTCTTGCACTTGTACCTATCACAAGCTCTGGTTGCGCACCCTCTGCAAATACGTCGCGGTGTGCGTTATAAAAATATTCCCCCCCCCCCCGTGACTCCATCTCTGGGAGTGATTTACACTTATTCTCTATCAGAAATATAGACATTGCTTCTGGTATTGAGGAAAGTAGCTTGTCCCTCAGCACAAGGTCACGCAGTTTATCAATATCGGAACACACGTCCGCTGCTTTCAACAATTTATCAAAACAGGATGACGTTTCTGAAACGTAGTCCAGGAACGTCTGGTTCGCTTTAGGAGCCAGAGTTTTGAACTTCGTTCTTAACCCAGCTTCATCAAGACTGAAATGCACCAAGACCCTATCTCGAATGTATGTGTAGTTGGTCCGTAAGTTCACAGGGATCAACTCCACAACTTTCAAGGGCTCCAGAGCCAAATGGCGGTGAAATAAGATAGGCCACATATCAGTCGGAATCTTATAGAATTTGGCCAGGAACTCAAAATTAGCTATCCAGGCGGATACGGAATCCCCTTGTGTGAAGTGTCTGATGATGCTCTGGTGTTGTTTATTAGGATCTTCTGTTTTCGATTGTAATTTTTGCCTGGGCAATTTCGGCTTCCCCTGTCTATCTCAAGAGTCTTGACTTTTAGATTCCCTTCAATCTCCTTGTCTTTCATTAGTACCTCAGTTGCTAATTTTTCTTTCTCGAACGCAATCCTTTCTTTTTCTGCGGCTAGTTTTCCCTTTCCGCCGCTAGTCTTTCTTCTCTTTCTTCTCTTTCACGTGCTGCCTGTAGTTCTTTCATTTCCTTCTCTGCTGCTAATCTTTGTTGTTATTCTTCTCGTTCAGCTTCTTTGGCTGCTGCCCCCTCTTCCCGCTGTTGAGCCTGAAGCTCCTTGAATTCCTGTTTCGCCCACGCTCTGAGTACCTGACCGGTAAAACCGGACTTCTCACCCATATCCATAAAATCTTGCAATGTCGACATTCTGTCCTAATGTGCTGCAAATTATATAGCTAAAACACAGAATATCTGCGTGCCATGCACAATGGACACAATGCAAATGCGTTGGGAAAACAGCAGTAAATACTTCAAAAGTATAAAATGTTGAACGAAATGCCATCAAAATCACCAATGTTGTAAAACGGAAATACCGAACATAGCAGCAAGCCTGGCGCGAAATAAATATCGTCCCAACTCGTTACAATATGTAAACTCCAGAAAATAGGTAGAAAATATTGTCAGTATAAAGGGTATACGCCACAAAACAACGAAACAATTACAAGAGAAGTATTGAAAAGCAACGCAGACGCACATATCTACTCACATGTAAAAGAGATACAGAGAAATGATAGTGAATAACGAGATAAGACTGTTACCGAATCACACGTGTACCAACTAACCGTGAAATCGCTATAAAAATTTTTGCAGCGAACTGGCTACCATTAACACAAAACGTAACCTTGCACCATATAACCAAAGTTATTTGACGCGAGGTTAGCCTAACCAACCGTTCACGCAAATATAACGATAACAAATCGGCCATGGAGATAATGTTCAATTTGAACAGCAAACATCCAACCAGAATGTCAAAACACCAACACCAAAAAAATAAGTTAACTGGCCTTTGAAGAAGAAGTACAGTGGTCGTGGCATCCTCTATAGGTGTTGTTGATGCAGGCATTAACATACGAACAGTATCTCGACTGCTGTTATCTCCATCTGACGAAACGATCAGCAATGTGTAATCCAGACGTCGTGACAAGTGATCAATGCTGTCCGATATAGATATCCCGACAAATGTTCGTTAATGTAATGCACCGATGTCCTGATCAAATATCAGTGGTGTAAAGTCCAGATGTCCTGATCAAATTTCCGTGGTGTAAGATACAGAAGCCCTGCTACCAATTCCGTGGTGCAATGTCCAGACGTGCAAACAGAAGTCCCGTGAAACAATGTACAGACGTGCTGATAAACGTCCTTTACGCCGCTAGAATAGAACTGTGTGGATGCGGAGACGTCTTATTCCGGTATGAGCGTTGACCACTAGCGAAGTAATATTTCGTAAATCCGCAGTTACTAAAACTGTCCGTTGTCATGCCGAACAAAACAACCTGATACATACCAAATAAATTTCTTGGCGTGGGCAACTGGATGTTACAACGTAATATATCTATATAGGTGGCGTACTGGTAAGTGTAACTTATTTACAGGTAGAAGCTTCTGTTGTCCTGAGACCCCATATCCTGCCAAGCGATGCCTCTTAGTAAACATGAACTCTGCAAGTAAACTTGATAACAAAACAGCTCGCCAATATAAGAGCATCAAATGGCAGGCTCTAGAAGCCTAAACCAAATGGAAGAAACAAGTCGACTCCGTCAGACGTTGGCAGTTAAAACGTTATTTAATTCCGTAGCATGCAGGCTTGGTGCAAATATTTTGCAATAACACAGAATTAAATACTGAGCCTGTTCTGTCCAGGCGGGCCAGTATTACAATTACGACGATAGTCAACATAATGACTTAAACCAGCTCCGCTTAAATTACAAACGATTGTCCTTGCCCGTCAACACGGCGACCTTCTCTCCATCCGTTATCTTCCACGTCTCCTTCCCGACCTTTCTCTGATATCGAGTTTCTGCATTCGTGTCCATATTCATTCGTGGCTTATATGAACGTTGCCTCCACATCTTGACCCGTCCATTCCATGTATTAACTGAGCCATCAAGGTGATATTGTGCCAGTGTATCGCCAACCTATTCTCCTCGAATAGACATCTGCTGCCTCGCTCTTCAAGCTCCCAAGTCCGTCTGTTGTTGTTGTTGACAATCTTTCGTGACGTTCACTGTCCTTCTACGTCAACCGCTTAGATTCTTCAACGTTTTGGTTTCAGGATTCTCTGATACTTCTATTTTACATCATTACGCCTGACCTGCTACTTGTCAACAACCAGAATCTGTGTCTTCTTACTATTCAATTCTAACCCTAGTTGCTCACTGTGTGCAACAACAGCATCTACTAAATATTGCAGGTCCTGTTCATTGTCTGCAATCAAGACTACATCATCTGCATATATAATGTTATTGATGTATCTTCCCCCCATCCCCCCTCCAATGTTGATTTCTTCCATATCTTCTATATTTCTGAAAACATTTTTACTGTTAAGGGAAAAATATCTGGAGATATTATTGTATGGCCACAAACTGATAATCCTGTCAGGTCTTGTGTGGATCTCATTATAATTTTGCTGTACCTATTGAACAGGTCGTGTGAGAGTACACAACTCTGAAAATTAAAACTACAAAGCAAAAATAAATACGTGATCATCACCGAGGGAGAGGTAGAGAGAAAGTAACTAACATTATTATGTAAATAAAAATTTACACTCTAAATATGCACTCATCGTTACCGGCTCTCTGGCGAAGGGATTACTAGTGCAATTCATAATCCCGCATACCGCGTTCGAAACACAGCTGAGGGTGGTTTGGAAGCAGACCGCCATGCCTTGGTTTCCATACAAAAGTTTGAGTGACGGTCGTTCAGAAAGCATTGGAAAACTACTGAACGTAAGCGTGCCAAGAAATCACAGTAAAAATATGCTGATATTGCCTGCGACGTCCTGTAAAGAATGTGCAACAAACTAATAGTCATAGTTGCTCGCCGAACAAGCACATTGGTCCCAGATCGCCTCATCAGATTTTCTACAAGTGCACGTCTTCTGATAACACTATGTCGGTGTTGGTAAAGTATCTAACGCTCTTATGTTGCCGAAACTCACAAGAGAAGTGAACAATAATAACACTGTTACCTACCAATCATATCGTAAGAGGCACTAAGGAGGATTGACCCAAGACTACCTTTTCCTGTAGAAAATATTTTTGCAAAATCTAACCAATCATGAGCAAACTACAAAATGTCTGGCATGCATGGCTGAGGCCCATGCTCCACTGTAAGAAGTTGCGGAAGAAGAAGGAGAAGTAGTAATAGTAGAAGTTGAAGACAATATCAACAATTTATTTCGCTTTAATCGATTGCTTCAAAATAGTTCCATTATCAATATGCAGAATGTCTAGTTTTTTTTTCCCCGCGTTTCCATCCTGTTTCAGGATATTTCGGTCAACACCAGCATCTTTCAGCTGTATGTTGATTCCTAGGCTAGATTACGCTCATCAGCACGCCACGACTTTCTGAGCGACCGGCTCCATACTCTCATAAGTCACTTTTGCGATTCGAACCACTGCTAATTCTCGTCGCGTCACGTGACGAGAGTATTCGGAGTTAGCGGAGAAAGCTGCTAACTTCTCGGCCACGGAGCCGGTAGAATGTCTAGTACACATTTATTAATAAATATATATCTGACCTCTTTAACAAAAAGGGAGTTGTCCTCACAAAAGACTAGTAATAGACAAAAGCATCAGTACCATTTGGCCCCTATCACTTTGCTATTATTCCAAGGTTGGAAGTTACAGGAATTAGCATTCAACTCCAGCATTTTTTGGCTGTTTGTGATCTCTGGGCATGTTTACATTCAGTAGTTTGCCATTGATTTCTAAACGACAGGCCCTCATATCATTGTATGGAAACCAACGGAAGGTGGTCTTCTTCTGTTTATTGAACGCGATATGCGAGATTACGAATTGCATTCGTAACCCATTCGCCAAAGACCCGGTGCCATAGGCAACAAGTTGTATCGTTACTACACCTATGGCTGATGGGTGTGTTTAAATGGCAGTGATGATATACTGGCAACAACATTACGTGAGTTGATACCCATGATCTTATACCTCATAGTCGAGTTTACAATCTCGATGACTCTGCGTTCGTAGCAACTCATGTGCGGACAGCTCGTCCTTTCTGTGACCTGCACATCCTCTTTGTGCGAGCGTACTTCTGTGCTATTTTATTGATATCTCTAGATGATGGTGTAGTCTTCTCATCATCGCCATCTCTCCCACTATATTAGGCTCTATTTACGCTCTTCCACTATACATCTGACAACAATAAGCTATTCAAAACAGAACTCAACTTTTCCTCAGGAACATAACACGGACACTGTTTCCACTTGTTTATTATCTCTAAGTATTGTCATCACTGTCATTTATAAAACAATGTCATGTATACACGCTTATCGTTCATATCAACACTTAGTGAACACACAACGACTAAAACCTAACAATAATGTAGCTGCACATTGTATGGCCGTGCTACAGAGCCAGGAACCATGTATAAACTCGACAGTGGCTCAAGCCCAACTCCCCAGAAAGTGACGTTTTGTGCTTCCGCCAAAACGTCCCGAGCGCTTTCCACGCTTTAGTGACCAACGCTCGTGGCATGTCAGTTTGCACGGTCTCCTCGTACAGACCGCGTTTTGTCCACAGTCCTGCCATGATCTACAACTCTATAAACTCGATCATGGTACCCGGCTAGTTGTTGTAGTTGTTGTTATAGTTGTTATTTGGAAAATGTTCATTATGATAAAACATGACGAATGTGTAGAGTCGAGATGGCTTTGTTTCCATACTGGCACACACGAATTGTAATAGGAATATTTGCATTATTGTGTTTTAAATTCTTATTAATTTTCTTACAACTATGTTTATTTTGTTCTTGAGAAAGCTAGTGACACCGAAACGTCGGGCATTTATGTTGTGTATAACATCTTACTAACCCTTACACCGGACAGTTGGATTAAAATGTTGATCTCTGATCCTTGACTTCGGGACATAAATTACAAATACATCTGAATTCGGAGTGGGTTCGCCTGATAGCGAGGGACGCTGTTAATAGGCAATTTAATACACAAGCACAATTCAGTCCAGCACTATTATAAGTTGTGTGTGTGTGGACTACGTTTGAGTTCAAAGCGAGCGAGCGCACAAAAACCCCCATTTTACTTCTGTCATTGATAGTTCTTGTTAGTTTTTATAACATTATTACATCACTTTCACCGATTTTTACCCTGCATTGTGTTTGCGTTGGCTCATACCCTAGTCTGGTATGCAAATGTGTTTGTTTTTATTGTATGTTCTCGGGACTTAAAATATATGTTTATTTCATTATATACTGATATCACCCAAGCGTGTCAGTACACAAAGCAAGAGGACCGATCTGCTTGCATGGACTCCACTCACAATTTGCTCGGTTTGTCTTTGCAGAACGGCAAAGCGCCTGCCGAGAGCATCGCACAAAACACAAACTCAGTAGCTTCAGTGACGGTTCCTCCCCTCCCCTTCCCCAATGGTTTCCGGAAATAAATTGCACTGGTGGTCTTAACGACGTAGTCCGAAGAAACGAACCCACGACCTACAGAAAGTGAAGCAGACGGCTGAACACTTGACCCCGAGAACCCCAGACTCCCCCAACAACATAATACTGATTCAGTATTATACACGGTTCTGTACAAAAGGAGAGCTCAATACTGACATGAATTCGCACAGGCGCATAAGCGACACTGATAGAATTATGGAAACACGGACAGCCAAACCACATAAAGATAGGACAAACAGACATGCATACAAACAGACTATGAGGACTATCAGATACAAATTTAGACAGACTGACATATAGATAGACATAGATACAGACACATTTATACACAGACAGACATATATACAGATATACTGTAAATACATACAGAGACAGAAAGGAGATAGATAGAAATACAGACAAACAGACGGACGGACGAAAGGTCGGACGGACGGATGGATGGATAGATTAATGAATGGATGGATGGAATAATGGATGGATCCATGAATGGACGGACAGACAGACAGACAGACAGACAGACAGATAGATAGATAGATAGATAGATAGATAGATAGATAGATAGATAGATAGATAGCTGGCTAGTTAGGTAGGTACTTATATAGCAATATTGAATGTTATGTAGTTAAGCGACTAGCTAGATACTTTGTCAGGTATGTAGTTAGGTAGATAGGCTTGTAGACTGATAGCTAGATAGGCAGGTAGGTAAGTGTGTAGGTAGGTAGATAGGTTGTTAGGTTTTCAAACAGATAGGCTGGTTGATAACCATCTAGGTAGATGTGTAAGTTAATAGGTATGTAATCAGATATGTAGGCATGTAGTTAGGTAGGTAGTTTGGTAGGTAGTAAAGTGTTAGGTAGGGAGAAATGTTCATAAACAATTGTTGACTGCTAAAAGTATAGTGACTGAATCGTTGGAAGAAGGAATATAGAAACATACAAAAACTGCACAGATTCCGAGGAAAAAAGACAGAAAAACATGAACTTCTGAATTAAATCTTTAATGCAGAAAATTAACGTTAAAGAAGAAGAAGAAGAGTGTTCAGAAATTACCGAAAATAAAACAAAAGAAAAAACGTATAATCTAATGAGATATTTTTTCCCCATGTACATGACGAAAATGTTGACCACTAATTAACTGTAAATGAACGAATTCACATTCCGCTTGTAGTGATAGCTACATTTCGCCCACCTCATCTTTCCATGAGAGGGATTGAGTATGAGCTCGGTTTCTGCCTAAGGCAAGACACTCGCGTACACATGAACTGTAGTAAGGCTGTAATAAATTCTGGGACTTGCCGCCACATCCAAGGAGCAACTCGGTACATTTCCTGTTTGTGCCTGCTTCTAACCATACACGAAGCAATTCGACGTAATATTATGTGCAACTCTTAGGTCCGACGTCTGTTAGTAATTTCTAGGCCGCAACAAAAATGTTTTTTCTCGTTTGTCCTCTTTAGCAAATGCAATACAATTTTTATTTCACAGTGTTTGATTTTCGCACATTACAGTAGATTTTGGTCTGCTGATAAGTTTGTTTAAATAACTTTGTCTTTCTGTTTGTTGATACGTTTGTTGGATTAACTGTTTGTCTTTTGCCTGTCTATTTGTCCTTCCGTCCGTCCGTCTGTTTGTCTGCCTATCTGACTGTTGTGTATATTATTATCTCTGTCTGCCTGCCCCGTTCGCTGTCTGCATATATGTCTTCCTGTCTGTCTGTCCTCCGCTGGTCGGTGGGTCAACTGTCTATCTGTCTGTCTATCTATAAGGCTAGCTTGTCAGCTACCTACTTACTTACCTACCTACTTGTCTGTCTGCCAGTCTGCGTGTTTATCTGCTTGTTTGTCTCTCTATCTGTATGATTGTCTGTCCGACTGCCCACCCGATTAATTTATTTCAGTCTGTAGGGATTTCCTGTCTCTTTGACACTGACTTTATTTATTATATGTGTATGGGAGGACATAAATCAGTAAAGAAAAACAGTTACAATAAATCCGTGGTGAACAATTGACTCGTGGCTATAGAACCTGGAGATTCAACATACACACAATTTACTCGGTGATAAATCCCGCATCCCCAGGGTGCTGACTGACAAGTAAGTAACGCAAATGCCTCCTTTCCGCGTATTGTGGCGTATTGGGTGTATGGTGCTAGTCCCATATTGTATATGGACCAATCGACACTAGACGACTGATGTGATCAATATCAATCGGTCGCCTTTACTCCCCAGAATATTTCCTGGTACCTATTTCAGGTTGGGTCGACCAAGGAGTGTATGTGAACAATAACAAATCCTCACGTCTATGGGGGTTTGAAGCCACGATCACCGGCAGGCCGTTAAGCGCGTTAGCCACTGCGCTACAGTGGCTGGTAGGGGTATATATATATGATAGACCCAGTTGCGTTCACACAAGTAATGATATCCCATCAAATGTCAGCCTCGAGCACATTCCAGTGCAGCATTTAGTTTCAATAAATGAGCTAGCCAAGAGCATTCATTCACTGGGAGCAATTTGGACAAGAACACTTTAGGGAGATCTCAGTGAAAACACGAGTTTGTTGCAAGTGCCCATCGGCAGGGGATTGCTGATTGGAGTCCGCAATTTGGAGGGCTATGATTTTGGAAGGCTGTAATTAATGTGCTGATGTGGATATGTTCCTTCCATTTGATTTTTTGCAAGGGCTTTTCATATACACGCGTCGATTGAAGATATTCCTTAGACAACTATCATACACTGTGTTGTATAGTCACCAAATCACATACGGTTAATAGGTTAGAAAGGTGTAAAGGCAAGAAGGCCAGTTTAGTTGCACCGGGTTTTTTCTCATATGGCTCTGTCGGTTTTCGTAATGTGGCCTCTAGAAATCGTCGCTCAGAGCACGAACTCCGTAGGTCCATTGACAACTCGGATCTCCGAGAAAATTACCGGTGAGCCGAATGATTGATTCCGAAAACAAACCCACAAGCTTCGGAGCGCGAAACAGACAGCTTGACCACTATGTCACCTCTTTGAGGGGTGTCTAGCTGGTTATGCGTAAAAGTACACTTGTTCATGCAGCGAGGCGCCCTCGTTATTTGGAGGTGACAGGTTCGAATCCTGGTTGGTAATTATAGCTTTCAATTTTTATGTTGTCTAGTGCGTCCTCTGGTCCTTCTTAGTTCCTGTGCTCTTGGCTTTCTTCAGATTATGTTTTTCCTGACTTTTGGTGTTTGTAGAAAGGTTTTCTGCTGCCTCCCCATGGACCTCGACGAACCGTTCTGCCAATTTCGTCACCATGTCGATTAGTTCCGCCCCTTGTTCTCCCAAGAATGTCCTGAGAGGTTTCGACATTTGCTTCCGCATCTGGTCGACTACCATGAGCTCTTCCAGACTCTCATAGTCATGCGCGAACCCAGCCAAATCCATCCACTTATGGAGATAGGCTTTCAGACGCACACTATAGGCGGCGAACAACTCCCCCGGTTCTCGTTTCGCTCCTCGAAAATGTTTCCGGTAGGTATGTGACGTAACTTCGAATCGTTTCAGTAGAGCCGTCTTCAACTCGTCATAATTGTTCTCATGTCCTGGTGGCAGGCGAGAATAAACCTCGTAACCGGTCCCGCGTAATCCCTGGGATAGCTTGAGATTCCATTTATCACGCTCCAGACCCATAGCAACCGACATAGCCTCAAAGCGTTGAAGGTACTGGTCAATCTTCTCTTTGTCCTCCTCGTAGATCGCTAGAGGGAACTTCATAGCATGGTAGCTATGTCCACCTACTGGTGTTGAGCCAGGGAGAGAGGAACCTCCCACTGCTCCCTCAATGTCCCCACTAGATTGCCTCTTGAGCTCGAGTTCCCGCATCCGGTACTCGTGCTCCCTTTTCTGAGCCTCTTGCTCCGCTTCCCGTTGCTTAGCCTCAATTTCAAGCCTTCTCATGGCTTGCTCTGCTTCCAATTTCTTAGCAGCTTGCTCAGCTTCAAATTGCCTAGCAGCTTGTTCTGCTTCCAATTTCTTAGCTGCTTGCTCTAACTCCATCCTTCTCAATTCCAACTCAACCTTTCGATCTTCCCTTTCTGATTGACGATACTCCCTCTCCACCTCCTGTACATAATCTGTTAGTGCAGAACCCGACAAACCCATTTCTTCCCCCTTTGCCCTTAGTTCTGCCCCAGTTAATCTAGGAGTGGCCATTTTTCAGAGAGGTAACTCAGCAGATAGAGTATAGATTATCTCTAAACAAATATATAGATAATGACCAAGTACAATTAATCTATATATTTTATAACACACAACACAATACAACACACAATCACTCAGTGACAAGAGTAGAATCAGGACCACAGACCTATGCAGACGTGTGAACGAACGAACGAACGAACGAACAGACTTTATTTTCAAAGGGTAACAAATTGGGCACGCAGGCCCGTCTTACATTCGGCCCTTCCAATCATTCATCTTTCTTTCATCAACAGTGCATAGGAAAAAAACATTGTCACATGAACTTTGTAAACATAAACAATGCATATTACTATGTTATGAGACACATCCACCACCCACCCACACATCCCCCATTCACTCCAACTTCCCCACCCAACTACACACACATACAATACATTCCCCCACCCATCCACCACATCCCTACACCTACACATCTCCCCACCCACACACACATCTCACCCACCACACATCCCATCCACCCACACCCCAAGCACACATACATTCAATAACCCACACATCTCCCACTTACACACATCTCCCAACCCACTCACATATCCTCTACCCGTCCCATTTCCCACCAACAATCACTCACCCAATATCCTCCTCCACCCACACACCTCCAACCACCCAACCAAACACACATTGCTCAGCCACACACATGTCTCCCCGTCAACTCACATATTCCGCACCTACCCACACACAAATTCCGCACTCACCCACATAATCTTCCATCTCCCCCAGCCCACTCACAGATCCCGAGCCCACACCAACAAGCATCCCACCATCTCCTAACCTGCAAACACTCACCCACCCACATATCCTCTACCCACCCACACATCCTCTACCCACCCATCCCCCAACCAAACATCCCTTAACCACACACCCTTACTCATATACAATCATTCACCCACACATCCTCTATCCAACCACACATCATCCACCCAACCACACATCCTTCATCCACCCATTCCCTCAGCCACACATCCCTTAACCACACATCCCTACCCATATACACACACATCCCCACCCACGCACAATCTCCCCACCCATACAAACATCCTTCACACACATCCCCACCCACCAACACATTCCCCATTCACAAACACACACCTCCCATCCACGCACACACAACCCATACATTCATCCCCTCACACATCCCTAGACACACGTACTTATCCCTCAACCACTAACACCCACACATCCCTTACCCACTCATCAACACATGCATCTCCTATCTAACCACCCACACTCACACATCCCAAACACCCATATAAGCACACATCCCCCACCCTCACACACATCCTTCACACACCCACAAACCCAACCACACCTTCACCCACCCACACAAACATCATTTAACCACACCCAGCTCCCCTCACACACAATACCACACCCACACACATCCCAAAGACACATCCCTCACCCACACACACATATATCCACACATCTCCTACCCATCCACACATCCCGCAACTACAATCACCCTCACTACCCACACATACATCCTTCATTCAGCCACACACACCCCCACCCTGCCAGACATATCCCCCACCCACACACACATCTCCAAATCCATCACGCACCCCTCCCCCAACCCACACACCCCCACACATTCACCCACACATCTCTCACCCAAACATCTCTCATCAACACACACTCCCCACCCATCCACCCAAACATCCCACACCCATACACATCCCTCGCCCACACACACATCCCCAAACCTACAACCACCCCCACCTGCACACATCTCCCACCCACCACATATCCCCACACCCACATCTCCCCACCCACACATATACCCCCACCCATCCCATAACCCACCATCAATCATCCACCAACATATCCTCCTCCACCCACTCACCCACAACCACCTACACAAACACACATCCCCACCCACAAACACATCTCCCCATACACCCATACATCTCGCACGCACCCACACACAATCCCCCACGCACCCACACACAATCCCCCACCCACCCACACAAACCCACCCCTCCCACCCACACATCCTGAGCCCACCCACACACATCTCGAATCCACCCACACACACATCCCCCGATCCTCCAACCTATTATTATGATCAAACTCCCACACTTTACACACACATACAGTGACGATTGTCGTGAGCATTGTCGCAAAATTGTAAAGAAAATGGAGAAAAATTGTACATATACATTTTGTAACTTAAAAATTAGTGATGCAATTCAACTCTCTCTCTCCCTCTCCTTCTCTCTCTCTCTCTCTCTCTCTCTCTCTCTCTCTCTCTCTCTCTCTCTCTCTCACACACACTAACGCTCTCACTCACATTACAGTAATGTTATATTATACATGATAAAATCAAGTGTCATACATACAAAATGATAATGTGAAAGATGAAAATACACAAAAAATATGGAATGGCATGTTACAGGACATGCGAGCACTGAATTTCTCTCTCTCTCTCTCTCTCTCTCTCTCTCTCTCTCTCTCTCTCTCTCTCTCTCTCTCACTCTCTCTCTCTCTCTTACACAGGCACACACACATTCCCCACACACACACACACATATCCCTCACATACACACCCATACATACATCCTCACATCTAGACAAATACTTGATGCCTCACATGATCACTGAAGCTAATAAGAACAAACTCCCACACTTTACACATAATTGAGACACTGACGATTGTCGTGAGAATTCTCGCAATTGCAAGAAGTGGAGAAAAAATTGTACTTATACATTATGTAGCGTAAAAATTAGTGATGCAATTCAACTCTTTTCTCTCTCTCTCTCTCTCTCTCTCTCTCTCTCTCTCTCTCTCTCGCTCTCTCTCTCTCTCTCTCTCTTGCGCTCTCTTTACATACACACACTCTCACACTCATTCACTCTCTCTCTCTCTCTCTTACTTACACTCACTAACTCTCTCACTTGCTTTACAGTAATTTACATGAATTCATTTTATGCATGTTAAAATCAAGTGCATCAAAATGATAATATGAAAAAAATGAGAATACACAACACATATGGATCAGCATGTTAGATGACATGCGAGCGCTCAACTCTCTCTCTCTCTCTCTCTCTCTCTCTCTCTCTCTCTCTCTCTCTCTCTCTCTCTCTCTCTCTCTCTCTCTCTCACACACATGTACATACACACACCCACACACATCATACCCACGCAATACACACAACTGCACACATCCATATACTTACTCACACGTACTCACATACCACCCGAATATACACTCCCTCGCATACACTGCATGCATGCACACTTACACATACAAAGATATACAATACATACACGAGCACACACACACACAGACTCATCCATACACACATACACACACGCACATGCATATGAACGCATATAAACACATGAACGCACACTTTAACACACGTACAGACATACACACAGAGTCACACACAGATACACACATGTACACACATATACACCCATACATAGATCCAGACATGCACACACATACATTACACTTTCTCATGCTCTCTCTCATTCACTCACGCTCTCTCTTTTACACACTCACTCGCTCTCACACTCACTCATTCGTGCACATACACGCATACCCACAAATTCTCTCTCACTCACTCACGCTCCCTTACTCACTCATTTACTCGATGACTCTCTAACTCACACTCACTCACTAACTTTCACACTCTATCACACAGACAGGCAGACACACAACACACCCACTCTCTCAGATTCACTCATTCTCTAACTAAATCTCTCACACATATGTCCACACACTCACTCACTTTTACACTCCCTCAGGCACACGCGCATGCATACTCTCTCACTCTCTCTATCATACTAATTCTTCCACTCACACTCTTTCTCACTCACTCTCTCACCCACTGTCTCGTTCACACACATACAGTGAAGAATGATAGTGGAAAAATGATACTAGTAGGTGACTTATGGAGGCATATAGTCGGTATGAAGTAAGTATTGAAAGAGTTTTCGGTTGAATGTGTAGGGACTCATTGGTGTTTTCAGTTCTGTTGGAAGGCTATTCCACAAGTGAGCACCAGAATATGCGAAACAAGTTTTGTATAAGTCCAATCTAGGCTTAGGAAGCTGTAATAAATTTAAGCGCTTACTGTTCATTGCATTAGATTGAATTAACGGTAGAAGATACTCTGGGGTATTTTCAGATATAATTTTATTCACTAATTTGGCTTTGTTAAAAAGGAAGCGATTTTGAAGTGGTAGAAGTCTTAGATGGCTGTATAAATTATTACTTTCAACGTGCTTTATGCTAGAAACTAGACGTATAGCGCGGTTTTGAAGCGAACACAATCGTTTCATATTAGATTTAGGGCAGCCATCCCAGACTGTGGAACAATAATCGAGAGGTGATTGGATATAGGATGCATAGAATATTTTACGTGTGCTTTCATCCAAAAAGTGTTGAATTTTAGCAAGTTGGTAAACTTTTTGTGCTATTCTCTTGGTAAGGGCGTGAACATGAGGGCTCCAGTTTAAATGTCTGTCAATTAAAAGACCTAATGTTTTATGTTCATTTACATTAATTATAGGTAACGTGTCCACGTGGAGCTCGAGCGGTGTCCCAGTTATGGCTAGGGTCTGTAGTTTTTGTCTATTCGTTATTAGCATGGATTTGGTTTTGTCGATGTTAATTAACATGCGATTTTCATTGCTCCATCTACTAAGGTTGTCAAGATCGTTTTGTAAAGAGCTCTCTAAGTCACAAAGGCTCTCTTGACTAGTGTAAATAGTGCAGTCGTCCGCAAATAGATCACACGAAGTATTGAGGTATAAAGGAAGATCGTTAATATACACTGCAAAAAGCAGCGGACCTAGTATTGAGCCCTGAGGCACCCCAAAATTAAGTTGTGTGGGTCTTGATAGACAGTTATTGAAGGACACTACTTGTTGTCTGTCTGATAAAAATGACGTAATTAGGTCCACCATATTGGTGCCAGTCTTCATGTGTTTTAATTTTCTAATTAAAATATCATGATCTACCATATCAAAGGCCTTTTTAAAGTCTACAAATACTGCTCCCCAAATGTTGCCATTGTTGATACAAAGATGCCAGTTATCGGTCATTTTTGTAAGGGCACTATGGCAAGAATATTTAGGTCGAAACCCAGATTGACTGTCAATTATTAGATCGTTGTTAATTAAATGATGTAGTGTTATTTTATGCATGTGTTTTTCTAATGGCTTTGATAGCGACGATAGTAATGAAATAGGTCTATAATTACCCAAGACGCTAATATCAGTTGAACCATTTTTAAGTAGAGGATACACTTTAGCAACTTTAAAGGCAGATGGAAAGTAGTTTTTGGATAGGCACTGGTTATATATGAACGTTAAGGACTCACTAATAATAGGTGCAGCACACCGAAGAATTCTATTACTGATACCATCTAGGCCTTCTGAATTTGTTGCTTTGAGATTCGAGAGATATTTATATACTTCTGCAACAGACATCAAGGGAATCTCAGGGGGAATATTTCTAGAGCACTTCCCTTCACAGAATGATGACAGTGAACTTAAATTACATACTGAGTATGGTATTGAGGACTTTAGATTCTCTATTTCTGATTGAAAGAAGTAACTGAAATCCTCGCATGTTATAGAGTTTGGTATTGCTGACCCTGAAGAGTGTTTCTTGTTGGTTAGCGAGTTAATAGCCTTCCATATATTTGTATTATTTGATTTATCTACAATCAAATTTTTGAAATGATCTTTCTTTATCCTACGAATTTCATATTTAACTTTATTTCTTAGTCTGCGGTAATTGATAAAATCTTTATTTTTGTGTGCTGTATCTCGTTCTCTCATGATTTCGAGAACTTCGCTAGTGACCCACGGGGATTTATGTTGATTCTTGACTCGAACTTCTTTGACTGGCACATGTTTATCAAATACATTGTAGACTGTCTTTGTCCAGTAAGCTAGTGCATCATCCGGATCAGGAAGTTGGTAAACATGTTCAAGGGCTGCATTTGTTAAGTCGTCTAAAAATAAATTTTGGTTGAGAGCTTTAAAGTTTCTAAATTTGATGCTTAAATGTTTGTTTTTAGGAGTTTTGAACCCAATTTTCGACCATGTACAACATATTGGGTAATGGTCACTAACTGCACTAACAGGAACAGAACATTCGGTAATATTAACTGGACAAGTAACATATATATGATCAATTATAGTTGAGGAGGTGTCTGTAACTCTTGTGGGACGATTTATTAGTTGTTTGAAATTGTAAGATAGAATGATATCTTCCCATGTCTGGTTGGATTTAGTAATATCTATGTTAAAGTCACCTAATATCATGACTTCTCTACCTGCTGTAAACACCCTATCCATCATTGTAGTGAAACAGTCATACCAACTATACCCAGCACAGGGATTTCGATATAGGTATCCAATGAGAAACGGTTGCTGGCTGACTGACTTCACCTCTAACCAAACACATTCTATCTCTTCTATCTCGAGATCACTTCTACGGGAACAGTTGAGAGAATTTGAAATGTATACAGCAATACCTGTCTCTAATTTTTGATGTGCGTCTCTTTGAATTACTTTAAACCCCTTAAGAGAGATTTCAGAGTCGGTTATTTTGTCGTTGAGACGACTTTCTGTGATTCCAAACACATGGAACTGTTTGCACAGTATTACTGAAAGCTCAGGTAATTTATTGAGCAAATGATAGATGTTGAGATGGCCTATATGTTGACCATCTTTGTTGAGCCACTGATCGTGATTGGCGAACATTACACAATGAAAAGATGATGTCGCTTGTGGTAGAACAATTTCAGAGGTTTTGAAACTTTATTTAGTGGTAGTTACGACTATTAGAGGGGATAGGAAAATGTCTGTGATGGAGTGACATCATTAAAGCTTGGTGAAGGGCTGCAGGATTGAATTGCATTAGCTGTTGAAGTTGACAATTCCACTGATAAGAGTGTGGATTACCGTCCAACGAGGGACCACTGCTATGAGAGCTACTGGAAGTGCCTACATTGGAAGCAGGCATCGGGGGCACCGCAACATTGTTTATCGGTGACCCCTTTGACATGCTAGGTGGAGACTGTTTTATGGGCAAGGGAGGAAACAATGCACCATAGTTAGCAACATTGGGATTGGAGCCTGGGTCGCTATTTACAGCCTTGTATTCCTGGGGAATAGGCAAGGGTGGTGTGGGCAGAGGTTGAGTGTTTTCTGAACACTGAGAGATGGCTACAGCCGGAGGTGAAGATCGGTTTACTCCTGTAACTGAAACTGGTTCTAATTGTTGTGTACGTTCAGGATATTTTATGTTCTTCGCTAGTATGCTAGTTCCTAGTTTTGAACAATGTAGTTGATCCTTATATAGTTTTTTCTTGGGAGCCCCGGACGGCGATGTGAAATACGGGGTATTATTAATGAAAGCATTGTTAGTTTCTTGACAAAATTTATGTAGAGTCAGATTGCCAGCATCGGCAGTGCGGCGCTGGAATCCATAACATGGCAGTATGATTGATGAAAAGAAAATAGATGGTTTAGGAAATTTCTTGCGCAACAACACCTCCAATGTAGCGAGTTGTGAGGTGTTTATGCTGTGATTGTTCATAATATTGTTGACACCAATATGGACTGTTGTTCTTCTAATTCTATCATTCACCTTGAATTTCCGCAGTGTAGAGGTCAGTCTGACAATGTCAGCTCTTGGTAGCGGGTAGATCGAGGTAGTTTCGCTGTCAGAAGATGACATGCGGTCACTATAGAATCCCTTGAGCAGAGAGTCTCCAATGACGACATGAGTTGCACTGTCATCCATTGTTATTTCACGTTGTTGACGAGCCCGTTTGATTTCTTGCCACTGATCGCTGTCATCTTTCATGAGTTCTTGATTATTATAGTCGTTGCTTGTTTGGGCTGGTTGTTGATGCTCAGTAGTGGTAGTGGCTGAGCTCTTTAACTTCTCGTCTGCTGCTGGAGAGTCTACACTTGAGGCCTGGGACCTATTGCTGACACGCACATCAATGGGGTAGATGGATGGTCCACGTTCTACAGGTCAGTAGTGTTGCAGCCTGTGGAAACTAACTGCATGTCATTTTGCGACGAACATCCACTGGTCATACACACCTCTGCAGCACTATGAATACTTCCTGTTTGTGCACTTTTGTCAAATGACTGTGCACTCTTTAGTTTTAAGGCATGGATTGTTGTTTTAAAGGTGTCCTTCTCTTCTTTAAGGAGGCGGATTTCTTTTTGAAGGCGAGCGTTTTCTTCTTTAAACACGGCAATGATATTAGTTGTGTTGTTGGAAATAAAGTCTTTTAGCCTGTCCCCCAAAGCCTGGATGAGTTCACGACAGGCGTTGTGGTTGTGTGGTTCGGCTGAGGAGAGAGTGACTAAAGATGATGTGTTAGTCTCATCAGATTGGGCTACTGAACTGTGATGTTCGACCAGCTTGAGCTTGGGATCAGTGTCTGCAGATTCACTAGACCACACGTGTGAAGTTGGAGTTGAAGAAATCCGACGTTTGGGTAGCGTGCTCGTCAAACTTTTCCCCGTCTTGTCTTTGTTTGTATTTTCATGGCGCTTGGATAAAGTAGAGTTCCGTAAGTTGGACGCCATATTAGTAATGTATGAGGCTCCAACAGGCCGGGAGTACACACAAGTTCGCCGCCTTTCGGTAACGCGTGCTTGGCGACTAACCACGCGCTAGTCCCACATGGTTAAATCACACGTTGACGTTAATCGATAATTGGTAGTTTTCAAAACTGAACGTTCTTACCTTACATTTCACAAAGAAATCAGCATTTCACTAACTAATAGTCACATAAACTTAATATATTAATTAGTATTAGATCCAGTTTTTAGAAAAACACAATGAAATACACAGCATCTCGATTGAAATAGGCACAACTTTGTTAAATTATATAAACATTGGGAGAGCTTGTGAAATCACGACCTGTGTGAACAGGTAAGATAAGTCCTAACCCCTATCCACATTCACTCTAGCTGGATTCTCACTAATAGGATATCTCAATCCTCTAACTAAAGATCCCGTGTCAAAAGATCCCGTGTTAAAAGACCCCGCTTATGAAAGATCCCGTTGTTTAAAGATCCCGTTTACGAAAGATCCCGCTGTCCAAAGATCACGTTTACGAGGCCCCGATAAATGTCGTGTGTGTAAAGAATGAATGTCGTAGTAGTTATTTGTTCTTCTTTACCACTTTAGTGTCGTCCCTGGAGTGAGGGGAATCAACACCCACATTTGTTTTAATTCAATATCTCTATCCTGGAGATAACCAGCAGACTCCGTCCACAACACTCCCTCAATCTGAAGACACCTTCTTCTCACTCTTACTCACTCCTGGATCATGCCCCCTCTCATTCTATCCCAACATAACATACGTGACAACTCTAGCTTCAACAAATAAAACAAGAAATTTATTAAAGCAAAGAGTATATGTAGGAGAAGTGTGTGTGTGTATAAGGTGTAGAATGTGTGACGTGTACTCTAAAGTGTCTATAGACTCAGATCGGTGTTCAGGAGTATAGTCATTCTCATCACTGTGCTGAGAACACACTAGCACCATGTATTCCAGACAAGCAACCTCACCAAGGTGATGCTCCTCCGGTCACGTGAAGACTTCCTCCGTTGTCTCTTGAACCACTAGGATGCTTGGACACCCATGACAAACACTGTCTAATGAGAGTCTTCAATCTGCTTAACACTATGAATTTCCCCTGTTATTTAAATGATTGTTAATCAGAGAATTCTAAGACTATTGTCACTGTTACTGGGGAAATCTTAATGTATCTAGTGTCACCGGTTTTAAAGATTCCCCATAATAACACCACACTCTGACTGTTCTAGGTATCAGTATAAAGTTGTATGACTGATCCTGGTATCAGTAGTGTATATCTACAATGTTCTGACTGTTCAGTGATACACTTATCACTTGCTAAAACATAAATCTCATCAGCATGTCCTGCTCAGCAGAAGCCAGGTTCCTGCAAACCAACTTGGGTATAAGCCCAATGTAGCGGCCTCTCAGCAACTTCTGACGTCAAATTCTGAGCCATCATCTTCTAAAATGTGTTAGCTTCACTGTTGAAAATCATAGCACACATACGTGGACCTGTAAATGGAACATGTAGAATAGAGAATACTATGGTGAGGGCAACTCAATCCTGGCCGGAATTAGGTGAGTGTAGGCCAATAGCAGCACTCAGATCTATAACAGAGATCCGATCTCTGTCATACGGCCAAATAACTCATCATATGATCTGAGACATGGCAACACCAGGAAAGAATAAAGGAACGGGTGGAAACCCAGCAGATGCCCTACTGGAAGATCCTACCATTTCACATTCCTCTCCTCCCTCTCAACCATCCTTAATCTCTCTAATTATTATTCCACTACATTGTCCTCAACTCCCTGAGTAAAATGACATATCACACAAGCTAGTTGAAGCCACACAATAGAATACTAGTGCCGACGCTCCTATGATACTTTCTAGTACCGGAATTATAGAACATTCTATCACCAATCATAATACATTATATCACCGCACCTATAATACATTATATCACCGCACCTATAATACTTTATATCACCGCACCTATAATACAGTATATCACCGCACAGTACTGTACTCTATTCCTAATCATACTCTAAGTTAGATATGATTAATAGCCTACCATATGCCTATTCCAGTTGCTAATCGAAACTATGCAATCACAGACTGGATCTATGTCCGCGGATAACTATCACCACTTAGACATTATAGCCTCTCTCATGTAACACAACTCGGAATAATGCACCGATCTTAACACTTCAGAATTTTTGGCCGACTCACTCCACTTGTTTACCGCAACTGGGTTTTATATCGGTGCTTGAGTGACGTCACCAAAAAGTCTAGACGTCAATCAGTCCAGAGTCTGGTTTTGTCCTCCTATTCTAGACTAACTGGAGTCAATTTGCGGTCAGATTTGCTTTCATTTGGGGAAATTCTTTGTCCCGTACATCAATAGTTCAACCTGAGAATTCCCCACATCACAGAATCCATCCCGACTTGCATTCAGACATTTCGTCTCCACTTCAAAGGCTACTACCTTCGTGGCAGACGTTTGGCGTTGTTATTCGTTTTCTCGAACAACCCACATCATAACAAAATCGCCGACTGTGTAGACATTCTGACGCGACGTATTTTGTTTCTCAGTTAAAAATGCCGACCGTGTGCAGACAGTTTTAACGACGTAGTTTTCTCCGTCTGTACGACATCAAAGGGTTAGTTGTTTTTTCAGACTAATGTCGGGTCTTGTTTGTCATCGATCGCAACTCCAAGTTTATTTCGCGACAGCATCTAACATTTTAAAGCGTATGTCCATTGCGCTTTAAGGCATGTATATTAGTCCTGTACTGAAAATTTTTATTTTTACATAGCAGTATAGGTCAGAATAAATATTATGCCAATGTTAAGATTTGATCAAGACTAAGGACACTGGTAATAGGGAAAACTAATTCACACGCAAACATCTGTCAAGTGCACTAGAAATGGTAGCGCGTGTATGGATTTGGCTTCAGTTCAAAGCGAGCAAGCGTTTTTTTAATAAAATGGAAATTCTGGCTTTCAACAATATATATGGATGGTAAACAAATTATATGGCAATTTCTCAGCTATTAAAACTAGGAAATCTGAGGGTGCAAGAAAAAAAGCTATGTATAACATTATCATTATCCTCTCGCGCATATTTTTTTTATGTCTGTTGAGTTCAGGGTGCTACACAAGGACATGCGGATTAAAAATAACAGGAAGTCCATAGAAGAACTTAATAACGTTTATTCCAGATAGTCTCTCTCTCTCTCTCTCTCTCTCTCTCTCTCTCTCTCTCTCTCTCTCTCTGTATGTGTGTGTGTGTGTGTGTGTGTGTGTGTGTGTGTGTGTGTGTGTTTAACCTTAAAATCTCGTGCTAGTTTTAAACATCTAAACAATAAACACGCCTGCAGGCCAGATTTTCACTTTTATTACACAAATCAAATATAACAAACATGTTGCACGATTTATTTCCTGGCATATTTCGCTGCATCTCATCAGGTGCTTCTCATCCTGAGTTATATATCATATGTAGAGAATTAAAAAGAAAAATTATACTTTGGCTGAAATACTTAAAACACAAAGTCCCAGGTATTGTTCGAACGTGGAGCATTTCTTATCCCCACGGTAATTTTAACTTAAAATGAAGTTTTTCTGTTTACATTATGTAACTATATGTTTTAATATTTGTAAATCCACTATGGGAATGCATTGTATTGAGTAAGAGGAAATATCAAATCGTCGACGTGGCAATATTTCCCAAGATATGATGTCGTTATAATCCCCGTTAGGGCACATTTATAGTTCAGGCCAAGTTATCCCACCGTTACAGTAACACTATCGCTGGAGGACTCACGATTCTTGCTTTTGAGAAAGAAATGAAATGGTACAATTCTGATTTAAAAAAAAAATCTGACCTGCGTGAATGACTGACTGACTAGCCATAACAACGGATCTGGCATATGCTTTGGCGAAAAGAGCCTTATCCGCATTAACCGGTTTCTTAGATTAACAAGCCTTAACTGTAAAAGTTAGAGGACTACAATACCTGGCCCAGTACTGACACTGATAGTGAATTTAAAAATCAATCGACATCACTGCATTCAGGTCATTTCCACAAATACTCTGCCCCACTTTCAAAAGCCACCGAAGAGATCCAATGCCGATTATTCCTGTAGTAGTTTGAGTAAAAGCCCGCCTGGCTCTTCTTGTATCCACGCGAGTATCATCCAGATTGTGTAGCCACTCCTTTCTGGGTGAGTCTTCCCAGGTGCTGCGTATGTTCAGCTGTACTGTCCATCCGATCCCAGAGAGCCCAGTTTGCTATACCGGAACATGAAAAGGCAGTCGACGTGGCCATGGCTGGAGGGAACCACAGGCCAATAGCCATCCGAGAGTGTTAAGGAGGAGAAACGTTTCCTAAACCAAGCAATTTAAATGAAGGGCAGAAAAAAAAATCATTATAAGCTGGACACAAACTAGGAGAAGTGGATCCTCAGACTCAGAAATGGACACTGTTGACTCCGAGCACACCCACACCGAAACGGTCTTATACATTATGCAATTTGTATTTGTGAAGGACGGAAGCATTCTCCAGAGCACATGGTATAAGACTGCCAATAATTGTCCAGAGAGAATAGAAAGAGAGAGAGAGAGAGAGAGAGAGAGAGAGAGAGAGAGAGAGAGAGAGAGAGAGAGAGAGAGAGAGAGAGAGAGAGAGAGAGAGAGAGGGAAAGAGAGACTGATCACCTAAATGTTTATCAAGATTGTCGACTCTCTAAACAGAAACAGCAGACAGTACGTTTCTATTGCTATCTCATTAAACTGTATATCTTTCTGTTAAATCAGCCACAACTCCAATCCGAGGCCATCCTGCAAATCACATCTAAATTCTTCGTAACTGTAAATTAGCGCAGTAACTGAGACAAGTGTCAAGAAATATGAGAAATTGTCCATGAATGAAATCATCACTACACGAAATATCACTGACCCCGACAGGTCATCTAAGCCCTCTAAATGAGATACCAAGAATGGGTGAATGCAAGGGATTAAAGACTAGATCACCAACTAGTAAAATTGTCTAGGTTTTGAATATTCGAAATGAAAACGTCCCGGCTAAGTCTGCGTGTAATTGAAGCTGTTCTTCTCCTCCCCTCCCCCCCCCCCCCTCAAAAAAAAAGTTTCTTCTCCAAATCTTTGTGAAGCAATATGTATATTACTTAAAGAGAGAAGAAAATCGGATTAATTGGTAGAAATTTGATATAGTTTATGCTTGAATCGCATGAAAAGGTTTTCATTACAGAGTTATAATATATACAGTTATATTTTAAAACTATTAAAAAAATTGGTAAAAGATCATTCAAAATCAGTTACAAACGACAACAGCAATGACTAGAGACAAATTAATGGCATATGGTGTCTGTCCATCAAGAATGATGTCCATTCATTTCATGCAGAGGGGTTGAAAGTTTGGAGCCGTAAGTTCTAAGATGGCGGTTAAGGCCTATTTTGATTTCAAAAGTTCTTTGACAATGTGGGCGAAGAATGCTTGACGTTCCAGGAGGAGGATCTCCTGCAGTGTTTTTTTTTTTTGTCCAACCTTTTTTTTCCACAGCTCTTGCAGTCCTGCTGAATTCACAAGTGACTGGCTTCACAAGTGACTACACCCTTGCGTAATGATGTACGCAAAGAATTTCGGTCTTTGGCAGCAGTCTCCCAAGGGTCTTGATGAATTCCAAAACCTTTTATTGAGACGTATCTTCAGTGTCTTTAAAGCATTTCATATGCTCGCCCTGGGAGCGTTCACCACAGCGCTGCTCGCAGTTAAAAAATCTTTTAGGGAGCCTGTGATTTGGCATGCGAATCAAATGATAAGTCTAACGAATCTGATTCTCCATTAGTACAGTGTTGATTCTGGGCATAAACGCTCGTTCTAAGACTCCAGTGTCTGGGATCTTGTCTTGCCATTTAATTATCAATAGCTTCCTAAGGCAGACTGTGTGGAAGTGGTTTAATTTCCTGGCGTGACGCTGGTAAACAGTCCAGGCTTCACAAGCATACAGCAATGTGGATAATACAATTCTTTGTAGACTTTCAGCTCTGTTTGCAGGCTTATTCCATTTCTGTCCCACACATTTTTGTACAGTCTGTCAAAGGGCGCACTGGCCTTGGAGATTCTTGCATTCACTTTGACATCGATTGTGGTAGCTTGTGACACAGTGCTGCCAAGACAGGTGAATTTGTCCGCAACACTTAGTCTATGACCATTCAATTAGATATTCGGCTCGGTATGATTAATCCTTGAAGCTAGCTGGTACATAGCTACAGTCTTCTCCAAGTTGATATTGGGCCCAATGTCAGCACAGGCTATGAAAAAGATGAAGCGTACGTAGTGTTGCATGTCTGCCTCTGAGTTGGCATATAGAGCGCAATCATCAGCAAAGAAGAGCTCTCTGTCGGTGTCACTAGTAGTTTTGGTTTTAGCTTTTGGCCTTCTGAGGCATTGGTCAGCGTAGCTGAAAAAATGTGGCTGAACTGTGTTGGTGCCAGGACACAGCCTTGTTTCACTCCATTGATGACAGGAAAGGGCTCAGACAATTCACCATGTTCCTGGACTAGTGCCTGCATACCATCATGAAATAGCCGCACAATTTGGACAAACTTTCGTTGACAGCCATATTTCGCTATAATATTTCACAGTCCTTCTCTGCTGACTTTATCAAAAGCCTAGGTAAGATCAATAAAAGTGGAGAACATTTTGGAGTTCTATTCCTGACATTGTTCTTGCAACTCTTGCAGCGAAAAATATTTCAACAGTTCCTCGTTCTTTTCTAAAGCCTCATTGATTCTTAGGAAGAAGAACTTGGTTGAGATGGGCTGTGAGGCGATTTATAAGAATTCTGTTGAGTATCTTTCCTGCAATTGAAAGCAAGGAGATGCCTCGGTGCTTGTCCCAGAATTTGCGGTGTCCTTTACATTTGTATAGGTGGACTATTGACGCGTCCTTGAAATCCATATTAGTAAAGACTTGGTGAAGCTGCTCTATCAGAACCGGTCCACCTGCTTCGTAGATCTCTGCCAGGATTGAGTCAGGACCAGTTGACTTACCGTCGGAAAGTTGCTGGATAGCTTTTTTTTTTTAAATTTCGACTATTGTTGGTAAGTCAGCAAGAGTATAATTAATGGGGAATTTAGGAAGGCAGTTTATGATTTCATCATTGATGAAGGAGCTTGCATTTAAGATCTTGCTAATATGCTCTGCCCAGCGTTGGAGAGTTTCTTTCTTGTCGGTGACCAATGTTCCCCCATCTGCACTAAGGAAGGGAACTATGCCTGGTGATGTAGGGCCATAGACAGCTTTTAGTGAGTCAAAGAAGTTTTCCACGTTATGTATGTCAGCAAAGCCTTGAATCTCAACAGCTTTTTTGCACAGTCAGGAGTTTCGCAAATGCGGAAGTTTCTGCTTTATGACTCTACGGATGTTGTCGAAGACATCTTTTTATGTTGACTTCGGGTGGTTCAAATATGCTTGTGGAGAAGTGTTTCTCGGCCAGCAATTGGTTGATGTCTTCGGAATTTTCATCGAAGCAGTCTTTATGTTTTCATGGGCTAGACCCAGAATTTCAACAGCAGTGTTGTAGATTGTGTCCTTTAAGTTTTAAGGCTATCGACAGGCGGGTTTCCGCGTCTTGTTTAACCGCGGCACTGTGCTAGAGGCGGTCTTCCAGCATATTTACAAAAGACATTTTCTTACTGTTTAGGCGGGTGACATTTCGTTATTTCTTGCATTTTGTCTTCTTAGGACCCCTTGGTGGTTTGATGTGCAAGTTTATTTTTGAGACAATCAGACGATGGTCTGTCCAACATTCAGCAGCACACATGGATTTTGTCACTAGAACGTCTTGACTGTCACTCCTACTGACGATGACATAGTCAGTGAGGTGCCAGTGTTTCGGGCGAGGTTGCATCCACGATGTCATATTTCTCATGGGAAGACGGAAAATTGTGGTGGTGATCAGGAGATCGTGTTTGGCACAGGTCTGAAGGAGGAGGAGTCCATTGCTGTTACAATTTCCAACTCCGTGCTTTCCAATAATGCCACTCCAAGAGGCGGTGTCCATGCCTACTGTAGCATGTGCTCGGCAAGTCCCCAAGGAGTATAAGGTTGTCTCTATCGGGAACAGATGTTAAGACATTGTGCAGGTTCTCATAGAACCTGTTCCTGACGACATCTTCATTGGTCATAGTTGGCGAGTAGACATAGGCGTAACTTAATGGTCATAAGCATGTCGTTTATAGCCTTTGGAAATCCAGCTAGTTTGCCAACCAGGGCCGACTTAATGGCAAATCCCAAAGCGGACTGGCGTCTTTCTTCATCATTCAGTCCACTCCAGAAGAATGTGTAGCCGGCACCTATGTCACAGATTCGGCCTTCGCCTGCAAGTTGTGGTCTCGCACAAGGCTGCAATGTTGTTGTTGCTGCCCAACTCTCTCCCAATCAGTGCTGTTCGTCTCTTGGGGCCCGACGCACCTTCTTTATCTAGTACGGAGAGTACATTCCATGTTCCGATGGCTTTTTTTTTTTTAAATGTAGACCGCAATTATAGGGTACTCACAAACCTCGGCTAGCTGGTTAGGTAATAATGGCGCAGACCATCTTTAGGACACCTTTTCTAGCCCCCTCCTCATGCTATGGGGGTGAGCAGTGCTTTCCAATAGAGGGCTGCTCAATCGCTCAGGGGGCTGCCGAATCTCACTGAGCCCCGGTCAGTAGAAGACGACCATATGGCCTGAGCCGCCTGTGTGCAGGTCTGCGACTACGACCTCCAGCGTACCCACGCCTGCCGCTTCGCCTCTCGCCCATCGCCACAGGGCTTGAAGGTGATATATGAAGTTGGATGAAGAATGACTTGCGCGATGAATTGGATTAAAGTGAGGAAGAGTTGCGCAATTCGTCGACCTCACTCTCTTGCCTGAGTCCATCCGAGTCCAGTGGAAAGACAAGTCAAGACGACTGGAGACGAATACAGGTGCAGTGGATGACCAGGGCGCTCTACGTGCCTTGCAGTGCTAATTACATTCCACAGCTTTTTGCAGGTAAACACCGGCTTGCCCGTTGAATCATCAGTGATTTCTTCCGCTCAGTCTGCCGAATCCTGTCTTCACATGCTGGGTTGGCATACCCTAGCTCACCAATTGGTTTGACGCCGAATCGGTTATTCTCGCATGGTTTTGCCGGCCTGTCACAACTCTTGTCTGGGGTTGTCTGCTGTCGCATGCTGACAACTGCTAGGAGCCACGGTCTAATTAGTAGCTTATATTTTAATGGAAAAAGGTCACTATGAGTTTACCATTTATTTGTGTTGCTTTCTCCAAATAGAAACTAACTCCGTGTGAATGAATGGAATTGTTCTTCCAGGGGTGCGACGCTACACATTTGAGATCTGAACGTCCAACACATATATTTTCAATCAATCAATGAGGTGCCGTCTCCACAGTGCAATTGATCTCCAACACTGTCTGTCTCTCGCCCTCACTGTACATTCTGTCAGATTGATGTTCGTCCATCTCTTGATGTTATCTTCCCACTATCTATGTCTTTTAACGTGGTCAAAATCTTTCACTTGCCTCTTTTTTATTTCTTTCATCGGCTCTCTTTTCATTCCCAGTTTAACTAGAACCTCTGTATTTGATTGTTTTTATGTCCATGAAATACGACATATTCTTTTGTATATCCACATCTCCAGGGCATCTATTAAACTTTCCAGCTGCTTGTTTAATGTCCAGGCATCAGATGTTAATACTAATTTCATGCTACTGAAAGCATTTTTGGTCATTCCTATTCTCTTTTTGATTTCTATTTTACTTCAGCCATCACCTGTTATTACATGTCCAAGATAGGAGAAACTTGTTACTTGTTCTAGTATCTCCCCGTTTACAGTGATATTCACTGATGACCTTTCCTTTCCACTGCTAATTATCATTGTTTTCGTTATTTGGATGTTAATATCTAAGCAACATTCTGCACTCTGCCTATTTACTTGTTCCACTAGGTTTTGTAACTCTTGCTGGTTGTCTGCTAGTAATATGGTATCGTCAGCATACATAAGATTGTTTATGATTCTTCCATTGATGTTAAGTCCAGGCAGTTCGACTTTAAAAAAAATTCTTTTTGTGTATAGGTTGAAGAGGCTTGAGGACGACACACATCCCAGCCTTACTCCTATTTTAGACTCTATGGGCGACGAATAATTAGTTCCGCATCTAATTGACGCCACTTGTTCCCAATACAAGTTACTAATAAGTCTGATGACCTTTCCATCTACTCCTATATCTTGAAGGCATATAATTAGTCGTTCATGTTGTACTCTATCAATAGCTTTCTTGTAGTCTATAAAACACACACATAAATTTTTCTGAACTTCTGTATATGCTTCAGTTAACATCCTCAAACAGGTTATTGCTTCTCTAGTGCCGCTGTGTTTACGGAACTTGTTATTCAGCTACTTCCCCATCTATTTTATGTTGAATTCTTTCTTGCATGATCCTGAGTAGTATCTTAGTTATATGGTTCATAAAGCTAATATTTGTAATCCTCACATTCAACAGCTCTTGGCTGCTTGGGTAGTGTGATGAAAATGGATGTTTTCAAATCCTTGGGAATGTACCCAGTATTATATATATCATTACATAATTCTGTGATAGTATCAATGCCAAAGCTGGATAAGGATTTTATCATATCTGTTGTTACTTTGTCTTGGGGAATTTGGTGACGACTGGCAAAATCGAAGGGAAGAGACCAATGGGAAGACCTAGAAGCAAGTACCTGGATGGCTTGGCCTTGTGGCATGGTCGAGACAGGAACACGGAGCTGATCCACTACTCTGGTGATCGAGTGAGGTGGCAGAACATGACCGCCCACTCTTACCGGCATGGCACATGATGGATGGATGTTGTATTAATTTTATCCTCAGGATTTTCACACCTGTATTGCTCTATACTTTCAACGATTAGCCTATCATATTAATCTGACTTCAATGCAAAAGTAGGAAATCAAGGTGATAGATACACAGTAGGAAACTATGGTTTAGGTGAGAGAAATGAAAGAGGATACAGATTCGTAGATTGGGCAAAAGAACAGAAAATGATTGTAGAAAACACCTGGTTTAAGCAATACTCTAGAAGATTATGGACATGGAGGAGTCCTGATAGCAGGATTAGAAACCAGATTGACTACATTCTGATTAGCAGAAGATTTAGAAACGCACTAACAATAGCAAAAACAGTTGCCAGTGCTGATTGTTATAGTGACCACAGATTACTTACAGGAACACTGAGGATAAAGTTGAAGAAAGTCAAGTATATAACAGGAAACACTAAATATGATTTGGGTACATTGAGAAATGACAAGGAAATACAAAACAAATTCAACATAGAAGTACAGAACAGATTTGATATATTGTCTGATCTAGTGATATTATTCCAGGATGTGGATGATCAATGGGAAATGTTGAAGAATTCAATCAGTTTGGCTGCAGAAACAACTATTCCAAAATTAAAGAAGGTGGGTCGTAAGAAATGGATGACAGAAGAAATTTTACACCTAATGGAAACAAGAAGACTCAACAAAAATAATCCTGCCAAATATGAAGAAATTCACAGACAAGTCAGAATATTATGTAAGGAGGCAAAAGAAGCATGGCTTGAGGAAAAGTACTTAGACATTGAAAAACAACACAACAGTCAAAATCCAAATTAGTGCACAAAAGAATTCAGGAACTTACTAATAAAAGAACAAGTACATCAACAGGCTGTCTAAAAACTAAAGATGGCAAAATCATGATATAAAAAGATCAGATTCTACATGTATGGACAGATTATGTGAAAAATCTTTATAATGATAACAGAGAGGAACAGTATGATTTTAGATCTAATAATGAAGGGCCGCCAATTTTGAAGATGAATGTTAAAAATGTTCTTAATCATATGAAAGCTGGCAAGGCCGCCGGTGCAGATAACATCACAACAGAAATGATTAAAGCTTTAGAAGAATTTGGACTAGATCAAGTCACCAGACTGCTGAACACATTATTTGATACTGGTGTTATACCTTCTGAATTATGTAACTCTGTATTTATTGCAATCCCAAAGAAATCAGGAACCTTGGAATGTGATCAACATAGAACAATTAGTATAATGAGCCACATCACAAAGAATTTTGCTACGAATTATCATGCAAAGAGTGAGGAAGAAAATACAACCTGAAATAGGGGAAGAACAATGTGGGTTTGTAGAAGGAAAGGGTACAGTAAATGCTGTGTATATGCTGCGAACAGTTATTGAACGTGATATAGAAGTAAACAAGGATATACACCTTTGCTTTATTGACTACACAAAGGCTTTTGGTAGAGTTAGACATGTCAACTTGATAGATATGCTTGCAGATCTACAAATTGATGGGAAAGACATTAGACTTATAAAAAACATATATTGGAAACAACAAGCTGCCATAAGGATTGATAATGAAGTGGGACAATATCAACCTATTAAGAGAGGTGTTAGGCAGGGATGTGTAATGTCTCCAGATCGTTTTTTCCCTCTACAGTGAAAATATTTTCAGGAATGTAGAAGATATAAATGGAATCAGCATTGGAGGACGAAACATCAATAACATTAGATATGCAGATGATACAGTCTTGATTACAGACAATGCACAAGATCTACAACAATTAGTAGACGCAGTTGTTGTACACAGTGAGCAGCTGCGGTTAGAATTAAATTGTAAGAAGACACAGGTTATGGTCGTCACTAGGAAGAACGAAGTGTCACAATGTAATATACAAGTAAATGGGAATATTCTTCAACAAGTGAATCGGTACAATTATCTCGGAACAGTCATAAAATCTGATGGGAGATGCCTTGATGAGATTAGAACAAGAATCGACAAGACGAAAGTAATCTTTAGCAAAATGAAAAACATTCTGACCAATAAAAAGATGCCAATTGAAACGAGAAAAAGAGAGTTAAGGGGATACATAGAGCCTGTTCTTTTGTATGGATGTGAAACTTGGACAATGTGCAGTCAAGCTGAAAAACATCTGATGGCTGCAGAAATGTGGTTTCTGAGGAAAATGCAAAGAATACCATGGACATACAGAAAAATTAATGACCAAGTACTACAGGAGACAAATGAAAATCGTAAATTGATTAGAGAAATTAGACGTAGATAGTCAAAATGTTTTGGACATGTTATGAGAAGAAATGGATTGGAGAACTTAGTGACAACTGGTAAGATCGAAGGGAACAGACCAAGAGGAAGACCGAGAGGAAATTACCTGGATGGCTTGGCCACATGGCATGGACGAGACAGGAACACTGAGCTGATCCACGACGCTGGTGATCGAGTGAAATGGCGAGTTATGACCGCCCACGCTTTCCGGCATGGCACATGATTGATTGATTGATTAATCTTTTACTTTAACCAGGTATAGTTGACTTATGTCAATGTTTTTTTGTGAATGCTGATTGTCAGGATCTTGCTTCACAATCACACAGGCTCGTAATAACTAACAGATGTGATACAAACACTGTCACAGAATGATTATACGTGACACACGGCGAATACAATGATAAACACTTTCTCACGACGTTCTTTATGATAAGTGCATGAGATGATCGTTGTCTAGGTAACGATGCTCCTGGTGTGTCAATTGAGCTATCTAACTGTCTCACAATGCAACTCACCCCAGTAATACACATCCATCAGTCATTGAACAAGATTGAGTTGGCGCACACAATCCTTTAATACCGAAAGAACACGTACAAACGGACCACAACTCTATATCCAGAAACAATATAATCCATAGAATATAAATATCCTCCTCACACTTTAACACGTACACATCACTGTCTTCTCACGGCCTGCTTCATATCAATCCACACGACAGGTAATCCAGCTACTATCCACAGCTGGACCTCACACATCACAACCCACACACTGGGTCTAGTCTCCTCTAACTATAAACCCACCCTGGGTTCAGGCCTCTATTAACTATCCAACCCCCACTGGTTTCAAGCCTGTCTTCACAACTGGGAGAACAACACTGCAAAAGAACTGATCCACAGTCAGTCTAAGCTCCCACGTATTAGCCCTACCGACCCGCTCGGCGCTAAAACATCAACTGTCTGAAGTCCCTTGACTTCAAACGAACCGAACCTCAGTCGGTCTCAGCTTCCACTGGCTAGTCAAAGTTTTCCACTGTCTTTTTAACCCTGCTGTGTAGCCCCTCCCTGGGCTCCAAACAACATTACACCCCAGCCTAAAACTGTCTTTCTCTCCATCCACCCTGGGGTCTTTCACTCACAACCACCCCATTATTTCTCAGGGTTGATCGTTTTTCTCGTAGCCAGGTCACTCACCTTACTGTCAATGACCCAGGCATATATCACACTTTATTCGCACTTCTCACTTGCCGAAAACATTACAGGCATCGCGCAACCACAATGGTGATGCCATTATACAATCAATATATACATTCAATGCATCAATATACACTTACAACACTACGTACCAGGCGCACAGTCTTCTATACTCAAACAGGCGTTCTCTCTAATAGCATTCACGCCCACAAGCTATACGAGCACACATTCCACCCACGTCTGTCCTGTACCACAGTCCGAGGCCGTCTGCCTTCTAACCGCAGTGAGTCCTCGTTGGTCGGGTTGCCTCCCTGCGTGGACTCCGTGTGCAACGCGTGCCACAACTGACCGTTCTCGTCACTGCGTAGTTGGTACCGCTCACAGGCGTACCTGGCCGTAATTGCCAGGCGTCGATGATGAAGACATGGCACATCTGGAGGGGAGATCCTGACATTCTCCCGCCACCCTCTCTAATGTAAGGAGTATCCTTTCATTGTTGGCTATATACATTTGGGTTTATTTATTAAACCTGTCAGAATCGACCCATTGTTTGTCATCTGAAGTGACAATTTGGTTTATATTGAAATTTTATGGATAATTGTATGATATATACACACGCTCGTCAATGATGCTATCAAGCCACACTACTCAAGTACAATCCACTAGTTGGATGGTTACGTAGGTTGTAAATTGACACAGCCAGTCAAGTAGCTATCAGCGATTTATGCTATACTCTCAAGCCACGCAACTACCTCACGACAAATGAAAAAAAAAAATTACAAACACGACATGTCAGGCCGCGAGTCATCTTCCTCATAAGACGACTCCAACATTCGACCCCAACCCAATATGGTCATATAGTCTAATGCAGGTCTAAAACTTAAGTAATTATATTCCACGCATAGTTGATGTTATCTTGATGTGTCGCCATTCTGACAATATGAGGAAGGTTTTCTTTAGCTATTACACATTACCAATAGTTCAAATTGTTTCCCTTAGATGCAATAGTGAAACAACACAAAATTCTATGGGCGATAATTTTCACAAGCTTTCAAAGAAAATAAATTACATTGGTAATTCAAGTTCTAAGCGTCACAGTTTTATGCTTATTGTCAATAGTGAACCAAATGGTACTATTGAGAACAAGTTGATCAATCTATGATTCTCAGATTACAAATATCAAAAATCCTTTCATACAATTTGTATATGCAAATTTGACCTCACAAAGTTTATGTAAAACGTCAATTCTTTGTGAGAATTATTACATCGTCTGCTAATTTCTAAATTTTAATTAATTAATTCAAAAACACCGGAAGTACACAGCTGGCGTGTTAAGATGTAACTAACACAACGTTCTTTCGTCGCGTTGTTGTGTAGACGAACGGATTATACAGTTCACAACTACAGCTCTTGGATATAATGTTCTTTCGAAGTACGGATTAAAGCTTTCTGTTGAATTTGGATTTCGTTGTCCCTTTCGCACAGTTTAAAAAGTCTGAACACTCTGCTAGGATTATATTGACAGTGTTCAACAGTGTTCATGTTAACATGTTAGTTAGTTAGTTAGTTAGTTAGTCGACAGATCATCCTCATTGCACATCGAACCATTCAGTCCATAAGTGCTCGGATCCCCTCCTCAGCAAATCCCGCAACGTGTAGCGGCTAACGACGCCAGTTCTGTGTTGGTTTATAAATCTTCTTTGGCTTCCTGCGTAGTGTTCTTGTTTGGCCACCCCTCTTTTAATTTGCTGCTCTCGCAGTCTGGCCATTGTTGTAGATTCACAGTCATCACTTGGTTCTCGCAAAAGTCTTACTTCTCGTAGAGCATTCAGAATGTCGGCCTGGTCCATGGCGCGTCCGCCCTCCACCTGCGAGTTTGTCAGCCCGCTCATTTCCTTGTACTCCCGCATGCCCTGGCACCAAGATGAAACTAATCTTTGCCAGTCGAGACCGCTCCAAAGGCAGCAACCATTCTCTTCGGATCGACCCCTCCTCTACCCTCTTGATCATGTTCATTGAGTCGCTAAGGAAACAAGCCCTAATGAATGTCTGTGTCTCGAGCCATGTTATTGCTTTACTTACTGCCATGACTTCCATGGTCAGGCTACTTGTGGTTTCAGTGAAAGCACCAGAGTCCTCCTTCATAATTCTCCCTCCGGCCCGAGCTGTAAAGGCCCATGAGCTTCTCACATGTCGGACGACTGACCCATCTGTGTAGATGACCGCGTCACCGTCTAGCGAATTCTCGAAAATCAACGCTTGTACTTCAGCCTCAACAGCAGCCGGATTTTCTTGTCTGCATTTTCTATCTAGTTGGATGCAAACTGAAAAGGATGTGCAGAAGTCTGTTGGCACTTGCACCCACTCCTCGCCAGGTTCTAAGTCCTCAAGTGAACACACCTGTTGAAGAATGTCTTCGGCTTGACCCATCCACGACCGTCCTCTTTTTAACCTGCTGCCCTTCACCTTCCTATTTTCACTATGCAGTGGATGTTGTGTGTTTGCGTTAATTCTGAGGTAGGCGCGTGCCCTGCAACCTTGTATTCTCTCTTCAATGGTTGGAAAACCAAGAAGGTAGCGCATCGCCCTGCATGCTGTATCTCGTGTACATCCAAGAATAATGCGCATAGCTTCATTCTGTATCCTTTCCATCCTTTCTATCTGCTTATGGTTGAGAGTCAGGATTGTCATTGCATACTCCAAAACAGACATGACCAACCCCTCGTACAGAAGATATAGATGGCGCTGCTCACAGTTTGCTGCCGCCATCACCCGCATCGCTGCCAAACCCCGCTTGGCCTTTGTTATCACCTGGTCTATGTGCACATTATAAGCAAGGCTTCGATCAAACCGTATCCCCAGGTAATTCATTGCCTGCGTTCTTTCCACCGTCTCTGAACACAGCATTACAGTTGGTGTTGGAGTGTTGACAATATGATTATTCAACGAGAACCAAGTCACTGTTGCCTTTGTTGGGTTGACCATTGCCCCAGCTTCATCACACCAAGTACTTATGCGATTGAGTTCGGTTTGTAGTTCCACAGCAACCTCCTCTCTATCCTTCCCCTGACGATACACTAAAACATCATCGGCATATGACAATGTCCTGCCAGGTCCAGTGATCTGCTCACTGGTGATTCTCACTGTGTAGGCGTTGAACAGTACCGGAGATAATGGTGATCCCTGTGGTAGGCCAGGATATATTGTTGTCGGTTCCGAAGTCCAACTGCCACATCTAAAAACTACTTTCCGTTGGAAGAGGGCTGCAGCGATCCAACTAAGGAGGAATGGACTTACGTTTAGTTCGAGAAGCTGAAACATTAAAAAATCCAGTGGTACTCTGTTGTATGCGTCCTCAAGATCAATCGTTGCAGCAACGGTTTCAGTACCTGAGTGGAAACCTTCATAGACATCCTGGGCAAAGATTGCTGCATTGGTCCGGGTTTCTCTCTTTGGACGGTACCCACCCAGGGTGGGTGGGAAAACACCTTCCCTCTCTAGTTGGCTTGATATTTTCCTGGCAATTACCTTCTCCAGCAGCTTGCCTATTGTATTCTGCATGGTTATAATTCGATATCCCTGAATTTTTTTGTGGTCTTTGTCAGGCTTCGGCAACGGAATCAAATAGCTGTGTAACCATTCCTCCTTGATGCTAGCACTCCCTATACTGTTGTTGTACATGTCTGCTAGTCTCTCTAGCTCATTGTCGGTACACCTATTTATGTCGTCGTATCTTATGCCATCAGGACCTGGAGCACTGTTTTTTGATCGTCGAAGCACAGCCTTGATTTCTTTCACTGTCACTGTGTCTTCATCCGATGTGTTCTGGGCCTTGCATCTGTCTGAGGTGACCTCCTTGGCCAGATTTCGGCCATGTCTGTCTGGTTGTTTTGCTCTAGGTAGCGTTCAAAGAGGGCTTTGCCCTTGTCCTCGTCAGTCCTCTGCCAGATGAGGTCAGCACCTTGGAAGTCAGAAATGCTCTTATTCTTGACTACACCACTCATGCTTTTATGTAGTCGCCAGAACAATTTCAGTGACTTGTCTGTGCTTACTCTTTGACACACCTCTGCCCATTTTTCGCTTTTAACAACCTTGACCAGTTTTTTGAAGTAGCTTACTTTTGTGTGCATCTCTCTTTCTAAGTGCAAGCAGGGACTAGGATGACCAGCTCTGTTCTTCTTGGCATTTTGCCATCTCCTTACAGCACTACGCTTATCCACCCAAGCCTTCTCCACCTCGAAACTCCACCACGGTGGCTGCTCCCAGCTTTTTTTCCTTCCCTGAAACGTTCTGCGCTTGTCACGTCTTATTTTACTCACCACATCTTGCCCTGTACTGTCATACTGGAACGTCTTTACCTCTAGCTTGTGCTGCCTGGTTCTGCCTTTCTCCACCAGTATGCTGCACGGGTGGTGGTCGCTGCCATGGTGTCCTAGAACACCCCATCTACACACTGTAGTGAGTGAAGGTGAAACTAGCGCGAGATCTATAGCCCTGACCTCATCGCCCGGACGGCTTGCTGTCCTGGTGACACAGCCACTGTTGATACAAACCAGGTCTATGGTTTCCAGTGCAGTCTCGAGCTCCCCCCCCCCTGTGTATTGGAGGAAGTGTTTCCCCATGATCTGCCTTTAGCGTTGAGGTCACCACAGAAAATAACATTTCTCTCGTGGCCTAATATGCCACTTAAGCACTGCCACTTCTGGGTGTCCACACTGGCATTGCGGGCATAAACATTAACCACCACGAATGGTATACTGGAATGAACTCTCAACGCCTGTATTTGTATATCGTCTCTGTCCCAACTGGACATGTCTAGCTCTGACGCCACCATGCTGTCGCGAACGAGAATCGCCATTCCCAGATGTCGTCTGTTGTAGAAACATTTGAAGCCGGCAATTTGGAGTAGTTGATCGCCCAGTCTCGTCTCCTGGAGTGCTACAATGTCGTTCCTGTAAACTAGGGTTTCTAAAATAGAGCCCCGTTGTTTTACACTGGCACAGTTCCAATATAGAATACGGATATTCCTGAGGCCTAGTCGGTGACACTTGAGTCTAAAACGCCTCAAACCTCCACGCTTACCTTGCTTCTTTTTCCCTGCGCGGCTACCACGCCGCTTCGGTATGTTGACTGCTGACCGCACGAAGAAAACACGTTGTTCCGCCATGTTGAAATAAACGGAAACACAGACTGAGAACACCACACACGCTGCTGAAAATTAACTCAAGGATGGCTTCGCTCGATGCACGAACTCCGTAGCACCCGCGCAGATCTTGAGTAGATACTCCTGGTTTTACATCCTGGCACACCAATTACACGCAAGAGATGAATAAATCCATCCCCTACGCGAAAAAGTTAACGAACACAAAACAACACGACCGTCCGTCGCCATCTTGAAACCGGAAATGTTAACATGTACTACGGATAAGCAACCAGATGAAGTAAGGTAGGTTTTGAATCCCTCGTAGCACTGTTCGTCTCAATGTTCATTAGTATTTAAAATATTATTACCTTTCGTTCTCATAACACACAAATATTCGTCACATTTAACTTAATAAAATATAATATATATACATGGGGACATTGTCCCTATAACAAATATATTCCACAGCGTTTCTGGATATATTAAATATTAATTCGCTGTGTTACTGAGCGCTATAAAGACATGCAGCTTAATGACTGCTTTACTGTGTGCGCTCAGGCAAAAGTAGGCTTTCGGATGTGTCGTACGGACATCTGGAAAGAAGGTCGGAAATCGTATTTTGAGTACCTCTGATATGCCTCACTTCGAAACTGAAGTCTTGAAGTAATAGAGACCATCTTGCTATCATGTGATTCGTAGGAGTCCCAGTAGTGATGATTGTCAATGGATACTGCAATGAGGTACTGCTCGATACGCGAAAACTATATGTCTGTCTCCACTATAAAATGTTTTCTTAACAAAAATCTAGATAATTTTCTAACTGCATAAACCAAAGCAAGGGTTTCTACCTCAGGAGTAGAGCAATTTTTTTCTCTTGGTTTTAGCTTCCGACTCACGTAATATACTGGGTGAAGGATTTCATCATGGCTTTGCAATAACACGGCTCCGATCGCTATGGAGCTTGCGGCAGTTCTAAATCTGAAAAATAGTGTCCAAATTTGGCAATTTGAGTATGGGATTAGTAGAAAAATACGACAAAACTTTTGTGAATGCTGGTCTCAGGCATTCGCTGTTTACAATTTTGTTTGGTTTATCTTTGGTTAGTAAGTTGGTAAAACAATCTGTCAAAGTAGCAACATTTGGAATAAATTGTCTGTAGTAATTAAGTAACCCTAGGACACTTCTTATTTCCTTCTTTGTTGTTGGAAGGGACAATTTTAGAACCCTTGAAACAATATTGTCGTCAGTAGTGACAATGCCGTTGCAAATTTTATAACCCAAAAAAGTAATTTCTTGGAAGGCTATGTAAACCTTAGATGGTTTCTCTGTTAAACCGTGGTGTCTGATGCGTTCAAATGTCTTCTGTAACATCGTTAAGTGGTCTTCATAGTCTTAGTATGTACATACATGTCGTCCATGTAAGAAATTATATTTGGGATGTCTGTCAGTAATAGTCTGGTCATTCGTACAAATGTCGCAGGGGCGTTGACTAGCCCGAATGAGAGTTTGCACCATTCGTATAGACCCCAGGGTGTGGCAAATGCTGTCAAATGTATGCTGTCTTGATTCATCGGTATTTGCCAATACCCTTTCGTCATGTCCAGTTATGTAAAGTATTTTGCGTCTGTCAATTCCGTCAATATGTCTTCACAGTTAGTCATATTTTCTAAATCTAACTGTGTAATACTGTTAAGTTTCCGATAGTCAACACAGAGACGTATGGAGTTGTCCTTTTTGACAATCACTATCGGTGAACCAAAATGTGATTGTGAACTTCTGATGATGTGATTCTTCTCCAGTTCTAGAATTTCTTGATGTAACTTGTCTTTGTAGTGTATGGGTATGGAGTATGGTCTGCGCTTTATTGGTGTGTTTTATGTCAGAATGATGTGATGATGTACTAAGTCTGTCTGTCCTGGATGGTTGGAGAAAATACTACTGTAGTCTTGTAACAGTTGTCTGCAATGGCCGGTCTCTGTCTGAGATAGATTAGGATTTATTTTGATGTCTTGTAGAGTGTTTGTCGTGTCAAGTGATGGAACCGGTATTTCGTCTGTATCGTCAGCGTCTGTGTGGTCTACAATCGTTGTGCTTGCTGCCGTCTCGTCTTGGTCTCCATCTCTGTTGTAGTACGGTTTTAACATGTTAATGTGGAATATCTTATGTTTGTTGTTTATTGCGATCTCGTAGTCCACTGTCGAGATTTGTCTCAGTACTTTAAATGGTCCTTGCCATGAGTCCGCCAGTAGGTGTCTGTCACTTGGCAAAAGTAATAGTACGTCTTGTCCAGGTGTCAGTGTTATTGTCCTATTTCCTCTATTTGCATATTGTCTGTAAATAGCACCAGATTGTTTCAATGCTTCTTTAGCTAATATGCAAGATTTAATGATTCTGTCTCGCAATGATGTTACATGTTCATATGATGACAATGGTTTATGTTCATTTACACTTTCAGTTAACATAGAGTGGTAAATAGCTAATGGCTCGCGTGGTTTGGCTCCATAAACAAATTCAAATGGTGAGAACAATGTACTGCAATGAGGTACTGCTCGATACGCGAAAAGTATGGCAGGTAGATAAGTGTCCCAGTCTTCTGGGTGTTCCTGGGTAACTTTAGCCAGCATATGTTTGAGATCACCGTTCATTTTTTCTACAATACCCGTCGAATGACGGTGATATGGGCTATTAAAGCACTGCTTTACCCCTAACATTCTAGTAAAGGCTTGAGTGGCTGCAGCAATAAACTGACTTCCCAGACCTGACAGAATGGTATCAGGAAACCCTGTTCTTGAAAAAATGTGGAAGAAAACTTCCATTACATCCTTAGAAATTATATTTTTGAGTGGAATTGCCTCAGTCCACCTACTACATAGATCAATGCTCGTTAGAATATACTTATTACCTCTAAATGTAATATGGTTTAAAGGACCTACGATATCTACCGATATCTTTTCAAAGGATCTGTTATCTGTAGTTCTGCTTGCGGGTGTTTCCCCTTTTTTACAGGCTTCTGGCAGATGTCACACGTTCTGCAATATTGTTTGGTGTCACTGCAGAATCTAGGCCAGTAGAACTGGGTTAGTAATCTTGCTCTTGTTTTCTAATAAGCCATATGCCCTGCAAAGGGTATGTCATGTGCTAGTTGCAATGCTTTTCTGCGGTGTTCGGTTGGTAATACCGTTTGCTCAGTGGTGTTGACATCTTTGGTGTAATACCGTGTAAGGATACCACATTTGAGGTCAAAGTGCCATCTAGCATTCTTTGTTATTCTTGGCTTTTGGCCTATCAAATTAAAATATTTGTGCAAAGATACATTAGCCTTTTGGGCTTTTATGAAATTTTCTCTCATGGTATTGAGAGGCAGTATAACTGGGCTTAACATTTCTACAGCCTCAGTTTGGTTAATTTGATCTTGCACTTTTGCAGCAGATCTAGTTACTGCATTTGAAACATTCAAATTATGACAAGGTGTTGGTACATTTGGACCAATATATTCATCAGATGATGTTAATACATTTGCAAACATACATTTGTTCGAAGATGATACTACATTGTCAACAATACATTCAGCAGAAGATGTTACACAATCATGCGGCATATCATTTACTTCAGGAAAGTTACCCACAATTATGTCACAACATGGGTTAGATAATGCTGCGCATTTCACCTTGCCTGTGAGGAATTGGGTGTCAATATATGCTCATGCAAGTAGGTATTTCTCGATGTTACCTGAGAAAGTTCTGCATGTAACATGTTTGCCTGTATAGTCTGCAGGTAAGATAAAGTCTCTCTTTAAACCAATAAGAGTACACCCGCTATCACGTAAAACTGTGGCTGCTTTGCCATTTATAAAACCATGATGGATGTTAAGTTTACCTTTAGAATTTATTACCAAATTAGCTTCTTCATTGGCAATAAGTATTGAGTGGCCGCTTGTTAACAAGCCATCTTCGTGAAAACGATTGCAGGTGGAGCATTTTCCCAGATGGAGAACATCAATGGCCTCTGCTGCATTAACTGGATGATTTTCTACTTGTTCCTCATCAGAGGAAGAGCTATCGAACATGGCTGCATTAGCCTTTCTGGTCATTTGTTTACCTTTACAGGCATGACGCCAGTGGCCGTATGCTTTACAAAGGAAGCATTTGGTTAATCGTTTGTAGCTCTTTCTCTCCTTATCTTGCTTATCTATATAGTTTTGCAAGTATGTGAGGTAACCTGGGTGTCTATCACACATATCACTTTCATTATGTTTAAGATTGCAATATCTGCATTGATAGTTCTTATTTACAGATTGCCTAAGGGTTTCTGTTTGTTGTAGGTACCTGACTTTGTTCTATCATAGGTAGCGGCTGCTACGAACTCTGTGTCAGTTAATACACTAGTGAAACAATGCTTGTTGGCTGTAAAATAAGCCGAACCGCGTTTTTCTATTTGTTGCACACTCTCGCACTCACATTCTTGCAGAAATTTAGTAAATGGTGGTGGTATAGATGAGATGATCTTATCTCTGAGAATCGAATCTTTTAACTTGTCAAAGTTGTTATTAACCTTAGCTGATGACAACCATTTACTGAACACATCCTTCAGTACTGAAACGTAGTCAGAGAAAGTTTGTGTAGGTTTTGGAGCTAGTTTACTAAACTGTTCTCTGTAGCCTGCTTCATCTAACAGGAAGTGTGCCATAATTTTGGCCTTTATATAATGATAGTCTTTCCTAAGATCTTTGGGAATGGTCTCTATAACTTTGAGAGGTTCCCCTGAAAGGCTTCTCATGTAAATAATATTCCATTCTGTCTCTGGGATCTGATAATGCTCCATTATCGTTTCAAAATTGTCGGTGAAGGCTGCAATGCAGGCGCCCGTAGTGAAATTTTTGACGATCCCTTGGTACTTTTTATACTGATTCTCTTTTTCTTGCCTTTCTAACTTCTTAGATTCCCTAGTGGCTGATGTATCGGCCTCTAGCTGTTTAATCTTCAGCTGCATATCAAGTTCTTCCCTCTTACTTTGGGCTAAGATCTCAGCTTTTCTTATCTCAGCATCCGTTTCTGCCTGTTTAGTTTTGGCCGCTAACTCTGACTGTTTTATAGCAGCTTCTGATTCTGCTCTTCTAGCCTCTAATTCTGCCTGTTTCGTTTTAGCCTCTCTCTAAGCAGCTCTATCTTCCCGTTCTCTGGCTTTCTCCTGTAATAGGACATACTCTGCATATTTTGCCTCACTCTACTTTGTTAACTCTTCACCAGTTAACTTCAATTTTAAACCAGATTCAATGAAATCGTTCAATGTAGACATGATAAATTACTATAGTTACAGTGAATGTACAGAAAAAATAATTATCTGGTGTTAGTAGATACAATAGATATGTACAATAATTATCAAAAGTACAGCTAATGTCTGGACTCACACACAAAAGTATATGTGAAAAAAAAAAGAATACTCAAGTGAATTTGGAGCTCTGGAGTATGTTGGAACACTGTACCAGAGAATGGCCGCTTGATCTTTACCGTCAAAAATGATCTTAGTTGATTAAACTTTCAGATGACACAAAAACCTGTTGCTTTTTGGAAGGAAAAATATTAGGATATGTATGTTTGTGTGGTGTATGCGTTGTCAGCTAAGTTTTGAAAGTTTGTATGCTGTCGAGTATATTTGTTAGTCGTTATGTCGTCTGTTCAACTCTCACTTCCAATATCACTTCTTTACCAAAACTTTCTTGCTTTCCAGAACTTTTCACGCCATTTCATTCGTCTTTATCTTATTGGTTATCACACTGACACGATCGTTCAACAATCCGGTGATACACACCCACGTTCACACTTCTTTTATGACTGGTTTACGAAAATTGGATGATACACTCGTGTTTACAGCTTTTTCTCTAAATCGTTCAAAGCCGGACGTTGCACCCACGTTCACACTTGTCAGGATCTTGCTTCCCAATCACACAGGCTCGTAATAACTAACAGATGTGATACAAACACTGTCACAGAATGATTATACGTGACACACGGCGAATACAATGATAAACACTTTATTCGCACTTCTCACTTGCCGCAAACATTACAGGCATCGCGCAACCACAATGGTGATGCCATTATACAATCAATATATACATTCAATGCATCAATATACACTTACAACACTACGTACCAGGCGCACAGTCTTCTAACTCAAACAGGCGTTCTCTCTAATAGCGTTCACTCCGACAAGCTACACGAGCACACATTCCACCCACGTCTGTCCTGTACCACAGTCCGAGGCCGTCTGCCTTCTAACCGCAGTGAGTCCTCGTTGGTCGGGTTGCCTCCCTGCGTGGAATCCGTGTGCCACGCGTGCCACAACTGACCGTTCTCGTCACTGCGTAGTTAGTGCCGCTCACAGGCGTACCTGGCCGTAATTGCCAGGCGTCGATGATGAAGACACGGCAGATCTGGAGGGGAGATCCTGACACTGATATTTCTATTTGAGGTGTCTTCGATGTCTTATTCCTGTGTTTTTAAGTTTATTTGTAATTTTAAGACTACAGAATTGTTGTCAGAGTTGATATCAGCTTCAGGGTATGTTTTGGCATTTAAAAAATTGTTTTTAATTCTAATCATAATGTAGTCAATTTGGTTTTTCGTTCTATCTCCAGGGCTGTTCCACGTGTACAGTTTCCTAGGGTTATGTTGGAAAAATGTGTTACAAACAATAAGATTGTTTTCTTCACAGAACTGTATCAGCCGGTCTCCTCTGTCGTTTCTGTTTCCCAAACCATGTTGCCGTACTATCTACTTATATTTAGTTTTTCAAACTTTTGCATTGATGTCTCCCATGACAATTGGGACATGTGATGATTGTACAACTTTCAGTATTTGTTGGAGGTCCTCATAATATTCTTCTAGCTGTTCATCACTATAATCAGTTGTTGGAGCATACGCCTGAAGAATTACTATGTCGAAAGGATTTGAATTAATGTTGAGTAGTATTATCCTAAGAGTAGGTTGTTAATGTTAAGTAGTATCATCCATAGGCCGATCTCCCTGGCCTAGGAGTTAACGTCTCTCTCCGTAATACCGTATATTCTCGTGAGTAACACATCTGCTCGAAAATCGGGGTATGTGAGCCGGGTCGCTCAGAAAGCAATGGCAAACTACTGAGCGTAATCATGCCTAGTACATCAACAGCAGCTGAAAAATGCTGGTGTTGACTGCAACGTGCAACATAAAAACAAAGTATCATCCTATCTTCATGAGACCAGAATACACTCATATTTGTCTTTAAATTTCTGTTTACTAAAATTCCTTCTCCTCACTCGTGATGATCTCCTCCCGAGTTAATGATTATGCAGTCGTCTCTACTTATGTAACTAGTATCTGTCCATCTTGCGTCGGATACACCTAAAATACCCAAATTAATGTTTTTTGCTTCTGAAATCAGGAGGTCAAATTCAGCTGATTTTTGATTTCTTGGCAAGAGACTGAGCGTACTTTGCCATTGCTTTCACCGGCTCACACACCCCGTAAGTTACCGACGCGGAGAGAACCGCTACCGATTCTCTCGCACGTCACGTTACTCACGAGAGTATACGGGATTACGGAGAAAGTCGTGTAACCCCCAGACAAGGGATACCGGCTGTGTGTGTGTGTGTGTGTGTGTGTGTATATATATATATATATATATATATATATATATATATATATATATATATATATATATATATATATATAAAGTCAAAATTTTTTGGCCACGTTATGAGAAGGAATATATTGAAGAACTTGGTGACAAGATCGAGGGGAAGAGAACAGGGGGCGGGAAGAAAAGTTAATACCTGGATGTCTTGACCACTTTGTATATTATATATATAAACGAACAAACAGTCACTTACACGTGTTTTTTTTTTTTTTGTAAAAGGAAAGCCCAATGATATGAGTTATTACATAATTATCCAATTTAAACATTCAAAATGACCCTTGCACTAAAATTCATTCTAAGCATCAATATGTAGAATGTTTACGATATAATGGGCAAATTAAGTGGGTCAAATGTGCTGGAAACGCCAAAAGTTCTCAAGATGTTTCACAATTAGTGATGCTGAACATAATCAAAGGCCATACATTTCTCTAAATATAACATTAAAATTGCGTATGTACGTTTACAAAGAAAGGCACAATGTTCTCGGCCCTAAAGGTTTAGTATTTCAGAAAGTATAATATAACACACGAGTGATATAATGTGGAAGCATTAAAACGTAAATTTGTAAAACCCAAATAACCTAAATATATATAAATGAAGTCAACCGACAGGAGAACACACTACTATTTCGGGTTCCATTTTTAAGATGTAATTTTCTGAAAGTGTTAAATATTCTGACAATCCAATCCAATATTGAGAAAAGGCCTCTGAGAATGTAACTATCACGCCGAGCAACACAATGTCATTGTTGCCACATTGACGTTGTCGTAAAAACAATCCCCAATGCAGACTGTTACAGTGATCACAAATTAATTACAGGCACATTAAGAGTAAAGTTAAAGAAAGTCAAGTATACAACAGGAAACCCAAAATATGATTTGTGCAAATTAAAAACTGACAAAGAAAAACAAGATAATTTTAACATTGAAGTAAAGAACGAATTTTATATATTGTCTGATCCTATTTTAAGATGTGGATGATCAATGGGAAATGTTGAAGAATTCAATCAGTTTTGCTGCAGAAAAATATTATTCCAAAATAAAGAATGTGGGTCGTAAGACTGAAGAAATTTTACAACTAATGGAAACAAGAAGACAGAACAAAGATAATCCTTCCAAATATGAAGAAATTCACAGAAAAATGAGAATATAATGTAAGGATGCAAAAGAAGCATGCCTTGAAAAAAAAAAACTGTATAGAAATTGAAAAACAACACAACAGTAAAAATACCAAACTAATGCAGAAAAGATTTTAGGAGCTTACTAATCAAAGAACACATACATCAGCAGGCTGCCTAAAGACAAATGATGGAAAACGCATAATAGAAAACGATCAGATTTTATATGTATGGTCAGATTATGTGAAAAACCTTTATGATGATAACAGAGAAGAACAGCATAATATTCAAACTATTAGTGAAGGACCATCAATTTTGAAGATGGAGGTTCAAAATGCTCTTAACCATATGAAATCTGGCAAGACCCCCGGTACAGACAGCATCACTACAGAAATGATTAATGCTTTAGAAGAATATTGAATTGATGAAGTTACCAGACTGCTGAATACAATATATGAAACTGGAAATATACCTCATGAATTATGTAACTCTGCTTTTATTGCCATCCCAAAAAAATCCATCCATCATGTGCCATGCCGATAAGCGTGGGCGGTCATGTTTTGCCATCTCACTCGATCACCAGAGCCGTGGATCAGCTCCGTGTTCCTGTCTCGACCATGCCACATGGCCAAGCCATCCCAGTATTTACTTCAAGGTCTTCGCCTTGGTCTTATCCCTTCGATCTTGCCAGTTGTCGCCAATTTCTCCAAATAATTTCTTCTAATAACTTGTCCTAAAAATTTGACTGTCTACCGTCTAATGACTCATCAGTTTACGAACTTCATTTGCTTCTTGAAGGACTTGCTCATTGGTTTTTCTGTCTATCCATGGTATTTGTGAGGCTTTAAGTGAATAGAATATTACAGAAGCTCAAATGGGTGAGGTTCTATAAAATATATCTATATATGATAGATAGGGGTTTAATATAGCAAGTTGTCTAGGAGCAACCCTTATGGGATGGATAATCATTCCCGAACAGCCCTTTAGAGGAACAATATAATCTGGCTCGAAACCAACACTGTGCAAATCTCAGACTTAAAGTTTAAGTTTATACACAGAATTTATAAAATGAAATGCTTCTCTATAAGGCATATATTTTTATTTATTTATTTATTTATATAGATCCTGGCAATTCTCCACAGCAACGGAGGAACATGTTCCCTCCCCAATAATGTTGATTGCATGCTATCTGCCAACAACATGTGGATCTAACATTAAATGTGTCGAAAGTGACACTTGTCAATTGGACTCAACAGTAGTAGTCAACCACAACATCAACAATGACTGTACTTAACACCAGTTGATCAAGACATCCACAATGAAATTTACTCGACAACATCTAAACAGGACCTTCACAATTCACCAAAATCAACAACAGTTGAATACGACATTCACCAGTAAATGTACTTGAGAACAGCTGTACAGGACATTCACTAAGAAATGTACTTCACAACAGCTGAACAAGACATTCATAAGGACATGTACTTCAAAACACTGTTTTCAAAACTACAATTTATTGAATTGACTGTAGGGGTCGTGAATCGTGGAGTCAGGTCTTTGTCAGATATGACTGAGCTACCGTATGACAGTAGACGGTACTACCTGCTTTCTGTCAGCGCCGAATGTTGGGCGGCGCTTACCAAACCCGACACCCCACATTGTGCCAACGGCTTCGGGCGGAAGAGCGCAATTGGGAGGGTACTAGCCTTATCCTGGTGCGAGGAAATGCAACCCAACGACAAAATAAGTCATGGCAGGGCAGACCAGGCCCTAAGCCTTAGTTGGCAGCTGGTCTAGGATCGAAGCTCCGACAGGCGGACAGCTAGAGCATTGCTTTGCTGATCCGGCAGCTTCTGCAGCGTGTCTTGTTCCAGATGTATAGGTGTTAACTTTCCTCTGGAGTGAACTAGGCAGGCAGAGAGAGGGATCATGCTGCATGGGCAACACATGGTTTCTTTATTTTAGCCCAGTCTTTGTGCTATGGAGAGGCAATAACTCCATCCCTGGTCTTAACCGGTCTCGGAATCAAAGCGAGAGGCAACTGTTACGGGTCATAAGTCCTTGTCAGTTGGCGTAGACATGGGGCGCCACGCGTTGCCTCTGACGGTGGGACACACCTACAGGTGTCCCTGATCAGCTACCGCCCGCCTCAAGCTGGGCAGCCCCCGGCCATTTGGGTGCTGATCCGCCACAGCCTGCCTGCTTCACTGGGTGCTTGGGGCTAGGACAAAATCTGAATCGCAGGCTGTAAAACCAATGCACTAGTTACTAATAAAAAGAATAGAAACCTCAAGCTACGGCTTGCAACCTGGAACGTGAGAACCATGTGTCCAGGATTTTCCACTGACTAGACAAATATTGACGATGTGAGAAAAACGGCTGTGATTGATGCTGAACTCAATCGTCTTAGCATTGATATTGCTGGCCTGCAGGAGACTCGCCTCGCTGAGGAAGGGTCACTCAGGGAAAACAATTACACCTTTTTTGGAAGGGAAGAGGGCAGGCAGAAACAAGGCAACATGGTGTGGGCTTTGCAGTGAAGAATTCGCTACTGGGAATGATTGATATCCCAGCTGGAGGTAATGAAAGATTATTATCACTGCGCTTGGCAACCTCTTGTGGATTTGCCACCATTCTCACTGCCTATGCACCGACACTCGATTCCCCTGATGATATGAAGGATACGTTCTATGAGCAGCTAGACTCTGCGATCAAGGCAGTTCCAAAATCCGACTACATTTATATGCTCGGTGATTTCAATGCTCGTGTGGGCAAGGACTCGAGTTCATGGCCAGTGTGCCTTGGAAAATACAACATCGGTCGCATGCATGATAATGGGCAAAGGCTCCTGGAGCATTGCACTAGAAATGACCTATGTATTACAAACTCTTTTTTTAAAACAAAAGAGATGCATAAGGTCACATGGAAACATCCAAGATCCGGCCATTGGCATCAGCTGGACTTCATTATCACACGGAGACAACATCTGAACCATACATCATTAACTCGAAGTTACCACAGTGCTGACTGTGATACAGATAATTCTTTGGTTGTTGCAAGGGTTAGACTGAGGCCAAAGAGAATCTACACAGCTAAACACAAGTCTAGCCCCAGGATTAATATTATTAACACTCACGATCCTGGAATGTGCTTTGAATTTCAACAGCAACTTGAAGATGCTTTCAATGATACATCAGAAAATTGTATAGTAAATGATAAATGGAGTAAACTTAAGGAAACTATTTATAAAACAGCGGTAGGGGTTTACGGCACGGTGGATCATAAGAGGCAGGACTGATTTGCGCAAACAGCCAGATACTGCAGCCCTTGATTGATAAAAAGAAGATAGCTCTCTTAAGAAACAAGGAAAGACCAACGCGTAACACACTGAGTGAGTTGAAGCAAGCGAGGAAGGATGTACAAAAGGCTGCCAGGCAGTGTGCGAATGACTATTGGATCAAGTTATGTGAATCCATTCAAATCGCAAGTGATAAGGGAAACATCAGAAGCATGTATGAAGGGATCAAGAAAGCCTGTGGTCCAATGATCAAAAGAAGTGCACCGCTGAAAACCTTGACTGGAGAAATCATCACTGATAAGAAACCGCAGTTGGATAGATGGGTCGAGCACTATTTAGAGCTTTACTCAAGTGAGACCAAGCTATCGGATGATGCCCTCAACGCCATAGAGGCCCTGCCAACCCTTGACCACCTGGACACACTTCCCACTATAACAGAAGTTAAGTGTGCTATAAATGAGCTTGCATCTGGCAAGGCTACAGGTAAGGATGGGATTCCAATAGAGGTAATCAGGAGTGGGCAAGACACACTCGCTCTACAGATCCACCAGCTAATAGAGCTATGCTGGCGAGAAGGACAAGTCCCACAGGATTTCAAAGATTCAAACATCATAACGCTGTACAAGAATCAGGGAGATCGGAGCGACTGTAACAACTATAGGGGTATCTCACTTCTGTGTATTGTTGGGAAAGTATTTGCCAGAATTGTCCTGCGCAGACTTCAAGACCTGGGAGATCAAGTCTACCCCGAATCACAGTGCGGCTTCCGTCAGAACCGGTCTACCATTGATATGATATTTTCATTGCGACAGATGAAAGAAAAATGCCGGGAACAAAATCAGCCACTGTTTATTGCCTTCATCGACCTCACAAAGGCATTCGATTTGGTCAGTCGTGAGGGTCTGTTCAAAGCACTAAAGAAGATTGGCTGCCCACCAACTCTTCTGTCCATTGTGGAATCGTTTCACACAGACATGAAGGGTATAATCAAGTTTGATGGCTCAACTTCAGAAGAGTTTGAAATCAAGAGTGGAGTTAAGCAAGGTTGTGTACTATTCCCCACCCTCTTTGGGATATACTTTTTACTTCTACTGAAATATGCCTTTCGTGATCAGGATGACGGTATATACATTCACTCACGCTCAGATGGTGGCCTCTATAATGCTCAGAGATTGAAGGTCAAGACCAAAATTAGCAGGGTACTAATCAGAGAGTTGCTTTTTGCGGATGATGCTGCGATTACGAATCACTCCGAGGAAGAATTACAACATCTACTATCTGCATTCTCCAATGCTTGTTCTGAATTTGGTTTAACAATTAACAAAAAGAAGACACAGATTATGTCACAAGGTGCACATGGTGTACCATCAATCTTTATTGACGACGCCGAACTGGAGATAGTAGACCATTTTACATATCTAGGATCAGAGGTAAATAGCAAATTATCCCCCGATCAGGAAATCAACATCAGGATTGGCAAGGCAGCAACAACAATGAACATGTTAGCAAAAAGAGTCTGGGAGAACAGGAAGCTTACTGCCAAAACAAAAGTCCTCGTCTACCAAGCCTGTGTACTTAGTACTCTTCTTTATGGCAGTGAAACCTGGACAACTTACTCACGCCAAGAGAAACGTTTAAACAGCTTTCATATGCGGTGTCTGCGAAGAATACTTGGTATTAAGTGGCAAGACAAAATCACAAATACTGAAGTATTGGAAAGATCAGGTTGTGTGACGGTGTATTCCATGCTCAGTCTTCGTAGACTTAGATGGATAGGACACGTTAGGAGGATGGATGATGGTAGAATACCAAAGGACATCTTTTTTGGTGAATTACAGACGGGTAGGAGATCTCAGGGTCGGCCTCTACTACGATACAAAGATGTGTGTAAGCGGGACATGATTGATACAGGCATTGATAATGCATATTGGGAGCACGTCGCTGCGGAACGTGTTGCATGGAGGGCAACTATCAGAAATGGAATAAATACAAAGGAGAAAATGATTGCAGATAAAGCACACACAGAGCGTGAGAGACGTAAGATGGTGCAAAATGGCGGAAATGATCATGTTTTCACATGCACCTACAGTGGGCAAACATTTGCAGCAAGAATTGGCCTTACCAGCCACACTCGCCACCGTCATAGATCGTAGTTAATAAGCCTTTTTGAAGCACAATGTACCAAACTATCGTCTGTCAAGACGGAAAGGTGCCAATGAATGTAATATGTATGCTTATTACTGAGGGCGTAGCTGCCCGTATATGAGTCAAGTAGGCAGGGTTGTTACAGGGTTCCATCACTAGTTGCTCTCCTTATAGGGTCAGCCTTCTAGTGTGAAGCACCAACCCAGTTTGTACTGAAGATGGAAAGTTGGAGCCAGGCACTGGCCAGTGATTCTACGAACTCCCCAGTGTTGGAGCTGCGCACTGGATTTCCACCTGAGAAGTCTCCTTCAGCCACGTTGCGACCTAGTCTGTAGGTCCGGCCCAAATCCACCTACCCCAGCTTGCAACAAGTAAGAACATTCTATTGATATGCCATGATGGCTCATGTGATTTATCCGGGCCACGATGCAACCAGAAATGACAATTCCGTCTGTTATATGAGATACCATGCGTTGTATTAGAAAACAGTGATGGCCTCTGTTCACCTGATCTACCATTGAAGTACGGGATCGTCACTGGAGGGACGGCTATCATCACTCATCCGCCTAACGAGTCTGAACTCTGGGAAGGACGACCCTTCGGAGGCCGGGGGAGAGAACGAGGACAGTCCGATGTACAGACCGAACTGGGAGCTGCCCTATGATGACAGCTCAGATCTGAATCGGATAACCCTTCTTTATCTATTTTATCGAGATCCTCACTGCCTTAGTCTAGTTTAGTTTAGTTTAGTTTAGTCGTTGGATCAACATCACGGCACACGGTTTAACCCATACGTGCTCCGTTTTCCTCCTAACTCAAACCTGAGTCTGGAGAAACTCAGCTCAATGCACGAACTCCGTTGCATCAGCGAGGATCCTAAAATACTTTGGGTAGATTTTTAACTCGAAATTTTGCCCGGGCATCGCCGTTAGGCTACTATTTTTCGATTCCCAACTGCCAAGGGATTTTTTACGTGCGCAACAATACACACGGGCGTCCGATCTCACTACCCAGAGACCAGGAGAAATTTTATTACTGGAAGACCAGGTGGATTTTTTAAATAAAATCCCGGTTCTCACCGGGGCCTGAACCCGGGGACCTCCAGCACTTGAGGCGGACACCAAACCTCAAGACCACTCAGCCCCCCCCCCAAAGTCTTAGTCTACTTCTATTCCACTCCTGTACTATCTTGTGTAATGCAATGAAGGTTATTACGATGACGTCACTCGAGTTGAGTCTGCTGTATAGATTGAGCCCCAAGAGGTAGAGTCCCTATGTTGAGTGAGTGAAAAAAGCAGTCCAGGAGTCTGAGGGGTCAAGGGACCAATTACACCCGGGTCTTGAACAGAACGTGTCTCACAGTTACACGTGTGACAACAATCCAGCCTACACTCCTGTTTATTGTTACAATATAATATACATTCAGTAAGGATGGTTGCTGTAACACGTGTTATACTATCAAACCCACCAACACATTGTGTTATAGCAGCTCTGGCAGCCTTTATTACACATGGCACGAGATGGTACTTTAAGGATAATTATTATACCATGTCTTACTGAGATATACCCCATTGTTTATATCTTGCTGTGTGCAAGCGCATCTACTGTCATTGGCACCTTTCCGTCTTGACAGACGATAGTTTGGTACATTGTGCTTCAAAAAGGCTTAATAACTACGATCCATGGCGGTGGCGAGTGTGGCTGATAAGGCCAATTCTTGCTGCAAATGTTTGCCCACTGTAGGTGCATGTGAAAACATGGTCATTTCCACCATTTTGCACCATCTTACGTCTCTCACGTTCTGTGTGTGCTTTATCTGCAATCATTTTCTCCTTTGTCTTTATTCCATTTCTCATAGTTGCCCTCCATGCAACACGTTCAGCGGCGACGTGCTCCCAATGTGCATTATCAATGCCTGTATCAATCATGTCCCGCTTACACACATCTTTGTATCGTAATAGAGGCCGACCCTGAGATCTCCTACCCGTCTGTAATTCACCAAAAAAGATGTCCTTTGGTATTCTACCATCATCCATCCTCCTAACGTGTCCTATCCATCTAAGTCTACGAAGACTGAGCATGGAATACACCGTCACACAACCTGATCTTTCCAATACTTCAGTATTTGTGATTTTGTCTTGCCACTTAATACCAGGGATTCTTCGCAGACACCGCATATGAAAGCTGTTTAAACGTTTCTCTTGGCGTGAGTAAGTTGTCCAGGTTTCACTGCCATAAATAAGAGTACTAAGGACACAGGCTTGGTAGACGAGGACTTTGGTTTTGGCAGTAAGCTTCCTGTTCTCCCAGACTCTTTTTGCTAACATGTTCATTGTTGTTGCTGCCTTGCCAATCCTGATGTTGATTTCCTGATCGAGGGATAATTTGCTATTTACCTCTGATCCTAGATATGTAAAATGGTCTACTATCTCCAGTTCGGCGTCGTCAATAAAGATTGATGGTACACCATGTGCACCTTGTGACATAATCTGTGTCTTCTTTTTGTTAATTGTTAAACCAAATTCAGAACAAGCATTGGAGAATACAGATAGTAGATGTTGTAATTCTTCCTCAGAGTGGGTCATAATCGCAGCATCATCCGCAAAAGGCAACTCTCTGATTAGTACCCTGCTAATGTTGGTCTTGGCCTTCAATCTCTGAGCATTATAGAGGCCACCATCTGAGCGTGAGTGAATGTATATACCGTCATCCTGATCACGAAAGGCATATTTCAGTAGAAGTGAAAAGTATATCCCAAAGAGGGTGGGGGCTAGTACACAACCTTGCTTAACTCCACTCTTGATTTCAAACTCTTCTGAAGTTGAGCCATCAAACTTGATTATACCCTTCATGCCTGTGTGGAACGATTCCACAATGGACAGAAGAGTTAGTGGGCAGCCAATCTTCTTTAGTGCTTTGAACAGACCCTCACGACTGACCAAATCGAATGCCTTTGTGAGGTCGATGAAGGCAATAAACAGTGGCTGATTTTGTTCCCGGCATTTTTCTTGCATCTGTCGCAATGAGAATATCATATCAATGGTAGACCGGTTCTGACGGAAGCCGCACTGTGATTCGGGGTAGACTTGATCTCCCAGGACGTGAAGTCTGTGCAGGACAATTCTGGCAAATACTTTCCCAACAATACACAGTAGTGAGATACAGTCGCTCCGATCTCCCTTGTTCTTGTACAGCGTTATGATGTTTGAATCTTTGAAATCCTGTGGGACTTGTCCTTCTCGCCAGCATAGCTCTATTAGCTGGTGGATCTGTAGAGCGAGTGTCTCTTGCCCACTCCTGATTACCTCTATTGGAATCCCATCCTTACCTGGAGCCTTGCCAGATGCAAGCTCATTTATAGCACACTTAACTTCTGTTATAGTGGGAAGTGTTTCCAGGTGGTCAAGAGTTTGCAGGCCCTCTATGGCGTTGAGGGCATCATCCGCTAGCTTGGTCTCACTTGAGTAAAGCTCTAAATAGTGCTCGACCCATCTATCAATCTACTGTTTCTTTTCAGTGATGATTTCTCCAGTCAAGGTTTTCAGCGGTGCACTTCTTTTGATCATTGGACCACAGGCTTTCTTTATCCCTTCATACATGCTTCTGATGTTTCCCTTATCACTTGCGATTTGAATGGACTCACATAACTTGATCCAATAGTCATTCGCACACTGCCTGGCAGCCTTTTGTACATCCTTCCTCGCTTGCTTTAGCTCACTCAGAGTGTTACGCGTTGGTCTTTCCTTGTTTCTTAAGAGAGCTATCTTCTTTTTTTCAATCAAGGGCTGCAGTATCTGGCTGTTTGCCGCAAACCAGTCCTGCATCTTATGATCCACAGTGCCGTAAACCCCTATCGCTGTTTTATAAATAGTTTCCTTAAGTTTACTCCATTTATCATTTACTATACAATTTTCTGATGTATCATTGAAAGCGTCTTCAAGTTGCTGTTGAAATTCAAAGCACTTTCCAGGATCGTGAGTGTTAGTAATATTAATCCTGGGGCTAGACTTGTGTTTAGCTGTGTAGATTCTCTTTGGTCTCAGTCTAACCCTTGCAACAACCAAAGAATGATCTGTATCACAGTCAGCACTGTGGTAACTTCGAGTTAATTATGTATGGTTCAGATGTTGTCTCCGTGTGATAATGAAGTCCAGCTGATGCCAATGGCCGGATCTTGGATGTTTCCATGTGACCTTATGCATCTCTTTTGTTTTAAAAAAAGGAGTTTGTAATACATAGGTCATTTCTAGTGCAATGCTCCAGCAGCCTTTGCCCATTATCATTCATGCGACCGATGTTGTATTTTCCAAGGCACACTGGCCATGAACTCGAGTCCTTGCCCACACGAGCATTGAAATCACCGAGCATATAAATGTAGTCGGATTTTGGAACTGCCTTGATCTCAGAGTCTAGCTGCTCATAGAACGTATCCTTCACATCATCAGAGGAAGCGAGTGTCGGTGCATATGCAGTGAGAATGGTGGCAAATCTCCAAGAGGTTGCCAAGCGCAGTGATAATAATCTTTCATTACCTCCAGCTGGGATATCAATCATTCCCAGTAGCGAATTCTTCACTGCAAAGCCCACACCATGTTGCCTTTTTTCTGCCTGCCCTCTTCCCTTCCAAAAAAAGGTGTAATTGTTTTCTCTGAGTGACCCTTCCTCAGCGAGGCGAGTCTCCTTCAGGCCAGCAATATCAATGTTTAGACGATTGAGTTCGGCATCAATCACAGCCGTTTTTCTCACATCGTCAATATTCGTCAAGTCAGTGGAAAATCCTGGACACATGGTTCTCACGTTCCAGGTTGCAAGCCGTAGCTTGAGGTTTCTATTATTTTTATTAGTACCTGGTGCATTGGTTTTACAGCCTGCGACAATTAGATTTTGTCCTAGCCCCAAGCACCCATTGAAGCAGGCAAGCTGTGGCGGATCAGCACCCAATTGGCTGGGGGATGCCCAGCTTGAGGCGGGCGGTAGCTGATCAGTGACACCTGTAGGTGTCTCCCACCGTCAGAGGCAACGCGTGGCGCCCCATATCTACGCCAACTGACAAGGACTTATAACCCGTAACAGTTGCCTCTCGCTTTGATACCGAGACCGGATAAGACCAGGGATGGAGTTATTGCCTCTCCATAGCACAAAGCCTGGGCTAAAATAAAGAAACCATGTGTTGCCCATGCAGCATGATTCCTCTCTCGGCCTGCCTAGCTCACTCCAGAGGAAAGTTGACACCTATAATCTGGAACAAGACAAGCTGCAGAAGCTGCCGGATCAGCAAAGCAATGCTCTAACTGTCCGCCTGTCGGAGCTTCGATCCTCGACCAGCTGCCAACCAAGGCTTAGGGCCTGGTCTGCCCTGCCATGACTTATTTTGTCTTTGGGTTGCATTTCCTCGCACCAGGATAAGGCTAGTACCCTCCCAATTGCGCTCTTCCGCCCGAAGCCGTTGGCACAATGTGGGGTGTCGGGTTTGGTAAGCGCCGCCCAACATTCGGCGCTGACAGAAAACAGGTAGTACCGTCTACTGTTGTACGGTAGCTCAGTCATATCTGACTAAGACCTGACTAGCATCTACTGTATGGTCATCGTAAATAGGCATTTGATAGATACAGAATAGATGGAAGAAATAATGTGGGTGTATGTGCATTCCAGCCTCTCTCACTGTCATTTATCTATCCCATGAAGTAGTAAGAAGTAAACAATAAGCTTTAAATGTACAAAAGCACTCCGTTTAAGGTTGCTCTCCTGTTAGAGCAGCTATATGAACAGGGAGAAAATGATATATATATATATATATATATATATATATATATATATATATATATATATATATATATTTGCACAATACATAATCTACGTCAGCATTGCCTCTAAAGCATAGAACCAGTAACTGTGAGATACATGGATGAATAGGGGTGAAAGAGGAATCTAATCCCTCCATTTAAATAAAACTGTGCTGAGTGTCAAAGCCCTGTGGTGATAAGTATCCCGGTTCCGGTATTCGTCATACGAAGAACAGGACATGATAGCTGTGACCTGAACGTAGGAAACCAATCAATGACCAGTGCTGTTGAAGTGGGTAGAAACAGGCCTAGGGATGTTGTTATAGATGTCACGGAATGTTGACAGAGTCTGTGTACTAAATGAAGCACAATCTCACCAATGTATTTCATACTTCATCGATTTACAAATGATGGCGCAATTAATTGTACAGCTCATGCAGGGCAATTCTTTCTTGATGTAGAATCTATCTGTTGAACATTTTATCAATGGGGTATGCAACACAGATGGATAAGCCATACAGCTATGTCTGAGGCACACATATGACCATACAGCCTTCAAGGTGTACTATTCTATTGCAGAGAACATGGATCTTCATCATCCCTTTTATAGGAGGTCTTCTTCCAAGAATCGTACCTTCCATCACTGGTCATTCCAAACCACTACAACATCAACACGGCAACAGAATTTCAGTTTCCTAGACAGATGTTGTTTATGAGCCAGTCTTCTTAGATGCACAGATCTGATAGAGTGTCAGTATTTGCCGTTTCCTTCTCCACGGTAGGCTAAAACCTTTTCGGTACTATTTATTTTAAGATGCCCATATTTTCTTCTTTATTCATAGCGATATGACCAATGCCTCACATTAGCATGTTGCCACAGGAAAGTTCTCCAAAAGTTTATATTAATTTATCACTTGATGTTGTGCCATAAATTCCTAATTATAAAAACAATTGGGTGTCTAGTAGGTCATGGGTCGAAGTACTCACTGATCTCCTCCTTTTGACATTTCTCATTATATTTTCTGCACAGACTGAAGTCTCCAACTATTATGCAATTTGTGTCAATTATTTCCCTGCTTGAAAATATCTTTATTTCCTGGACTGTATAGAACGTTAATTTCGATTTTAGCTTTCTTTATTAATCGTTATCATTTATATTTGATTTGTTAGTGTTTACAAATACGTCCATGCTTGGTATTGCTGTGCTCAAGTATTAGAATCCCCTCCACGTTATATTCGTAGTGGATGGATACGTATGATATGATATCCTATGACTGAAAATCTGTGGTGAGATGATGGGTTGAGGTGTTCCTCTTGGATGCAAGCCAAATCAATTTCGTCTTCTTACAGGCGATTTGCAAACTACTGAGCGTAATCTTGCCAAGAAATAAACAATCAGCTGAAAGATGCTGATGTTGATAGCGATGTCTTGTGATGTGAAGGATATGCAAACAAACAATAACAGGCGATTTGGAATGGGAACATTTTTTTTTGGGGGGTGGGGAGGGGGGAAGAGATGGTTACTTCGATGCTACATTGTACCATGTTGAGTTTTAGGGTATTTTGGTCAGTAGTTCATACCCTATCCCTGTGTGTATTGAGTCCATCATAGAACAGAGGAAAGTGATTGCAAGTAGCATTGGGTGAATCTCTTAGAGGCGGGGTTGGGGATGAGGGATGGCGGCATTATTACCGCCTGCCGGGACTACACGCTTCCTTTCTGTTTGTAACGTCATCATACAACTGGTTAAGCTGCAGTGTATCGTGAAGCCTGTGGCTCAATGCATCCGCTTTCGACAAGCATTTTGTTTGGCTTCCTTTCCCTATTCTTTGACTCTTCACACGCTACCTACAGTCAGCAGGTTTGTGACTCACTTCGTCAGGTCCCTATCCCTTGACCTGTCAGATGTGGGAGACCTTACCAGTAGCCCCATCACCATCAACTTAGAACATGGTGCCACTGAAGCACGCAAATCTCTCTACCACTTGACGGTGAGACACAAAGAGGGGACTACACGAAGTGAACTTCGTGCCTTGTGAGAGGGTAAACATTTGGCCCTGACAGTAAAGAAAATGTAAACGAGTACTCCCGCTAACATCTATATATATATATATATATATATATATATATATATATATATATATATATATATATATATATATATATATATATATATATATATATATTAAGCAGGTAACGGACCCTACTCCACGCTTGGAGGCGCCTTGGACGTGTGGTATATATTTATAAACCAACGGCCATCTAAGGGTAATGTGGTCAATACCACACCGACTGCCTTTACTTCCCAAGATATTCCCATCTACCAATTTTAGGCTGAGTTGACTTGCGAGGCCAGGTCACTTTACAAAATCTGCCATGACACGAATTCGAAACCACGAGCACCGAGCCGGCAGGCATCCCTGCCACTGGACTAACGCGGCTCCCATGACGGTATATTGGGCATTTGCGATTTCCTGAACCTAACGTGAGCGACTCTATCTTCCGTATCAGGACGGCTGCCGCTGCACTCCCAGAGACATATCTGGGACCCAGCCTACGACTGGAACGTGGAAACATCGTTTCTTTAAGAGACAGTCAACCCATTAGTGAGGTCTTGACCCCTGGCCACTGTATTAGAAAGCAAATAAAAATACCACGATACTGCGACAGTCCATAGTTTTGTGATTTCTCTTGCTTTTAATTTTATATTTGTTCTTATTTTAAAATCTAGTATAGTTGTTATGCAAAGTCTTGAATAGAAATATACTCTTGAATTCAAAGGATTTACAATAATAAGAATACGACAGAAGGAGCTGTAAAAAAATGGTAGTGTTATTACAGAAACTGTCAGAAGCGACAAAATGAATTTGCGAAAAAATTATGGGGTAAACAAAAGCGTATGAGGAGTTGATCAGTACAGTATTAATGGAAATCCTTCTTTCCACAATTACTTAATCAGCATATGAGCAAGACGAAAAGCAAAGCATACGAAAATATTCCTCGTTTCTAAGCTGCAATAATATGGCTTTGAGTGATGGCAAAATAAAACAAGCTCAAATACAGATGTGAAAACAAACGAACACGTCAGAAGCAGTGTAGAATTTCTGTTCTGTTGTGTCAAAAGCGAATTTCCCTACAGGTATTGGCACAGTATCATAGAAAGCACACGTTTTTCAGTCTCGCTCACTTGGAATCATGGAACTCTTGGCAAGCTTCTATTCGGGTGTCAGCCTAGTCGTCGCTGATCTCTCAAATCACGATATTTACAGGGATTTTCTCAACACATCCATAACTGTTTGGCAGATATGAGGTGAACGTTATAGTCTTTTGTGTCTGTTTGTCCGTCGGTCTATCTGTATGTTTGTCCATCCCTCCTTCTATCTGTCTGTCTGTTTGTTTTTGCCTGTCGTCTGCTGTCTGACTACCATACCACTATCCCTAGAAAAAACATTAAAAATTATATTTATAATCAATAAGTTACTGTGTATACAACACATAACACATCTGTGAAACAAAAATGGAAAAATAAGGTTGATTCAGGATATGTGCATCAGCACATAATACGAATAGTATCGAAGAGAGAGAGGGTCGGCTGTTGACGAGCTGATACTGAATATCATCTTATGTATTGTCGTGGCAAATATGGTAAATATATACCACCGTTATTACATTTACCGCATCGCTGTCGATCTGTATTCATTGACAACACGGCGATTATGAGTATGCGTTCAAAAAGTAACATCATTACTGACGATATTCCCACACGTGCTGCTTTTCCTTGTTCAGCACGTTGTCATGCTTGTAATACCAGTGGCAACTTGATTATTCGTTCGCCTGCATTTTTCCCTATGCGATGAATGTCGTCTAGGTTCTCTGCTTACACCGTACAGGATCAATCTCTCCAAATAAGGAACCTCTGTCTGTTTTGTTCCATTTCCATTCGGTCGCAGAGAGCATTGTCATCAAACAGCTCGCCGTCCGAAAGGAGAGGCGACGGCCAGTCTATTAGACTGTTCATTTGCAACGCCATTTACTGCGAAGTCCGGGACCTCATCCCTAACAGGTTTGTTATTTAAACCATAACGCAGCTGCATTGTCAGAGTTTGTGACGTGCCTCGTTTCCGTACACCATTAACTCTCATAATATACCACAACCAGCAATTCTATACATTATTCTGACCTATTTCTCGCTTTCCTTTAAACAAATGTTAACATGTGTCCAATAAATCTGCCTCTGTCGCCGACATCCTTCTTGTGTAAGGGCATTACCCGCAAATGTCACTATTTGTACAATATCTATTGCCTCTGCTAGTGTGAACATTGAAAAGCACCGGCCAAATGGCAGGTTCCTGCGGTAATCCCAGTGTAATTGTCTAAGATTCAGAGCTCTAAGAGCCCACGCGGAAGCAAGCTTAAGTTCATACAGAACCGCCACTATCCATTTGACGATCCAGGGACAGACGTCTATATCTATTAGCGTATACACCAACAGGAAGTGAGAGTCACTGAGACAGACATGTTCGCCCGAAGCGGCATCGAATACGTGACCACCAGGTCGTTACGGCTAAGATGATGTTTATGTATAAATTTGACTTTGTTGTCCAGTGAGTTCTCACTTTCTTGCTTAGTTCTTCATGCTTTGTATCCGTGACATTCGCTACCTGAATATCTATAAGTCTTTGTTGGGAGCCGTGGCAGTGTAGTGGATAATTCACTTGCTGTCGGTTTGGTTGCTCATGTTCAAATTATATTCAGGGTTGGATTTATTCTAACTATATGATTCCGGGACCGACTTAGACTCATGAAATGGATAACAGCCATTCCCCCCCCCCACCCCCAGATAGCAGGGGGATGGTATGATACTGATCATGTCACTCATTGAGTACCATCTGGGCAAGTTAATGTGGTTCAACATTAAATCCCTAACAAGACCTGATGTTAGGAAATAATCACAGCTAGCAACTAAGTATGTGTAATGGCTTAGCAACGTGTCATATCTAGAATTTTTATTTATTACATTTTTTAAGTCATGTTTTTCTCTAGATCTGTTTGTATTGTTCCTGAGTTACATTATTATAATAGAAACGTCGATTCGTTGTGTCACAGTATATTTATTTTTATTTTATTATTTTTGGGGATATTATAATTGATTTATTTACCTGTGATTTACGTTTGCCGCAGAGGAGATATTTGTAAGGTATGGACTGTCGGTGTTTAGTATCTCTCACTTTTTCGCAGGAGTTACACAAACCTAACTGTTTTTATTTCCTATTAGGAAATAATCGTTTGGTTATTGTCATGTTTTCATAGGTATTTCGGTGTGATGAGTTTTCTGGTCAATTTGACGTCTGCTGTAGTAATATATTCATAACTGCACAGCCTTGTGTGGAGGGCTGACAAAGCATTGTTGTGTCACAAAGTCAGCTCTGGGTCTGAGATTACAACTAACTTGACAACTCTACAATTGAGTAGATCAGGTCAGTCGCTTGACCCGACAGTCAGAAACTGCAGATGTTACATAACCTCAGGTGGATGTGGGAGTCTAGAAAAAGAACAGAATTATAGAACTATGTCAAAGACTGTCTTAGGATATCCTTGTCCGGCAGGAACTATAATGAGTCACAGGTGACACCATATTGTAAAACTACTCATGGCAAAACCAAAACCAACCAATTAAGAATAGGCTCTTGGAGTGTCCAGAGCATTAGCAAGGACAAGAAAGTTAGAAAATGTAGTAATAGAGATTGACAAGCTAAAAATTAATATCCCAGGAATAAAAAACGTGAGGTAGAATTGATCTGGTGAAATAATACGGGACAAACATGTAATGCTATTTTCAGGAAGAGATAAACACGAAAAAGAAGTAGGACTACTGTTTGACAATTAAACAGGTAAAACAATTTGTTGTTATTAGAGTATTTCATATAAGGTCACTATGGTTATAATCACACGTAAACCAGTAATATAAATATTATATAAGCATCTGCACAAATAACGAGGAGGGGTGAAGAAGAAATATAAAGGTTTTATCATGAAATAGAAATGGCGATCTCTGTAATCAAACCACAGGGTATCAAAGCAATATTTTGTGATTCCAACGCAAATGTATAATATGAGTGACCTTCTATTTACATCCTTCTATTAATTTTACTTTGTTTCCATCATACAACTCTAGTGTATTCATTCCATCTCTTTATCATATGCTCCCCTTTCCTTTTTTATTTCAAATGTTCCATGTTTCAAATTATTTTTTTCTGCCTGTCAGATCACCGATTTCTTGTAAGCAATCATATATGTGAGAATTCTGTATGAGAGGAAGCTTAAAGTAGTATGTGATGAGATTGAGAGGTTAAATATTCAAATTTTAGGAATTGGTGAACATCGCTGGAAAGGCAAAGGACATTTTACAACTGAAAATGGAAGTCTTTTTATTTATTCTGGCAGAGACGTCGGAGGCCAGAGTGGTGTGGCAGTTTTTTTTTTTTAGATAAAACAACTGCAAAAGCTTTACTGGGATATAACCCAGTTAGTGATAGAATTCTCACTATTAGACTTAAAGGCCGTCCAAAAAACACAACACTCGTACAGATGTATGCACCTACTTCAACAGCAGAGGAGGACGAAATTGAAGTTGTTTACAACACACTGCAAGACACATTAAATAAGATTGGTCATAATGATATAGCAATAATACTGGGAGATTTTAATGCAAAAGTAGGTACAGCAAGAGCTGAAAATGAGAGACACTTTTAGGAAAATATTGGTTTGGGAAACATAAATTATGCAGGTGACAAATTAACTAAATTTTGCACAGAAAATGAGTTAATGATAGCCAACACACTTCTTAAACAACACCCAAGAAGACTCTTCACATGGAAGTCCCCGGACAGCATTACCAAAAATCAGATAGGTTATATTTTAATACAAAGTAGATGGAGATCAAGCATAGCATCTGCAAAAACCCTACGAAGTGCAGACTGTGATACGGATTATCAGTTATTAGAAGCAGATCTGAAATTAAAACTCAAAAAGCTTACCCGAGGACCAAAGCCACTTCGTTTTGATCTCACAAAAATACCAGATGCATACACTGTAGAAGTTAGGAATCGTTTTGGGGTCTTGATGTCTGTACAAGAGGAAATGACACCTGATGAACTGGCAGTACAAGCTAGAGATATCTTGATAACTGCAGCCAAAGATTTAATTCCGACCAAGAAAAAGCAACTTAAGCCATGGATTACATCATACTCGTTAGAATTAATGAAACAACGAAGGGAACTGAAACAGAAAGGATGTGAATCCGATAACACCAGGATGAAGTATAAATCTTTAACTCGAGAAATAAGAAAGAACACAGGAAAGGACAAAAATCAATACTTACAAGGTTGCTGTACCAGAATAGAGCAATATCATAAGACTGGAAGAGATTACGAAATGTTCAAAGAAATGAGGTTATTGACAAGAAATGTTCAACCTCAATTGAATGTTATCTGTGACAAGATGGGAAATACCTTAACAGAATCTAGACAAATTCTAGAAAGAAGGCAGGAGTATTGCAGTGGAATGTATGATATGAGTGACAGTGAGGATATGAATGAGATACATGAACCAATGACAGCAGAGACAGAACCTGAACTCTCATTAGATGAAATTGCTTGGGCTATAAAGAACCTGAAGAATGGTAAATCACCTGGATGTGATGAGATACCAGCTGAACTAATTAAAGCGAGATGAGAAGAAAGCATTCAAATCTATCACGCATTATGTAAAAAGATATGGAAATATGGTATATGGCCAAAAGATTGATTTTGAATCATATGAATGAATCATATGAAGAAACCCAATACCAAAAAAAGGGCAACCTGAAATTATGCACCAACTATAGAACTGTTGCTCTGATCAGTCATGCAAGTAAAATTCTACTAAAAATATAAACGGGAAGACTTCGTAAGAAAATGGAAGAAGAAATTAACGTGGTTCAAGCTGGATTTAGACAAGAGGAACAAGAGATCACATTCTCAATATGCGTTTAATAATAGAGAAGTGCAGAGAATTTAATGTAAGCCTATTCTCATGTTTTGTGGATTATTCAAAGGCATTTGACTGTGTACAACATCAGAAACTTTGGGAAATCTTGAGGAATATGGGCTACCACCACATGTAATATAACTTATAAGAATGCTCTATCTAGACCAACAAGCAGCGGTTAGAATAGATGGCGAGACATCAGATTGGTTTAACATCAAGCAAGGAGTCCGTCAAGGATGTGTGCTGTCTCCCTATTTGTTTAACCTGTACGCCGAAAATATAATGAGAAATGTAAGAGATATAAATAGGGAGCTATATGATGCCCTAAATATCGGTGGTCTTGGCATACCAGAGATTTGGTATGCTGATGATACAGTATTGCTATCCACAACACAGACTGGTATAGAAAACATAATAGCCTCAACCCAATTGAATAGTAAAAATCACAACTTGTATCTTAACATTGCAAAAACAAAGATAATGCATACAGATAAAACCACTATAGAAAGAAATATATGTTAATGAGGAAAAATTGGAGGTGGTGGACAATTTTGAATATCTTGGGTCATTGATAACAACATCGGTGACACAATGAAAGAAATTAAACAATGACTATCAATTGCTCTTCAAAGACTAAAACAACTGAATAAATTATGGAATGGGACAGACAGAACTACAAAAATTAGATTTTTAAGAGCATGCATCTTTCCTATTGCAACATACGCCTGTGAGACATGGACACTTACTACACAAGCTGAGCAATGCATAAATGCCTTTGAATATAAATGTTATAGACGAGTTCTAAGAATATCTTGGGTAAAGAAAAGAACAAATGCATCAATACTTCAAGTGCTGAATATTGAAGAAGGTTGACTATTAAAAACGACAAAACACAGAAAATTGAAATATTTTGGTCACTTGAAACGTCACGAAAGTTTGGAGAGAACAATAATGGTGGGTTATAAGCCTGGGAAGGGAGGAAGAGGAAGGCCAAAGAGAAGATGGGTGCAGGATGTGGCGGATGATCTCCAGATGGGTGTATCGGACGCGGGACATCTTGCTTATAATCGAGAGGTTTTCCGGAAGGTTGTTATGGAAGCGAAGTTCTGCAAAGGACATGCTACTGAATGAATGAATGAATGAATGAATGAATCACATGAAGAAACGCATAACGAGCGGGCCTGGTGAAATTACTAAAGATGACTTAGAATAGAAGTACTTGGAGCATTTGAAATAGAAATATTACTTAGACTGTTAAATGATATTAATAATAGTGGATACATTCCTACTGACATGCCGCAATCTGCATTTATTGCTTTACACAAGAGAGCAAAAGCAATTGAATGCGAATAATTTAGTACAATCAACCTCATAAACCATGCCACCAAACCTTAACTCAGAATTATAATGAGAAGAGCCAGATGGAAAAATTATATGGGAGTTAATGTAGAAGGAAGAACAGCGTTAATGTGTTGAAGGGGAAAGAAGAAAATAATGTAATATTCACATTACGAAGATTAATAGAGAAATCAACTGAAGCACAAAAGGACATATTCTTGGGCTTTATAGATAACACCAAAGGTGTTATATTAGTTGAATTGAGTTAAGAACCGACTTCACTGCACTCAGGACATTCCCTTACGTGCTCCGTCCCCTCGTTCAACAGCCAGCGAAGAGTAATACTACTAATCGTTCCCACCGCTATCTGTTTAAAAGTTCTCCTGGTCTTCCCTCTCAGTTTTGAGATTCTTCCAGAATCACCGCCGATCATGTTATATGATTAAATTATCAATGTGTTGGTGGATATTAGAATTGATAGTAAATGTCTCAGAATAATCAAAACATTGTAGACGGAACAAGTAGCAGCAATTCTCGTTGGCACCTTACCGTCTTGACAGACGATAGTTTGTGCTTCAAAAAGGCATAATAACTTTTACCCATGGCGGTAGCGAATGTGACTGGCACAAACCCACATGGGTGCCCCCTACTGCCCTGGGCCCCCGATCCTCCACTGACTGCTGGTATGTTCAATATTATGCAAAAAACTAACAAAGAAAAACAGTTGTGAAATGTAAACACATATGTTTGTACTACTATCACTCATATAAAACCTACAATAAGGTATTTCTGTATTAAAATTAATAGTTAATTAATTTTGTAATAATAGTAGACAAAAATACTGTAACTTTTTTGATAGATAAGAAAGTCAGAGAGAGCACACATTTACATTTTAAAGTTCTTTTTTCTAGATTTACGTCTGGCAAAGTTTTTGAGTACATCATCAAAGTTAATTTTGCGCTACAAGTCTGCCTCAATCATCAGCAAAGATAAGGAATCAAGCCTTTCTTGTTTCATTGTCGATCTACTTGGATTTTTTGTACGTTTCAACTGAGAAAAAGAGCGCTCAGTTGAACAGTTCGTAACCATTAATGTTAAAAATATGCGCAAGGCGATTTCTACATTTGGAAAAGCACACTCGATGTTATCTCTAACTATTACTTTGTAGAGTTCTGCATGACTGAACGTGTTGTTGTCAGATTTTGATGCACGAAACTTGTGGCGAATATATGAGTGGAACTGTTGTAGTTCAGTATATAAATTATTGTTCAGATCTTCAGGATAAGCATTTATTAGTCCTTCACAACACTGAGATGTTTGTGGTACATCGACCAAACAAGAAAATCGAACTGCTAGATCATTATATACATGTCCTCGTCTACTAATCTCTGTCTCAAGTTTGTCAACAATGGTGTAGAAAGCAGATATACGAAATTTGTCTCTGGCATTCTGAGATACCTCAGGGGCATCATCATCAGTGACCACTGTCTTTCGTTTACGATTACGGGTCAAAGTTGACTTATAATCCACACCTGGTGTTATTTCTTTTGCAGCTTCTTCAAATCTTTCAAATTCATTCCTAGATTCACGCAAGTGATCTGCTAGTGAAGAATACAAATCAGCACACGTTTTCAAGTTCACGTGCTCATTTTGTAGAGCTTGACTTAGCACTATGTGAATTAGTACTATTCACAATTGTGTTCACTAGCAGACCAAAACGGAAGTGAATTTGTCGCTACGCATTAGTGCGTTACGTAGCACAAACATGTCCCAGAAAAGTCAAAAAATAGCACCAAAAAACCTTGAAGAAAAATAACAAAAAATAGCAACAAAAAAAACTGGGTGGGGGGGTATTTTACCCCCGGGTTGTGGGACCAAGGTTAAATAATGTGCGATTCAATATTACATTTGCGATTTGCTTATGCCATGCAATTACGCTACCGGGACATTATACACATTTTTCTTGAGGACTTGTGGTGCTCCCCCCCTCCAAATTCTTGGTGCCCTAGGCACGTGCCTTGTTTGCCTAATGGTTAATCCATCCCTGCATGTCCCGTTTACACACATCTTTGTATCGTAGTAGAGGTCGACCCTGAGATCTCTTCCATCTATCCATCATGTGCCATGCCGGTAAGCGTGGGTGGTCATGTTTTGCCATCTCACTCGATCACCCGAGTCGTGGATCAGCTCTGTGTTTCTGTCTCGACCATGCCACGAGGCCAAGCCATCCAGGTATTTGCTTCTAGGTCTTCCTTTGGGTCCGCTCCCTTCGATCTTACCAGTTGTCACCAAGTTCTCCAATTCATTTCTTCTCATAACATGCCCAAAAAATTTTGACTGTCTGCGTCTAATGTCTCTAATCAGTTTACGATCTTCGTTTGTTTCTTGAAGGACCTGTTCATTGGTCTTTCTGGCTCTCCATGGTATTCTTTGCATTTTCCTCAGAAACCACATTTCTACAGGCATAAGATGTTTTTCAGCTTGACTGCTCATTGTCCAAGCTTCACATCCATATAAAAGTGCAGGTTCTATGTCGCACCTCAACACTCTTTTTCTCGTTTCAATTGACATCTTTTTTATTGGTCAGTATGTTTTTCATCTTGCTAAAGGCTACTTTAGACATGGCGATTCTTGTTCTAATCTCTTTCTAATCTCTATTACATTGTGGTATTTCGTTCTTCCTAGTGACGACCATAATCTGTGTATTTTTACAATTTAATTCTAACCCTCGTTGTTCACTAAATGTTGCAGGTCCTGTTCATTGTCTGCAATCAAGACTGTATCGTCTGCATATCTAATGTTATTGATGCATCGTCCCCCAATGTTGATTCCTTCCATATCTTCAATATTTCTGAAAATATTTTCACTGTACAGGGAAAACATATCTGGAGACATTACACATCCCTGTCTCACACCTCTCTTAATAGGCTGATATTGGTGTCACGGAAAAAACTGCAGTTTAGTGATTCCTTGATAATTTATATATCAAAATGCAAGGAAGGAGAAGGGTTAACAATTGTGTACTTCATTCTGCGAGGAGGAATAAAATTCACGATCATTGACCTACGAATATAAAAATAGGATACAGGTACGCGCCGAGGGCAGTGACTCCCGCTAGTATCGGCCGACGGGAAAATGAACGGAGAATGCTTTGAAGTGCAAACGAGCGATGGACAGAGGACCAGCGCACCAGCGGAGACGGTGATCAAAGGGGTTGGACACTTTGAGGTACCAACGTCGGAGAATACAGGGAAACATCGTAGAGACGAAGGAGACCGGAGCGCGGAGCGGCCGGACGTATACGGACGTATACGTGATTTCACTGAACTTTTGATGTTACGGGTGCGACAAATTTGATTGTAGATCAAACAATCAACGGAGGATGGGACACGCAATATAAATAGCTGAACATGGAGTTTCGGTTGAGTGTGTGTTCCAAACTGGGCTGAATGATCTATGCCTCCTGAGTGGGAATAGAAATACACGTCCCTAATGATGGAAAGAGGGGATATTAGTGTGTTATTCGCTTAGTGTATTTCGATTCCAGGAATATAGATGCATATATAAGGTATTAATATATTAGAGTATAGTTTTAGCATAGGAATATAGATGTGGTTGTGCGTAGGGTTTACTATTACTTTCTATTTAGTGAATAGTTTATACTTTAGTAAATTCTGCTGTTTATGTCAGAGTATTCTTTCGGAGGCTGTTTCATTACGGCTGGAGAAAAGATAATCACATAGACAGGGATATGAGGCAGACTTAAATCACCTGATTTAATGTTTATTACCCAGGTTCTACTACACAGCCTGACCTATCAAAGAAGATCAACCAGTACATCTCTTGTACAGAGAAAGCAGTGTTGATAATACAGGAAAGACATGTTAATTTAATCAGGCACTTCACAGGTGCAGTGAAAGTATGTCACTATAGCAAATGCAAAGTGGGTGACTTAACGAATATAAAAAAAAAAAACAGGTTTTGGTGATCCTTAGAGAAGGAACTTTATTCAAGCATAGAAAATAGGATAAAACATTGTCATGGAGTACTCACCTAAACGAAACAGGGAAGAACCCTAGACCAGTGTACCTATATTCAGAGAACGGTTAAATAACTGTGGACAGGTGTGAGGTGTTTTCACTGATGGATTATAACAACATAAAACGGAAAACTCTGTCTACGGAAAGGACTTACCGTGATCACATTACTGTACGGTGTTACTGTGGTGAACAATTGTTTGTATTTTCAAGAATTGGATTAAGTCAAGACTCAAGCTGAACGGATCATACCGGGTGAGAACGTTCTAATTCTGTGTTTGATATCTGATGTTTTGGCCTGTTGAATCTGCCGGAGAAGATTACGGAGACTATCTATCAACATCTTATCTTGCATCCACACTAGAAGAACATACCAACTACATAGACACTATCCATACATACACCAGACATAGTTTTATTAATAAATCTTTTATTTATTGTTGAAAGGAACTGTTGTCTGAGTATGTGTTGAGAGAATAACACAGAGAGAGAGAGAGAGAGAGAGAGAGAGAGAGAGAGAGAGAGAGAGAGAGTGAAAGAAATAGATATATGGAAGGGAAGACAGAAGAGAGGAGTGTAGACAAAAGTCAGTCAATAATCCCAACAGATAATAAGTTTAAAGATGTGCTGGTTGATTCCAACTTCCTCTCGGGAAAAAAACAAGTGACATAATTGGTGGAGCGAGCGGGGTAGAGAAAATAATACCCATATGACCTGGGCATAACAGGGCATACACATAGAGGGGTACCTGCATACTGGCACAGGCATAGTGGAGTACCTGCATGTTGGGACATACTGATTGGAATAAATATAAGTATATATTGATGACTTTTAATGGAAGGACGTCCATTGGATATATGGTGCCATTACATTTATGGTAGAACCATTTCATTAATGCTGGTGACGTTACAGTGAGAAAGTTCCAGACAGAGTGAATGTAGATAGGTGGTAAGACACATTACATACCTAGTCACACGGTCACACGTCTACATAAGGCTTTATCCTATATCTCCTCTTGTGGATGAGAGAGTGGTTGTGATGTACTGTGTGGTGTTGTAGATTAAATATATTAAATAAACATAGATAAATGATATAGGTTTTAGGTAGAATAAAATTCTATAGTGAGTATTGCTTTACTGCCTTGAAGGGTGTACTCTATTTGCTGACGTACCTTCTTGAATATGGCCACTCCTAAACTAACAACAGCAGAACTTAGGGTCAACGGAGAAGAAATTTGGTTATCTGGCTCGACCCTAACGGATTACATCCAGGAAAGAGAGCGAGAAATTCGACAAGAAGAACGAGAAAATCGAAAGGCTGAGTTGGAATTGAGAAGAATAGAGGTGGAGACCAAACGAATGGAAATGGACCAGGAGGCCAAGCGACTAGAAAGGGACCAGGAGACCAAGCGACTGGAAATGAACCAGGAGACCAAGCGACTGGAAATGGAACAGGAGACCAAGCGATTGGAAATGGAACAAGAGGCCAAGAAACTGGAACAGGAGATCAAGAAACTGGAAATGGAACAGAATGCCAGGAGACAAGAAATGGAACATGAATACCGCTTGAAAGAGTTAGAACTCAAGACACAAACTAAGGGTGAAATAGATGCAGCAGAAGGAAGTTCATCTTCACCTGGGGCAACCCACATGATTGGGCAGGGTTACCATGCCATGAAGTTTCCCTTGGCGGTCTTTGATGAAAGTAAAGAGAAGATATACCAGTTTTTGGATCGGTTCGAGGCCATGGCAGTCGCTATGGGACTAGATAGGACCCGATGGGCTCTTAAATTATCCCAGGCCCTACGTGGTTCAGGGTACGAGGTCTACACACGCCTACCACCAGGACATGAAAATCAGTACGAGGAATTGAAAGTCGCTTTGATGAAACATTATGAAGTCACAGCACAAACGTATAGGAAGAAGTTTAGATCGTCTAGACGAGAGCCGGGAGAACTATTCGCCGCCTACAGTCTAAGGCTGAAATCCTATCTCCAGAAATGGATGGACTTGGCAGAATTCAAGAGGGATTATGAGAGTCTCGAAGAGATGATAGTGGTCGACCAGATGCGAAAGCAAATGTCGAAACCTCTCAGAACCTTCTTGGGAGAACAAGGGGCGGAACGGATTGATGTTGAGAATAAGCTGGCGGAACGATTCGTAGAGGTACATGGGGAGGCTGCGGAACTCAGTATTCAAACCAAAGGTCAGGAGAAACAAGAGAAAAAGAAACCTAAGAATTGGGAAGGAGAAAAAATGGAACCTTATATAAAGGCGTCAAGGGAGAGTTCAGAGAAGGTGAAGGAAGGAAACCAGAACACCTCGAATTCTCCAGCGAAACGACAGTGGTCTGAGAGGTGGTGTTCATTCTGCAAGGTACCATCTCATAACACGAAGGACTGCAGATCGAAACCTAAAAGTTCTTACTTCGCAGCATGCAAAGTGATTCCTACATCGGTGATCACAGACAAGGCTGAGGTCGGCGAGGGAGCTAGGAACAAAAAGGACACACGGAAACCTAGGAAGGGAACAGGGTGCACACACTGCCAGTCGATAACACATAATACTGTGGACTGCAGATGCAAGGCAAAAGACGCCAATTGCATAACCAACCTCGAGGAATTAAAAGAGGAAGGCAAGGAAACGGTCAAAGAGATGAAAGACACTCAGGACCAAGAGAGACCACCTGTGGTTGAACTGATTGAAGTAAATGGCCAACAGGTTGCTTGTCTCTACGATACCGGTTTGGATGGGGAAGCGGTGGTGGACGCCAGCTTGGTAAGCCCAGACCAACTTACAGGGGAGACCATAGAGATACAGCCGGCCATGAGGAGTGCTGTTACCATGACGCTGCCAATCGCCAAGGTGGAGATTAAATCCAGGTACGTCACGGGCATTATTCCAGCTGCTGTATTATCTGACTCCTTATTTCCCATGATCATTGGCACGAAATATGTCTTTTTGGGGATGCCCAAACAGCCAGCCCACCAGGGAACAGTAGTCAGTGGATCTCAAGGGAAGGAAAAAGAGGCAGAGACACTATGCGACAACTCAGGGATAGGAGAATTGCATACTGCCCAGAGGAAGGATACTACGTTGCATGCTTGCTACAGGAAGCTGCAAAGAAGTGCTGAGCTACCAGAACGGGGACAGTACTTTCTGAAGAATCGACTACTCTATCGGAGAGCTGGGAGGGGAGATAACCTGCACGAGCAGTGGGTGGTTCCAGAGACCCACCGTCCTCACATTCTTCAGAGTGGACACATCATAGGCGAGAATCGACATATGGGTGTCAGAGAGACATTGCAGCAAATTTCCGGCCATTATTGCTGGCCAGGAATGACCGGTGATGTACGCCGGTGGGTGAAATCTTGTTCGGAGTGCCAGAACGCACCACCCAACAAGCGAATTAAGAGGAAACTAGCTCTTAAAGTGGAAGACAAAGTGGAAGTGTGGGGTCCAGCAGAGACCAATATACTCCAAGTAGGATGGAAAGGACCTTATCCTGTGGAAAAGGTTGTGTCCAAGAACATCTACAAAATACGGATCGGGGAAGAGCAGAAAAATCTCCCTAGACATCTCATTAGGAAATATGAGGAGAGATCCGGGAGCAAAGCTTCGCACTTTATGGTGATGGCAGCCATTGGGCCAAAAGTTACTAGTCCAGACGAAGACCAGAGATCGCCAGTACAACATAGGAGAGCCTATGGGACAGTACATGATAGGTCAGATTTACCCAACGGAGGGAGTAGGGAAATCACACGTCAGGGAAAGGATAAGAGGGAAACGTTCCCCAGTAACCAAGTTCAAAAGGGGTGGGTAACGTCGGGAAAAGCGAGAATTACCCAGGACCCCAACCGAAGATTGGCTGACCAGATACAATATAGCCCAAGATGGTCCTGGAAGCAAAAGTCCAGGAGATTTGGGAAAGACGACTCGGTCCAACGAGGACGAGGTGGAACATCCCCAGAGGCAAAGCCGGGGGAAACCAAGAGGACATGGAAGCAGTGTTACAATCAGGATGGGACAATCCGTCTGTATTGTGAGCCATCGCTTACGCCAGTGGAAAGGAGGTCGACTGAACGTACAGGAGCGATGAGCCAACACTAGTTTCAGTCATGAGTAGTATGGTAGGGTGCATATGAGGTCGCCTACTGGATGAGGTGTTGATCCATGTGAGGATCCAATCATATCATCAACACGTGATGTTAATAGCTACTTCGCAGAAGCTCAACGCACTGTGGATGTGATGGACGTTGTTGCTGCAAGAGGACTTCACAGTGGAATAGATCAATGGTAAGGAGAATGTAGGAGCGGATTTCTTATCTAGACATCCAACTCCAGAGGAAGAGGAATAAGTTTGAGGATCAGAGGAATCAAAACTACAGGGATGAAAAGTCGACGCGGTCAACTCTCTTAAGAGGGGGCCTATGTCACGAAAAAAACTGCAGTTTAGTGATTCCTTGATAATTTACATATCAAAATGCAAGGAAGGAGAAGGGTTAACAATTGTGTACTTCATTCTGCGAGGAGGAATAAAATTCACGATCATTGACCTACGAATATAAAAATAGGATACAGGTACGCGCCGAGGGCAGTGACTCCCGCTAGTATCGGCCGACGGGAAAATGAACGGAGAATGCTTTGAAGTGCAAACGAGCGATGGACAGAGGACCAGCGCACCAGCGGAGACGGTGATCAAAGGGGTTGGACACTTTGAGGTACCAACGTCGGAGAATACAGGGAAACATCGTAGAGACGAAGGAGACCGGAGCGCGGAGCGGCCGGACGTATACGGACGTATACGTGATTTCACTGAACTTTTGATGTTACGGGTGCGACAAATTTGATTGTAGATCAAACAATCAACGGAGGATGGGACACGCAATATAAATAGCTGAACATGGAGTTTCGGTTGAGTGTGTGTTCCAAACTGGGCTGAATGATCTATGCCTCCTGAGTGGGAATAGAAATACACGTCCCTAATGATGGAAAGAGGGGATATTAGTGTGTTATTCGCTTAGTGTATTTCGATTCCAGGAACATAGATGCCTATATAAGGTATTAATATATTAGAGTATAGTTTTAGCATAGGAATATAGATGTGGTTGTGCGTAGGGTTTACTATTACTTTCTATGTAGTGAATAGTTTATACTTTAGTGAATTCTGCTGTTTATGTCAGAGTATTCTTTCGGAGGTTGTTTCATTACGGCTGGAGAAAAGATAATCACATAGACAGGGATATGAGGCAGACTTAAATCACCTGATTTAATGTTTATTACCCAGGTTCTACTACACAGCCTGACCTATCAAAGAAGATCAACCAGTACATCTCTTGTACAGAGAAAGCAGTGTTGATAATACAGGAAAGACATGTTAATTTAATCAGGCACTTCACAGGTGCAGTGAAAGTATGTCACTATAGCAAATGCAAAGTGGGTGACTTAACGAATATCAAAAAAACCGGTTTTGGTGATCCTTAGAGAAGGAACTTTATTCAAGCATAGAAAATAGGATAAAACATTGTTATGGAGTACTCACCTAAACGAAACAGGGAAGAACCCTAGACCAGTGTACCTATATTCAGAGAACGGTTAAATAACTGTGGACAGGTGTGAGGTGTTTTCACTGATGGATTATAACAACATAAAACGGAAAACTCTGTCTACGGAAAGGACTTACCGTGATCACATTACTGTACGGTGTTACTGTGGTGAACAATTGTTTGTATTTTCAAGAATTGGATTAAGTCAAGACTCAAGCTGAACGGATCATACCGGGTGAGAACGTTCTAATTCTGTGTTTGATATCTGATGTTTTGGCCTGTTGAATCTGCCGGAGAAGATTACGGAGACTATCTATCAACATCTTATCTTGCATCCACACTAGAAGAACATACCAACTACATAGACACTATCCATACATACACCAGACATAGTTTTATTAATAAATCTTTTATTTATTGTTGAAAGGAACTGTTGTCTGAGTATGTGTTGAGAGAATAACAGAGAGAGAGAGAGTGAAAGAAATAGATATATGGAAGGGAAGACAGAAGAGAGGAGTGTAGACAAAAGTCAGTCAATAATCCCAACAGATAATAAGTTTAAAGATGTGCTGGTTGATTCCAACTTCCTCTCGGGAAAAAACAAGTGACAATTGGCCTACTTCATTATCAACTCTTATGGCAGCTTGTTGTTTCCAATATATGTTTTTTACAAGTCTAAGGTCTTTTCCATCAATTTGTAGATCTTCAATCATCCTTATCATGTCGACATGTCTCACTTTATCGAAAGCCTTTGTGTAGTGATCTCTTACCCATCTGTAATTCACCAAAAAAGATGTCCTTTGGTATTCTACCATCATCCATCCACCTAAGATGTCCTATCCATCTAAGTCTACGAAGACTGAGCATGGGATAAACCGTCACACAACCTGATCTTTCTAATATTTCATATTTGTAATTAGTATTTGTGATGTTGTCTTGCCACTTAATACCAAGAATTCTTCGCAGACACTGCATATGAAAGCTGTTTAAACGTTTCTCTTGGTGTGAGTGAGTTGTCCAGGTTTCACTGCCATAAAGAAGAGTACTAAGTACACAGGTTTGATAGACAAGGGCTTCTGTTTTGGCAGTAAGCTTCCTGTTCTTCCACACTCTTTTTCTTAACCTGTTCATTGTTGTTGCTGCCTTACCAATCCGGATGTTGATTTTCTGATCTAGGGATAATTTGCTATTGACCATTGATCCTAGATATGTAAACTGGTCTACCATATCTAGTTCGGCGTCGTCAATAAAGATTGCTGGTACCCCATGTGCACCTTGTGACATAATCTGTGTCTTCTTTTTGTTAATTGTTAAACCAACATCAGAACAAGCATTGGAGAATGCAGATAGTAGACATTGTAAATCTTCCTCAGAGTGGGTCGGAATCGCAGCATCATCTGCAAAAAGCAACTCTTTGATCAGTACCCTCCTAATTTTAGTCTTGGCCTTCAATCTCTGAGCATTGTAGAGGCCGCCATCTGAGCGTGAGTGAATGTATATACCACCATTCTGATCACGAAAGGCATATCTCAGTAGAAGTGAAAAGTATATTCCAAAGAGGATGGGGGCTAGTACACAACCTTGCTTAACTCCACTCTTGATTTCAAACTCTTCTGAAGTTGAGCCATCAAACTTGGTTGTACCCTTCATGCCTGTGTGGAACAATTCCACAAAGGACAGAAGAGTTGGTGGGCAGCCAATCTTCTTTAGTGCCTTGAACAGACCCTCTTGACTGACGAAGTCAAATGCCTTTGTGAGGTCGATGAAGGCAATAAACAGTGGTTGATTCTGTTCACGGCATTTGTCCTGCATTTGTCGCAATGAGAATATCATATCAATGGTAGACCGGTTCTGTCGAAAGCCACACTGTGATTCGGGGTAGACTTGATCTCCTAGGACTTAAAGTCTGCGCAGAACAATTCTGGGAAATAATTTTCCAACAATACACAGAAGTGAGATACCCCTATAATTATTGTAGTCGCTCCGATCGCCCTTGTTCTTGTACATTGTTAAGATGCTTGAATCTTTGAAATCCTGTGGGACTTGTCCTTCTCGCCAGCATAGCTCTATTAGCTGGTGGATCTGTAGAGTGAGTGTGACTTGCCCACTTCTGATAACCTCTATTGGAATCCCATCTTTACCTGGAGAGCAGAAATTAAAATGTAAAATAAATAGATAAAGTAGGGATTACGAAAAGGGTGTGTATTGTCAAAAGAGCTATTCCCTCTCTCTGCAGCGAAGCACTAATAAGAGAGATAAAAGGTTGACAAGGAATACGAGTTGGACGTTATAATATAATCAATAGGCGTTATGCAAAAAAGTAAAGTATTGATAGCTGAAAACACAAAAACAAACAAACAAAGAAACAAAAAACTTGAAACATCTGTTTGGCATTGCAGTACTTAATTTAAACTTTAGTTTTCATGTCCTTCACAGGATGTAGCAGTCAAACCCAATATTTTGGCTGTTCGTTATTCCTGGGCAAGTTTTACCTTCAGTAGTTTGCCACTGCTTTCTGAACGACCGGCACCTATACCTTCTTCTTCTTCTTCTTCAGCGTTCCGAGCCATTGAGGTTCTTTGCTGCAGATACAATCCGTCTCCATTCGTCTCTCTGGTGGACCTTCTCTTGCAAGTCGTTGATTCCAAGTGCTTGTAGGTCTGTATATGTATTATCTCTCCACCGCCTTCTTGGTCTACCTCGGGGTCTACGGTCATTTATTTCCTGAGTGTAAGGGAGTTTTTTTTCCCTATTATCTTCCATTCTTTCTATATGCCCCAGCCATTGTAGTCTATTGGCCTTCATGATACCAGTGATTAGCGGGGACTTAAACAGATCATAAATGTCTTTGTTACTTCTTCTTTTCCACTCTCCACTTTGTGTATCCCTAATCGGTCCAAAGATGTGTCTTAAAATATTTTTCTCAAAGGTTTGTAACAAGGCTTCGTCTTCTTTCGTTGTACTCCAGGTTTCAGAGCCATACAGCACAACTGGTCTGATCAGTGTTTTGTATATTGTGATTTTGGTGTTACGAGATAGCGCCTTTGATTTTAGTAGATGTTGTAGTGCATAGTATATCTTATTTCCAGAGTTGATTCTAGTTTGTATTCCTTCCCTTATGATGTTGGAGCAGTTGAAGATTGTACCCAGGTATTTGTATGTTTCCGTTCTTTTAATGGTCATATTATCTATTTGTATGTGGCCAGAGTTTTTAGCCATTCCTTCTCTTGAAATTACCATATATTCTGTCTTATCTTGGTTGATAACCAGCCCCATCTGTTGGGCGTTTCCCTTTAAGTGAGTCAATATTTCAAATGTCTTTTGTTCACTTTGCCCTATAATATCTAGTTTTTTTTTTTTTTTTTTTTTTTTTTTAAGCATATCCTTTTACAGGACTTAGCTGTCAACACCAGCATCTTTCAGCTGTATGTTGATCCCTTGGCAAGATTACGCTCAGTAGTTTATAATATCTATATCATCTGCATAACCAAGCAGCTTGGATGTTCCTCCAATATCACATTCCTCCTTTACCTTCCTTACAACTTTCTCTAGAGCCAGATTGAAGAGTAGCTGCGATAGTGCATCACCCTGTTTCAAGCCAGATGTTATTTGGAAGGGGTCTGATTTCCTGCCTTTATATGTTACTATATTATAAGTATCTTCCATGCATAGTCTGGTCATGTTGATAAACTTCCTTGGTATTCCAAATTCCTGCATAGCATTCCATAGACTATTCCTATGGACACTATCATAAGCCTTTTTAAAATCCACAAAAATGTTATGGAGATCTCTTTTATATTCCCAATTTTTCTCGGCTATTTGTCGTAAGATAAATATCTGATCTATTGTTGATCTGTTTTGTCTAAAACCCGTCTGGTAGTCACCTAATATGTCTTCTGAATATGGTTTTAGTCTATTTAATAATACTGCGGATAGTATCTTATAGCTTGTGGACAGTAGTGATATTCCTCTATAATTTCCACATTGGAACTTGTCTCCTTTCTTAAAGATAGGTTTATACCTTATTCGGAAAAAAACACAGCACAGCAGTGTTTCGAACTCGGGTATACAGGATTACGAATCGCGAAAGCGCAAAAAAGGATGTTCCTTAAACACAAGGAAATAGAAAGAAAATGTGGAATAAAGAAGAAAAAGGAAACACCAAAATGGGATTTTGGAATAGAAGGACGCGTACTTAACCAAGTAAATAAAGTTGAATATTTGATGGTAACAATAGCATAGGATGGAGGACGCATGACAGACATTACGAAAGAGAGAAAACAGTGCTCTGTAGTCAAATAATGACGGGATCTCTGTGGTAAAGTAATGAGATGATCTCAGTGGTCAAGTAATGAGCGGATCTCCGTGGTCAAGTGATGAGAAGTTCTCTGTGGTCAAGTAGTGAGAGGATCTCTGTGGTCAAGTAATGAGAGGGTCTCTGTGGTCAAGTAATGAGATAATCTATGTGGTCAAATAATGTGATGATCTCTGTGGTAAAGTGATGAGAGGATCTATATGGTCAAGTAATGAGATTATCTCTGTGGTCAAGTGATGAGAGGATCTCTGTGGTCAATTAATAAGAGAATCTTTGTGGTCAAGTAATGAGAGGATCTCTGTTTTCAAGTAATGAGACCATCGCGCCGGCTGGAACGATCAGTGGTAGAAGAAGCAGGGAAGTGGCAGACCGATAGGAAGGAAATGGATGGACAAAGACGGTGACATGGCAGAATATTATCGATACAAATGATCCAGACCACCAAGGACCGAGACCTCTGAGAGACATGAACGCCTATGCCATGTAATACCGTATTTTACGGACTATAACACTCTACTGACTATAAGACGCACCTTAATTTGTAAGCAATTTAAAAAAAAAAATAACTATACAACTTAATAAAAAATTAATTTCAAGTATAAGACGCACCTGAATTTTGGAGGCAATTTTTTGAAGAAAAAAGTGCGTCTTATACTCCGTAAAATACGGTAAAACACATAATGATGATGTAGTAATCTCTTGAAACGTCTTGTATAATTAAAACTAGAACATTCTAGTAAACACGCGGGGGCAGTTAGGATGTGCCAAAAATGTTGGCACGAGCTCCTGTCCCTGAAGTATCCTTTCTTGAAAGCGCACTCGCATCCTGGGTTAAGTGGGCTACTTAGCTTCTGAGATAAACTAACGAACCGAGGCTTTGAGGTCAATTCAAAACCAATTAGTGGCCTGACAGGATCTGTCGATTAAAGCAAGACACGAACACACACGGACTAAATAACCGACAAATAGCGGTTTAGACAGTTGCAGCACGCCTACCTCGTTCACTGTTACATTAATTGGATTCATAAAAATTAATTTGAACGAAAACAGCGGTATTTATCCCATGCTTTGTGGACGTTTCTTCACAGAGATATGTAAATATTTATATTCCAGTGTGATTCTTCGTCTCTTGTATAATGTGTTACCAACATTGTCATTTCAGCTTCTAAATTTAAAATCGTATTGTGAGAGCTGTTACTTCATACACTCAAATAGTAGGTTACTAAACGAAATCTTCACACGCTATTCGCCATCATCATATGGCACTCTAATAAGCATAGTTAATCATGATTATCCAACTTGCACGAGGTATTTAACTTTTAGTCTTCCCTTTGCTCTTTTCGCACCAAAATTATCTGCTTTTACTAAGTTTTCAAACTTATTTCTTGTCATAACTAACCCAACATTCTTGAATGTCTATGTCACATTTTAAATTTTAGGTCAAATTTCTCATCTAATTTTTCAAAGACTCCCTCATTCCATTTTGAGCCTCTCCATTGTACTCTTTGGATTTCTCCGAGAACCACATATCCGCGGCCATTATATGTTTCTCGCCCTGTATATTAATTGTTGACATTTAATACGTTTCACAACATATAAGTTCCATGTGGTATTTTAACACGCTTTTTCTCATTACAAATGGCAGCAGTTTATCGGTGAGTATATTTCACATATGCCATTGACAACAACTAAGGTGTGTGCAGACAGGCTTTCCGACCAAACAGATCCTGCACTGACCAGATAGCATCATTACACATAATAACAGCAAGTCATTGAAATAAGTTCAACGTCATATATATATATATATATATATATATATATATATATATATATATATATATATATATATATATATATATATATATATATATATATATATATATATATATATATATAAAGAGATTATATCAAGAATCGTTATGGCAAAAGAAGGTGTTTCCAAGATGGAAAACATACTGACCAATAAAAAGATGCCCACTGCAACAAGAAAAAGAGTTGATGTGCTACGTAGAACCTTCACTTTTGTATAGATGTGAAACGTGAGCAATGAGCAGATAAGCAGAAAAAAAACCAAAAACATCTAATCGCAGTATCAATGTGGTTTCTGAGGAAAATACAAAGAATACAAGACAAGCAGGAGGAAAAAAAACATCTAATGGCAGTGTCAATTTGGTTTCTGAGGAAAATGAAAAGAATACCATGAACAGACAGAAAAACCAATGAGTAAGTCCTAAAGAAAACAACCGTAAACTGATTAGAGAAACTAAACTTGAATTGATTGATTGATTGATTGTTTGATTGATTTAGCCAGCGAAGAGTTCAAACCCTAATAGTACCAGAAGCAATCTGATTATATGTGCGTTTCGCCTTTCCTCTAAGCGTCGAGCATCGGCCGATCTGGCCTCGTCACTACTCACTGTCGCATTCTTACCAGACCAAGGTGATCCATTTGCTCCTCCGAGGTGTACACATGCTTTCACAAGGCCGCAACCATGTCTGCCTTATCATGCATCAATACTTCACCAAGTTTTGCAGAGCCAGCCAATGTGTTTGTCTGTTCATTCCCCAGCACACCAGCATGCCCCGGAGAAAAGATCCAGACGATGCTTGCCACCCGTGACTTCCGAAGCGAAGCAAGCCACTCTGCACGAAGCTTGCCTGTCCTCACCCTACTCAGCTTGCTTTCTGAGTAAGTTACAATCACAATGTGTGTGAGTATATCGTATTCTCCATCCAGCGGAAAGCTGCACTACTGCCTCCACCTGCATTCTTAAGCTAGATGTTGTGGTATCATATGCCAGGCTCTACTGCATCAAACGTCGACCATTAGCCTTTGCCAAGAACCCCCAAGCACTTCTACTACCTCTCAACACCGAACCATCTGTGTAGATAATCACATCACCCGGGCGAGAATTATCCTGAATTAGTTGCTGGATTTCCACTTCCGTGGCCCCTGCTGGCCATTCCCTGCACTCCCGGCTCAATGTGATTATAACTCTGCACAAGTCTAACTGCTCCACTAGCACTCTGACTCACTCCTCTCCTCGCCTAATATTCTCCAAGATGCACACCTGTCTTATCGTATCCTCCGCCTGAGCCATCCATGATTTCCCTCTTATCAGTCGCTGGCCCTTAACTGCGTCCAGCGCCTCATGCGACGGGCGATCTGTGTCAGCAGTTACTCTGAGGTATGCCTTCGCCTGCATCACCTTGAGCCTACCAGCAACAGTGGGCAAACCAAGGATGTACCGCATACACACCACTGGGATGTCTCTGAATAATCAGTCAAGATGTTTTGGGCATGTTGATACAAGAGAACTTGGTGACAACTGGAAATATTGAGGAGAAAATAACAAGGGAAAGATAGAGAAGTAAATATCTGCTGGCTTGGCCACATGGCATGGTCGAGACACGTAAACAGAGCTGATCCACAAGTCTGGTGATCTTGTGGGATGTGGAAACATGACAGCTCACAATTATCGGCACGGTATGTGATAATAATGATCTCATACTGAATTTATGGACCATGAAACGACATTTGACATTACTGATAGGGAGTCTCGTAATAGACTGGTGAAGTACAGTTACTTTGGAAATTGATAAGGCAGTATGATTAACCTACAACAACAACAACAACAACAACAACAACTAAACTACTACTACTACTACTACTACTACTACTACTACTACTACTACTACTACTACTACTACTACTACTACTACTACTACTACTACTACTACTACTACTACTACTACTACTACTATTACTACTACTACTACTACTACTACTACTACTACTACTACTGCTACTACTACTACTACTACTACTACTACTACTACTACTACTACTACTACTACTACTTCTTCTTCTTCTTCTTCAGCGTTCCGAGCCATTGAGGTTCTTTGCTGCAAATACAATCCGTCTCCATTCGTCTCTCTGGTGGACCTTCTCTTGCCAGTCGTTGATTCCAAGTGCTTGTAGGTCTGTACATGTATTATCTCTCCACCGCCTTCTTGGTCTACCTCGGGGTCTACGGTCATTTATTTCCTGAGTGTAAGCGAGTTTCGTTTCCCTATTATCTTCCATTCTTTCCATATGCCCCAGCCATTGTAGTCTATTAGCCTTCATGATACCAGTGATTAGCGGGGACTTAAACAGATCATAAATGTCTTTGTTACTTCTTCTTTTCCACTCTCCACTTTGTGTATCCCTAATGGGTCCAAAGATGCGTCTTAAAATTTTGTTCTCAAAGGTTTGTAACAAGGCTTCGTCTCCTTTCGCTGTACTCCATGTTTCAGAGCCATACAGCACAACTGGTCTGATCAGTGTTTTGTATATTGTGATTTTGGTGTTACGAGATAGCGCCTTTGATTTTAGTAGATGTTGTAGTGCATAGTATATCTTATTTCCAGAGTTGATTCTAGTTTGTATTTCTTCCCTTATGATGTTGGAGCAGTTGAAGATTGTACCCAGGTATTTGTATGTTTTCGTTCTTTTAATGGTCATATTATCTATTTGTATGTGGCCAGAGTTTCTAGCCATTCCGTCTCTTGAAATTATCATATATTCTGTCTTATCTTGGTTGATAACCAGCCCCATCTGTTGGGCTTTTCCCTTTAAGTGAGTCAATATTTCCAATGTCTTTTGTTCACTTTGCCCTATAATATCTATATCATCTGCATAACCAAGCAGCTTGGATGTTCCTCCAATATCACATTCCTCCTTTACCTTCCTTACAACTTTCTCTAGAGCCATATTGAAGAGTAGCGGCGATAGTGCATCACCCTGTTTCAAGCCAGATGTTATTTGGAAGGGGTCTGATTTCCTGCCTTTATATGTTACTATATTATAAGTATCTTCCATGCATAGTCTGGTCATGTTGATTAACTTCCTTGGTATTCCAAATTCCTGCATAGCATTCCATAGACTATTCCTATGGACACTATCATAAGCCTTTTTAAAATCAACAAAAATGTTATGGAGATCTCTTTTATATTCCCAATGTTTCTCGGCTATTTGTCGTAAGATAAATATCTGATCTATTGTTGATCTGTTTTGTCTAAAACCCGCCTGGTAGTCACCTAATATGTCTTCTGAATATGGTTTTAGTCTATTTAGTAATACTGCGGATAGTATCTTATAGCTTGTGGACAATAGTGATATTCCTCTATAATTTCCACATTGGAACTTGTCTCCTTTCTTAAAGATAGGTATCAATAATGACTCTTTCCAGTCATGGGGTAATTCTTCTGTCCTCCAGATTTTTATTATTAGTTCGTATAGCTTTAGATGTAATGCATGGCCACCTGCCTTTATAAATTCAGCAGCAATTCCATCAGTCCCAGTTGCCTTATTGTTTTTAAGTCGTGTGATTACATATAGGATTTCTTCAAATGTAGGTTCTTCAATTTGTGGTTCGCATGTTAGAACCTCTTCCTGTGGGAAAATGTGACTTGGAGCTTCACAATTTAGTAATTCAATAAAATATTCTTTCCATGTGTTGCACATTTCCTCATTGGTATTTATCATATTCCCATTTTTGTCTTTTAAACCATATGTGTTTTGTTGGTACCCTCGTTTCATTGACTTCAGTTCTTTAAAAAATTTTCTGGATTCATTTTTCTGGTGATTAGTTTCCATATCTTTGATTATATTACTCATATATTCTCGCTTCTGCTGTCTGACTATTTTTGTAGCCTCTTTACATTCATTTCTATAATGCTCTTCCTTTTGGATGTTATTGATGTCATTTAACCATACATGTCTGGCATTCTTCTTCCTAATGACTGCTTCTTCACATTTTTGATTGAACCATCTGTTCTTTCTATGCGTGGTTAACACACCGAGACATTCTTCTGCGGTAGACTGAATTGTATTCTTGATGTTCAACCAAGTTTGGTCAACGCTTTCCTCCAAAGGGTTTTGCAGAGTTTCAAGTTTACATTTTATTTCATCTGTAAATTTCTCTTTGACTGTAATGTCTTGCAGTTTTTCTCTGTTATATGTTGGGTGTAATCTTTGTAATTTAGTATAGAAAGCTCTCTTAAGTTTTATTTTAAATTTTGCTCCAACGAGGAAGTGGTCACTGTGGCACTCAGCTCCTCTATAACTTCTGACTTGCTGTATGTTTGATGCATTTCTGTTGTTAATTAAAATGTGATGTGATGTGACACTACTACTACTACTACTACTATTACTACTACTGCTACTACTACTACTACTACTACTACTACTACTACTACTACTACTACTACTACTACTACTACTACTACTACTACTACTACTACTACTACTACTACTACTACTACTACTACTACTACTACTACTACTACTACTACTACTACTACTACTACTACTACTACTACTACTACTATTACTTTACATTACATTGGCACCTTTCTGTCTTGACAGACGATAATTTGGTACATTGTGCTTCAAAAAGGCTTTATAACTACGACCAAAGGCGGTGGCGAGTGTGGCTGATAAGGCCAATTCGCGCTACAAATGTTTGTACACAGTGGATGCATGTGAAAACATAGTCATTTCCACCATCATGCACCATGTTAAGTCTCTCACGCTCTGTGTGTGCTTTATCTGCAATCATTTTCTCCTTTGTCTTTATTCCATGTTTGATAGTTGCCCTCCATGCAACACATTCAGCGGCGACTTGCTCCTAATGTGCATTATCAATGTCTATATCAATCATGTCGCGCT